>NQII01002811.1:230985-314976 GCA_002778355.1 Clitarchus hookeri
TGTTCCTCGTTCGTCCTGAACGAGGCCATTGGCTCTTTTGTCATGTCACTGCGGGGGAAAAAAAGCGGTGAGATCGTACGCGGAATCAATACCACACGCTTAAAAAAAAAAATTTACGTTAAATATTTTACATTTTACGTTTTACGGAGCCGAATATATTTTTATTTATCTTATAGTTTTATTTAAATACTTCCAAGTGGCCTGCAAAATTTATATTCTAGGCTGTTCACGTTATAATGAGCACAATTGAGTGAGTCAGTAAGTGAAGAGATTTGGGCTGTTCTTAACAGCGAGGTCTTCAGATCCGATGAGAGTGATTTAGATGAGTATGGAGCGCCGCCGGAATGAAAGGGCGTGGAATACGAGAGATCCCCGAGAAAACCGTCTGACCAGCGGCATCGGCTGGCACGATTCCCACAAATGAAAATCCGGTGACCGGGCCGGGGATTAAACCCAGCTCGCCTTGGTGGGAAGCGAGCGAGCTAACCACTCAGCCACCGTGGCCCCAGCACTTTCGAGATCCTCTAAAGTTGATTTTCTCCTGTCAGTTATGTTTTATCCTTTCGCCTCTTTTTAAAATAAATATTGCCATGCAAGTAATAAACACAGTGTATATATAGTATATTTCACCGTACTCAAAACTTAAAAAATAATGCTACAATATATTATATTTATTGGCTATTATTACAAATAGGAGAGCTTTCAAAAGTGCTTACTTTACCGTGAATAGGCTATAGTTAATACCAACCAAATATGCTTGGCTATCAAAAATTAATTATGAAAATGTGTTAACCTCAGGTGTCTTGTGGAATGTATTAAACTCGAACCAAGTTACGTATTTCGCAGTAAGGTTAACGTCGAAGTGACCTCCCGATTAAAATATGAGCGAAATCACAAGAGTGCCGATGGCGACAGTGGCTCAAATTCTGAGTCGTGCTCTGTGTTTTCGCCTCTTCATCATTTCAAACATATATCTTGATGATAATATATTACCTAAATATTCTGTGCCTAATATAAATTATGTTAACGTGCATTCAAGAATGCATAAGCGATATTCGTGTAAAAAATATATATTAATTTTGCATATTATAATGAGTCATCTAACTAATTACTAACGAACAGTCGTATGTTTTAACATTGTATATGGGATATTTCTTTTAAAAAAAGTTACCAAACAGTGGCTAGTAAAGTAGTTCTTATAAACTTTCAGTAGTGCATTTCCTGCCACTCCAATGTAAACTGAAACACTATAAATTATATTTAATGTTTCTTTCATGAAAGCATAACACGAGCCATACATTCTGTTTTGCATTTTCACTCAGGAGCATTTAACGTCCTTCCCTTCTTCCTAAAGCGGTATTAAGGAGTGGAGTGGACAGGTTTGGGGTCTGGAGAGCCGTTGAAGATGGAGCAGCACCCGAATGCAAGAGTGGAGGAAACGAGAGATCTCCGAGATAACCCGCCGACCAGCGGCATCGTCCGGCACGGTACCCACGTGCAAAACATTTGGAAGAGACTCCACCGGGAATCGAACCCGTTTCCTTTTGGTGAGATGCGAGTGCTATAGCTGCCTCTTCGAGCCTCGAGTAAAAAAAAAAAAATGTTACTCTTTGAAAATAGTGTAGTTCAATCCGATCGCTAATATTTTTTTGCATGCCATTTGATAGCTCACCCTGACAGACTTGTAAAACACTCTACAACTGCGTTTTATTTTAGATTAATTTGCAACAATAATGATAGAGGAAAGAAAGTTCGGACTCTACATCACGCGGTTATGCGCAGATGAATGAAGATGGCAAGCTCTACAGTTCAAATGGTGCTTCGAAAGTTTGTCCACTAGGGAGCCGTACCTTGAGTTGCACCCGACGTCGGGCGCTAACTTTCTCTAATACGCTCATTGTATATGGCCTGATTTGCTAGCCGATACACCAACAGATATACACCGAAGAGCCAAAAAAAACTGGCATAGGCGTGCGTATGGAAATAACAGAGGTATGGAACCAATCAGAGTAACGCGACGCGGTCGGCAGCTAGATCGGTTACTGCTGCTACAATGGCAGGTTATCAAGATTTAAGTGTGTTTGAACGTGGTATTATAGTCGGAGCACGAGAGATGGGACATAGCATCTCCAAAGTAGCGGTAACATTTGGATGTTCGCGTATGACCATTTCACGAGTGTACCGTGAATATCGGGAATCCGGTAAAACATCACATCTTCGACATCGCTGCGGCCGGAAAAAGATCGTGAAAGAACGGGACAAACGACGACTGACGAGAATCATTAAACGTGACAGACGTACAACCCTTTCTCAAATCGGCGCAGATTGGATTTGTGGACTGTCCTGCAGGATTCATGGTGAGAATTGCCTCCTACATGCCTTCAGACATTAGTCGAGTCCATGTCACGTCGTCTTGCGGCACACTTCTGCACGCTCGGGTCGGGGGGGAGGGGAGCTACACGACATTAGGCAGGTGTACTAGTTTTTTTTTTTGGCTCTTCAGTGTACCAACCAGCTTGGGAGCCTCGTATTGCACGACAGCTCGCTAATATAACGCACGCTCTGTGAGTTCGCAGTGAAAATGTACGCCACCCAGTGAAATAGTAGGTTACTTCCAACTTTTCTGAAGTCCTGCTAAAGATCTACTTCCAGGATATTAATCCGGCTCATGCAAGCAAATCTTAGAAAATTACTTCAGAGGGCCAACGTACCGCATTTTTACGCACTCAATGTAATAATTTTGTGCATAAGAACTATTCCTTACTGGGCATTACCAACACTCTCATTTTTTCTCTGCTTTAATTCTTAATAGTTATTAATAAAATATTGTAATTTATACACAAAATATAAGTAAAAGTTCAATTTAACCAAAACTATTATGTAAGCGCAAGTGTACAACGCTTAGTAAGCAACCAAACAATTCATTCGTGGGGTGGTTTTTCAAAACTTTGATTCAAAAAGTGTGAACATGGTGGGTGCTGCACAAACTACACCCAACGTCACGTTGTTTCATTATTACTATAAAAATAGCTATTAAAATATCCGTTGAAGTATTTTCGATTTATGAAATTTATGTCAAGGAGCCAGAGTTTTTTTTTCGAGTATTTCACTGATTTCTACCAATTTTTGTTATGTAGTTATTTCTTAACTTTAAAATGTAATACACACATTTATTATTATTATGTGCACGCTGACGTGTCTAAGCCATTTTACAGGACAGCACAGGTTAGGAAATTATAGGGTGTAATTTACAGTAAAATATGTGGAAAGTAAAAACATATATAGGCTGTTCACGGTAAAGTGAGAACTTTCAAGGCCCTAGTTACTTTTTCCTTTCTGCCATTTTTTTATCCTTTAACCACTTTTTTTTAAATAATTATTATCATGTGAGTAATAAATATAGCGAGTGTATTCCATCGCACTCGGAATTTAACGTATAAAGATAAAATAACATACATTTATTGACTATTATTCCAAATGAGAGGGCTTACAAAAGTGCTCATTTTACCTTGAATAGCGTATAGCAGCTCGTAGCGTTTTAACTCAACCCCACAAAACAGCACTACTGCCATAGGATAGAGCTTTAGCACTGCGCTAGCCCTGCAGAATGAAGTGACCACCTTTAATAGGCTTACATGTAATATTCTGTATCCACACGCCAATTTCACGCCTTTCTGAAGATCAATTGACACTCACGTTAGAGCCACGCACACTCTAAGAAATTATTCGGAAATGTGCCATGCCAGTGTATACGCTTAGTGAGAAAGCTGGAATGGTATTTTTTTTCCCCTCCAGTACATTCATTGTAGCTTTCCTATATTTGCTCAGGAAACAGTAAATTACGCTGGGAAGTTCCCAACTTTGTATAGTAGCGACGCTAAACTTTCCTGTATCTGCATATTGATGTGTGGTTTTATTTCCTTACGGTGTATAGGTTAAAAACTTCCGTTGCACTTTAGGAAGTTTACCAGGAAAATTCTCTACAGTGCGTTTTGTTTTAAATTGCGTGACCGAACGATCAAGAAAGACAGCGGGCATTATCTCGATGAGAGTTGTCCCACTTACGGAAAATTATAATATTTAATTTATAGTTAATATGAATAAAAACAGGGACAAAAAAGGTGTGCTTGTAATACCCAGCAATAAATAATAATACTTATGTGAAAGAATACTACAATGAGTGGGCACGAATGCGGTGCGCTGTCCCTTTGTTGTAATTTTCAAGGCTCGGTTAAGCTCTCTTCACACGAGGCGGAGGAATATCCTTGGAGTAGAACTTTAGTAGGGCTCTAGAAGAGCTGCAAGTAACCTGGAATGGACTATAGCGAGCCAGTAGTGAGGTGAGAGGTGGGCTGAGCACTGTAATGTCGAAACCTGAGTCTGACTTGCCCACCCACCACACACGCCCGAGACAAGTTAGACATGTGAACCAGACTCGTGCGTGCTGTATATGGCCCGCATTCGAGTTTTTCCCCCACCACTTTACCACGGACAAACGTGAGTTGCTTTTCATTTCTCATACGGATAGCATTTCTTTATTCCCTTGATTATATTGTCCCAGGGGACTGGGATATCAAGAGTTGTCAAGCATATCAGCTTTGCTATCTCGTTTGCTGGTCAGTTCTCGAACTTCAAGGAACCGCGGTGGTGTAGTGGTCAGATTACCCCCCTCCCACCAAAGCTAACTGGGTTCTATTCCCGGCGAGGTCACCCTCGGATCTTAGCGTGTGGGAATCAATGCCACTGGTCGGTGGGTTTTCTCGTGGATCTCCCGTTTACCCCGACCTTGCATTCCGGTGCTGATCCATGCCCATCTCGCTTCACCCTCAAAACATCAATGTTAAGAGCCGCCCAAATCTCTTCACTCACCCATCTGTTACAGCTAAGAAACTGAGAAAAGATAATATGTTACTAAATTAACAGTTTATATTCTCATGTGCATAAAGAGAACAGTGCCTAAATTAAATAAATTTACTGTGTACAAATTGTTAACGTCACGTTTTAAAACAACGTTAACATATGGAACTATTTTTTTCCACATCGCCGCCATGTTTAATAAGAACGTATCATTCCGTGCTTTCGTTAAAATGTAAGCAGTTAGGGCAGAGATTTATTTTCTGGGGGTTGCTTTCAAAAGCACGCCATTCACTGCGAACCATCTATACTTTGTTTTATGGGACGAATGTAATAATGATCTTAATGTAACTGTTAAAATACTGGAAAGGCTCGTACGAAGAAACCGCATGGACTTTCGCATGAAGTGTGGACGGAAAACTACGCCAGAAGGAGCAGCTCGCAGCGTTCATTGTAAAAGTATTTTTGTATTTGCACAAGGATTTATTTTTAAACTAGTTTCCAAGGATGTTTTTGTAACACGACAAATGTATTAGATTAAATTTCACAAAACCATAGTGAGAAATGTGTAAAACTAATGTTGAATTTTAACAAGCAAATTTTGGAAAATTCAAGATTAATATAAATATTGAGCTACATAAAAAATTATTCATGTTTTATAAAAAAATATTTTGTAAAGATACAAAATTTTAGCTGTAGACTTAACATGAAAATATTTGGCAAGTAGTTTCCAAATAATTGTTTAAAAGAAGTAAANTAATATTTTGTTAAAAATACAAAATTTTAGCTGTAGACTTAACATGAAAATATTTGGCAAGTAGTTTCCAAATAATTGTTTAAAAGAAGTAAATAAATTGTTTACTGAGTTTAGCAGGTTGGAAGTGGAGTCCACGAGCTACTAAAAGCGGAGTAGGCTGAAGCCACCGTTAAGGACATATTTTACAATAAATTTTATTTCATTTTCAGGAATATATTTATATAAGGACTATACCAATGTAAATATTTGTAGTCAAATGATAATAGTTTTCAAAATATAGCACCAAAAAATCGAAAATTTCGTAATATGGGGACCCAAGTTTCTATACTCCTAATTAACTTTGCCAACTAAAACACATGTCATGTTACATATATCATATGCACAACATGTTAAATAAGTATCGAGGATATTTAACAATTGGTACTCGGGTACTGGTATCCTGAATCTCTTAATCATGTGTATCGATTTTTTTGCCAAACCCATTTTTATTCAATCAAGAGAAACTAATAAAATATTAATATTATTTACTCTAGGAAGAATAAAAATATTTGGCAAAAACATTAATATCTATTTGAACTAAATTCCTGATGCCAGTACCCGAGTACCGATTGTTAAATGTCTGAGATACTTTATTAACTTTTTTTGTATATTATATACAGGTTGTATCTAAATTCAAGCGACTAACTTCGGCTGCGGGTTAATCACGAAAATAGACGTCGAAAACCTATATACGACCTGTGGTATAAATCGAACCCCAAGGGCCGTACACGTCTTTGAAGTTGGACTTGACGTACCAGATTATTACAGATATCGGAGAAAATATGTAAGATGCAACACCGAGTTTCTGGATAATGTGTAAGTGTAAAATGATCTACAAACACCACAAAACCTGTCGCTCTCATCAAATTCATTCATGGAAATAATAACGGTTACCACACTTATTGCGAGCCGTTCGACATGACGCGGTAGCATATGTGGGATCTTATTGATCTAATATTAATCCACATGTTCCAATTGAGGATAAAGGTTGCCTTATGTAAAAACCCTAACCCCCACCATTTTCTGGTAATTCGAGTTTGAAATATGAAAAGAATTATGTCCAAAACCTGGCAGGCGGGTAATCCGCACAACAACCAATAACGAATAGTTTCGAATATCAAAGGGACAAGATAACAGAGAGAGGGCTGTAACATGCAGAGACATGAGGAAACATATTTATGGTGGTGGTATTTTATTGTTACGTTGCAGAAATAAGAGGACGCCGGGTAAATTCACATTGTCATTTATTACATAATGAAGTGCAATACTGTGGTATGTGCGAGCCTTAGATGAGGTGCTCGAACTGTCGCCCTCCAAGCTCGCTGCAGAGTGTACATCGACGACGCCACGATTGCCGAATACCGTCAAACATGCCAAGTCTGGTTCTTATGATTTCGGTAGCAGCGTATATTCTGGCCACGAGATCCACCGGAGACGCTATTGGAGTCTCGTACCCCGAACACTTCAT
The DNA here is from genome assembly GCA_002778355.1 of Clitarchus hookeri. NCBI lineage: Eukaryota > Metazoa > Arthropoda > Insecta > Phasmatodea > Phasmatidae > Clitarchus > Clitarchus hookeri. Next base: position 238,104 of record NQII01002811.1, read on the forward strand.
AGCACTCCACAAGTAAAAGTCAATCGGTGTAAGATCTGGGGACCTTGGCCCATCGCGGCCTATCCACTTACCTGAAAACGTGGTGTCAATGTACTCTCGAATACGTGCACCAACGTGCAGTGGTGCACCGTCACGTTGCAGCCACATTTCTTGTCGAATCCCAAGTGGGACTTCTTCCAGCAACTCTGGCAAAACCTGTTCCAAAAACACGAAGTACCGGTCAGCATTTAAGCAAGCAGGCAACATGTATGGCCCAATTAAATGGGTAGTCTTCAACCTTCAAATGGCGCACTTTCTGTTGGTGAAATGGATGGAGCAGCTGTTCATGTACAACTCTCCTCATATTCGCGTGTCTAATGCAGACTACATGCACCACTTGACGGGCGCTGGTATACGGTAGCGCATGGAACCTCCGCAGCACCTCCTCCTCAAAGTGAGGTGTTTACGCCGACCTCGGACTGCCAGTATTAGGCCCGTACACATGTACGGTATTTGAACAGGTACGCTCGGTTTCCCAGTGCATAGTGATCGCTGTGACGTCAAGTAAACACACTGCGTGACCCTTTTGCTCGCCGTAAATGTCCCCTGTTCACGAAGCCTCCTATCAATGGCTGTGAATGATGAATGACGTGGCACACGTCTGTTTGGATATCTTTCCCTGTGCATGCGTGCTGCAGCTCTACTGTTGCACTGCGCAGCCCCATACACAAGGTGAATGTCAGCCATTTCAGGACATGTAAAACTATCAATTTCGCGAAACTCCAACTAAGCCTCTGTTCTACTCCGCTAAACACTAGTACAATGGTTTCGGCTGAGTAAACGACTGGACATATCACAGGACACAGGCCAAATACCCTTCTCTTGACGATAGTGTGTGTTATGTGGCGGCCTACATAGTAGGCCTTTATGACACGCAACTAATCCCCCATGTAACTGTATGACGCCATCCCTCACGCAACCGTGTTGTGATACCTGCATGCAAACTGTGTTTACCTGCACCAGCCTCGTATGCGAGTTGGCCACGATAACTATTTCACAAAGTCGATTTACAACGTGCACCTCATCCACGATCACGACACACACAAGTCGATTCTTACACAGAAGAGACATTCTGTAACTATGGTATGGGCATTGATGTTGTCATACAATTATCGATTAACGTACTATTGTAAACACTACATTATTGCACGCATTGCGGTGGTGTCCTATGTTCTTTTAATACTCGTGCTTGATACGCCACACTTCATACCTGAGTCTTGAGTCTCTCACCATGTAAATGGCACACAGGTATTGTTTCGATTTATTGTAATTTACGGCATTTCTCAACGCCACTGTTACGTACCTCCCTCTGTTATCTTGTCCCTTTGATATTCGCAACCGTTCATTATTGGATGTTGTGCGTGTTGCATGCCTGCCAGGTTTTAAACATAATTATTTTGAAATTTCAAACTCGAATTACTCGAAAATGGTGGGTGTTAGGGTTTTTACACAAGGCAACCTTTATCGTCAATTGGAACATGCGGATTCATATTCGATCAATATGATCCCACATATGCTACCGCGTCATGTCAAACGGCTCACAATAAGTGTGGTAACCGTTATTATTTCCATGAATGAATTTGATGAGAGCGACAGATTTTGTGGTGTTTGTAGATCATTTTACACTTACACATTATCCAGAAACGCAGAGTTTTATCATACATATTTTCTCCGATGTCTGTAATAATCTGGTACGTCATGTGCAACTTCAAAGACGTGTACCGCCCTTGGGATTCGATTTATACCACAGGTCGTATATAGGTTTTCGACGTCTATTTTCGTGATTAACCCGCAGTCGAAGTAAGTCGGTTGAATTTCGATTCAACCTGTATATCACATGACGTGATATATTTGTCAAAGTTAATTTGAAGCATAGAAACTTGGGTTCCATTTTCCTAAATTTCAGATTCTTTTCGGTGCTATATTTTGAAAACTATAATCATTTTTATATAAATGTTTACATTTTTTATGTGTTCCTTACGTTAATATCTTCCAGAAAATGAAATAAAACATTATTGTGAAATATGGCCAAAAAGGTCCCGACTGCCTTTAGATATTTTGCGCGTCCGAACTCTCGAAACGAGAGAGCTGTAAGGCCAACTCTTGCCCACACATCACTTGCCTCATCGCCTCTATGCACAAGGCGTCCTACTGGTGGTCACTCTTTCCGTCGGCGATTCGCCTCAAGGTTAATTTAAGCGGCCACCCTATATTTTTATGGCTCGATAATAAAGAGTAAGATGCGCATCCGAAGTCAACTCTGAATTTTATGTATAAATATTTTAGCATCTATTAATTATTCTGTTAACATTCATTTTAGCCATTATCACGTCTAAAAAATACTCCTTAGAATTGCAACGAGAACTTTAAACTTGTCTTTGGGCACGATGCGTTTCTTAAATGATGTTCGTGTTTAGAAACCACTACAAAATATCCAACCATTTTTTAGTCTCGTGTTTTCTGTTAAACCTTTGCAACGGGCTTTAGGCGCCAGCTAGACGGAGCCCTTAAGGCCATATTACACGGCGCCAGATTCCGTAAAAGTTTGTGCAAGGTCTGTCATAACAAATATTATCACCAGCTAGTATGGCACCCGTCATGACATTTGTCACATTGCATGACCTAGTTTCAGAATAGGTACCTCTTACGTTTTCTATGACAGGTTCCACACCAGATTGTGCACCTGATCCATTACATTGCAGCCTTTCTTAATTATAATTTACATTAAAACGTCTGTCTCATTTTGCATTAAAATTATCACGAGTAGTTTCTACTAGAAGTTCATTAAAAGCGCGTTATAATAGTCCTTCAATAATATACACTAAGATACCTTGTATTACTTATGCCATAACTAAATAGTTCACACTATAGTCCATAATATACATCAAATTAAATATGTTTACATGTAAAAAAATTTAGTAAAGATTTTTTATTAGAATATTAATTTTTTTCTCGATCACATGAATCACCAAACTTTTTTGTACGGAAAGAATTCGTTTATATCTCAATCGTATACTTAAAAGACTAAATTTTATTACTCTTAATATATAAAAACAATGTTTTGGATACCAAATAAGGTGAATAAATAAAGTTAATTGCTAGTTAATTCTACCCTTATAACATTTTTCACAATATCTCTAGAACTGCGTCATAGATAAACATTAGACTCGTGTACACACCATTACGTTTTAAAAATGTCATTTGAGCAAACAAATAATGCCAAATTTTATAGAATTATTTTCATCAGATTATTAGATTTAGTATTGTCTGCATATTTACTAAGACGAAAATTTACCTTCTGCTGGTAACAAAGCTGTTTCTAAAAACAGAACTAACAGTGTCTGACACAGTTAAAGTTAGTATAAAATTTACTTGAACTTAAATTTACTTAACTCGATGTATTCAGCGTGTACGGAATAAATTCATATTTATCTTCCTTGTTATTCACAACTCAAAGTTAAAAGTTTATTTTCTGAATTAAAAACAAATTGCGACGGATAGCCTCCGAAGCATGGAACAGGCGATACGTCCTTCAGTCCCTTCGGTATTATTTTTTTCAAATATATTATATTATATTCTGCTATATAACATATAGCAGAGAAAATACCGTCAGGAGGCGGTGCAGAAATAACTAAGATCGTAAAGAAAAAGTGTGGTGTATGAAGGATGACCTCGAAAAACCCGTTATGAAATCTATAACCCAAAATATTTTACAAAGTTTTATATACAACCAACAGATTCAACACAAACACTTGTATAAACTTTCAACAAATAATCTCTAAAAGAGTATTAAAAGCGTATTAAAAAACACTACATATTCAAAGTTACATATATTTCAAAAATCACGTGAATTGGGCTTTCTCTCATTCCCTACTTCAGCCAGTCACACAATAATANAAAGTTACATATATTTCAAAAATCACGTGAATTGGGCTTTCTCTCATTCCCTACTTCAGCCAGTCACACAATAATAACAGGTTGGCGTCACTGCGGTATTCAGAGAAATTATTTTCCTCCAAACGAATTGGTTCATGAACAGTTAAAGCGTTGTGATTTTTAAAAGTGTTATGTTTCTGGCTCGGTATTTCATAAAAGTTTTTCGATCATTTCTGTTTTGCACACTACGCTAATGTGACTTTTATTGGAGTCAAAAAGCCTATGACTTGTATTAACAGCTAAAATCCGAAATAATAAGTTACTGGGACTATCACGAAATATAGCTCACAAACATATTCAAAGATGGTAAATTTCTTATCATTACACAGGTACACAGTATTTTCTTCATCGCGTTCAAACGTATGAAGGACTTAAAACTACGAATAAAACGATCGTGTGTTTTTACAGCGCCAACTCAACGTAAGTGTTTTATTATAGTACAGTTTCATTAACAGTTTACTGTGAGTTGATTTTTTTTTAACAGAGTGGTGTTCTTTGCGGAATAGCAGTCAGAGTTTGAGAGAAATACCATGTACCAACACGTGCCGGAACAATTTTCACTCAATTCAGAGTCGAATGACATTTTCGCACGTCATGAACTTCAATGGCATTTTCTCAGATGTGAGAGAAACTACTTTGAACTCCAAAGGCCATGTTTCAGTGACCCATAAGATCCGCCTTCTTCTAAAACAATAATCTCAAAGTTCATTTGCCGATATGGCTTTCGGGTTCGACGACCAAAATATGAGCCGAATTAGACGTAGCTTCCAGTGACACTTGAGCAGTTTTCCTGTACTTGCGAACTATGAGATATTTGAAATTGGATTTCACGGTTTAATGACCGAAGCTCTTCGAAGATCTTTAATAAAGCAGGTAGTTTCGACGGCGACATTTCCTCGCGTGAGTCGCCGAGGACCGTCTCCAGACAATTCCGCTGATCACCAGAGTTGGCGTCAGATAAAAACGACAAATGAACGACGCGGACGAAGACTCTCCGAGCGGGAACTTTGGGTTATCAGCAAAGTACCAGTGCAGCGAGGCTCCTGTGGGACGATCATTAGAGCCCGTAAAAAGAGTTTCTGGAAAGGGTGCGTGCGGCCATTAAAATAATTGAGCCATTTGAAGAAAGGCATGTGATTGGCTGAGGAAAGAAACAATAGGCAGCCGCTCCGCTCCCCTCCTCCTCCACCCACCACCCCCCTTGAGCCTCGGATATCTCGTTAGTAGGGCTTCGGGGGATTTAAAAAAACTGAGCTCCTGGCGAGGGTAAATATTTATTTGAAATGTCCCTGGTATACTTGAAAGATCTGATANGATTTAAAAAAACTGAGCTCCTGGCGAGGGTAAATATTTATTTGAAATGTCCCTGGTATACTTGAAAGATCTGATGACGTTGGCATGACACGCATTTAATCAGGTCACGAAAATACGTATACGTGAGTCAAAACAATGCCCAACAGCTGGAATTGTCCTATTTTCCAAAACTGTCAAACGAATTCCTTGTTACTTGAAATAATTGGCCACAAGTTTCATAGGAAGATTAAATAACTGGCGATGGGGAATCGACTAATTGCTATCATTTTTTAAAAATTTCTCCTATTTTTCATGGCATTGGCTTTTCATTCGATCAATAGTTCACTTTACAAATATCCATAAATATATATCGTCGAAGTGAGGCAGACTAGGTATTTCTCAGCTACTGTGTTGGTGGAAGTGAAGCTAATTTTTTTTCTAAGCCGTATTGAGGTTTAATTTTTAGTTANGATTTAAAAAAACTGAGCTCCTGGCGAGGGTAAATATTTATTTGAAATGTCCCTGGTATACTTGAAAGATCTGATAACGTTGGCATGACACGCATTTAATCAGGTCACGAAAATACGTATACGTGAGTCAAAACAATGCCCAACAGCTGGAATTGTCCTATTTTCCAAAACTGTCAAACGAATTCCTTGTTACTTGAAATAATGGGCCACAAGTTTCATAGGAAGATTAAATAACTGGCGATGGGGAATCGACTAATTGCTATCATTTTTTAAAAATTTCTCCTATTTTTCATGGCATTGGCTTTTCATTCGATCAATAGTTCACTTTACAAATATCCATAAATATATATCGTCGAAGTGAGGCAGACTAGATATTTCTCAGCTACTGTGTTGGTGGAAGTGAAGCTAATTTTTTTTCTAAGCCGTATTGAGGTTTAATTTTTAGTTANTATTTCTCAGCTACTGTGTTGGTGGAAGTGAAGCTAATTTTTTTTCTAAGCCGTATTGAGGTTTAATTTTTAGTTAACAGATATTTCATCGAGCTGACATTAAATAACAATGAAATTATACGAATTACTTAATGTCAAACTTTATTTAGTATTTCAGTTCAGTCACTGATTGAACAGAATGATTAAAGCAACTTGACATCAATGTCTGTTATACAGATGATGTAAAGTGAAATACATATGTAGATTAGAGGTAGGCGAGTAAGAAGAGGATCATTTGAAAGAAGCCCTCTATTCCACTGATAGGCTCACGCTCCCTTGCATTTATGTAGAGGTGAGGAGAAACTGTTACCGTTGTAAAAGGTAAGAGTGAAGTGAAGGGATTTGGACGGCTCTTAACATCGAGGTCTTGAGAGTCGATGAGGGTGAAGCGAGGTGAGTATGAAGCAGCGCCGGAATGAATCAAGAAAACCCACTGACCAGCGGCATCGTCCGGCACAATTCCCACATGCGAAAATCCTGGGGCGACCCCGCCAGGAGTCAAACCCGGTTCGCCAAATATGATTATGTAGCTCAATATTTATAATAAACTTGAAGTTTGCAACACTTACTAATTAAAATTCAACATCAATTTTGCACGTTCCACATCAAGGTTTCGTGAAATTTTCTGTAATTTATTCGTAGTGTTAGAAAAATACATTTGGCAACCAGTTTGCAAAGAATTCATTGTACAAATATTAAAAAAATTACAGTGAACCCATGAGCGGGGAAGGGGTTGAAATTAAAGATTATCTTTCGCGTTTAACTGCAAGGTCTCTAACGCCAGTGAGGGTGAAGTGAGATGAGGAGCAGCGGCGGAATGCAAGGGCTGGGAAAACATGGAATGCCCCGAGAAAATTCATCTGCCAATGTCAACGTACGCCACGACTCACTTGTGAAAATTCCGGTGAACCCGCCAAGAATCGAACATTGTTTGCCTTGGCGAGAGGTGAGTAGTCTAACCACTACACCACCGCGGCCCCCATGAGTGCGAGAAGAAACGTTTTTGGTTATTCTTAACGAAACATCTTGGGTTTATATTGCAGTAATTACGGAAAGCCAGAGAAAAACCAGTATTGTGTTCCTGAACAAGTAATACAACATAGGACCACTCTGACACAATGTGTTACCTACCATTGCGCCATCTTACTCGTCGCTTGTATAAATGTAATGTTAAAGATTAATAGGATGCTATAAAGTTTCAGGTGTTGTCTGGTAGTGAGTTCTAGTTGTAGTCCATTCATGGTTAATTCCAATTTATCTGAAGCCCTGCTAGAGGTCTACCTTCACGCTATACCTCCGCCTCGCGCAAACTAAGCTTAACCAAGTCTGGAAAATGTCATCAAAGGGACAACGCAACGCATTCTTGCGCATTCGTTTCATTAATATTTTGCAGAAAAAAAATTTCTCATTAGGTATTACCAACACACCTATTTTTCTCTCTGTATTTATTAGTATCAATTACAAACGAAATTTTATAATTTATAGATAACATATAAGTAACACTTCAAGTTAACCAAAAATAGTATAATTTAAGTTAACAGAAGTAGACAACGCTTATGATATTTTACATATTTAGAAAACCGCCAAACACGCCATACATGGTGTAATTTTTTTTAATGTATAAGTTTAAAAAGTGTGAAGATACCGCGACTAGGCTATAGCTGCAAATTTTGCAGCTGACCGGGGTTGGAGGACTGTTTTGTAAAATGGGGACAGGCGTCTCGTAAGTGGTACCATTTTACCACGAAGGTAGCAATAACATGACTATGTCATGCTATGACGTCATTGAAGCTGCATTTTCTTCCATCGCCATGGTATGACACCCATAAAATTTAAAATTTTGGGGCAGGTATTTGTGTTTGGTGCATGTAAAATGTGGAAGTTTAAAAAAAAAAAAAAATCCAACTAATGAAGCTGAACTTTCAAGCGAAATACCAACATGCTCTGATAAAATTGTTTCAGTTTAGTTTTGACAGGTAATATTTCAAGTGTTATGGGTGTCACAACATGGCGGATGGGCTTCGTCACTTTATCATGCACACCCACAGACAGGGCCACCTCTTGTATTTTACCGGTAAAAATAGTGGTTCATATCGCGCGGAAACTCGGCCCGCTAGTTACTCTCGTGATGGACACGCCAACGTGTGACCAAAGACACTCGGTCTCTGGACCGCGATAGAAAATAATAGCTGCTGTAATAAGATACGGGATGTAGAGAAACGTGTAATGTACTCTTCCAGGATACAGAGAGCGGCGTTTCCAAGCGACGTGAGAGCCAGTATCAGCACGAGTAGTTCCGAAGTGATTACGCGCGTCCACTCTGGGCAGACAAGATCCATTAGCCAGCGATTTCCAAGGGAGGTGAAAACCCATTCAGAGCAGTAATTCGAAAAAACATTTTTGTATTCGTTGCCTTTATTTCTATGGCAGGAAATGTAAAAGTGATCTCTTGACAGGTTAAAAGCAAAATGCCTACACTGTTAAAAAAAATCTCCGATACTCACGTAGGATTATACTTTAATCGTCTTGAATTTACTGTCGTCGTTCCCTGAACAAAGAATATTTACATTTTCAAATTACCGCTTCCAAAGACAGTCTGTGGAATAACAAAACATGATTTAGTTTATTGATTTTTCTTTTGGTATTTGTAAGAGACGTTGGGAAGCATTCTGTGTTCATTATCATGACGCAAAAACGATTACAATATAAATTAAGGAGTCTGTTAAACATAAAAAATATTACTGACAATAAAAGCCTTACAAAACAAAATACGTTATCTTCTACAAAACATAATATCTTATAAATACTTACAAACATTTTTTTGGTCAAATTAATTACCATACACTCTTTGTAATCGTCGTGAGATTTTTCGTCCTTCGGCGTCATGAAGTAATAATTAAAATAATTATTACGGTTATTGCCAATAAACAAATTATCAGAATTTTACTGGCGCTCAGCAAAAGTCCAGCACAAATCTCTGCCACATTCTACGAATTTTTTTAATGCAGTTATTTTTTAAACTTAACCACCGCATTTTACAATATTTTCACACCTCGAAGACCTTTTTTCCCCCGAATTATTACAAGCAGGTGAGAGATCTACTCGGCGCATCATATTTGTGTAAGCATATTTTATTACGTGTGTGTATCTGCACTTCTCCGTATGAGTAAGTTATTTTATTTTATTTTGCATACGTGCGTATAAATACGACATTTATGTGTGTGCCAAAAGATTTAATTTCTAAAATAATGGCTTTCACGAAGTTTCTCTTATACCAGGCTTTCTTTATTAGCGGTGCGCTGCTTCAAGCTGGCCCGATGTAATGCACGTATTTTAGGAGGCATCAATGCTCTACAGTGTTTATGGGGGTGCTGGTGAATTGTGAACCTGAAGGCGAGTCCATAATAAACGTATTTTACGAGGCATCAATGCTCTAGAGTATGTGTGGGGGTGCCGGTGAATTGTGAACCTGAAGACGAGTCCAATATAAACGTATTTTAGGAGGCATCAATGCTCTACAGTGTTTATGGGGGTGCTGGTGAATTGTGAACCTGAAGGCGAGTCCATAATAAACGTATTTTACGAGGCATCAATGCTCTAGAGTATGTGTGGGGGTGCCGGTGAATTGTGAACCTGAAGACGAGTCCAATATAAACGTATTTTAGGAGGCATCAATGCTCTACAGTGTTTATGGGGGTGCTGGTGAATTGTGAACCTGAAGACGAGTCCATAATAAACGTATTTTAGGAGGCATCAATGCTCTACAGTGTTTATGGGGGTGCTGGTGAATTGTGAACCTAAAGGCGAGTCCAATATAAACGTATTTTAGGAGGCATCAATGCTCTATAGTGTGTATGGGTGTGCTGGTGAATTGTGAACATGAAGGTGAATCCATAATAAACGTCTACAATATTCAGCAGTTTTCTCCTTGTATCTTCTAGCTGTTTTCGTGAAACATTTTCCGGTTTTTTTTTTCTCCCGTTTTTCAAGGTAATTTCATTTAAAGTCACGATCACTCAAGTTCATGTACCAGTGCCTTAGTCGACGTTGCATAGTTTCAGCGTGGAATTCATATGAAGCCTTTGCCTCAGTATTTATGTCTCAGTCGTGAATCCTGCACTCGACTCCTGATTAATTTCTTAACTACGTGCTGCGTTGAGAGAACTTAATTTCCAAAGCAGAGCATTGATTTAAATGTTATTTAATGTTTTTGAATTTTCTTTTAATTGTGTGGTATTGACGAACAACGTACGATGTTTTTTTCAAAGATCTAAGAGCAAAATATCATAATTATTTTAAGTAGTTAGTTTATTATATTTTAATTATCATTTACAGTCTGTAACATTATTCACCACTTATAAACCCATATTCATAATTATTTGAAATCTTGGGTCACGGGGTCACGTTTAATATTAACAGTTCGTGCAGTTAAGACAAGTGAAGGAAAACTTTGGATTGTTTTCTTACTGCAAAGGCCGACGTTTAAAACCAGAGAACGAAATTTTTTTTCAGAACTTGTTAATATAAAATATTTTTGAGAGATTATTCAAAGAGGCTGCAGTTAGAAAGGAAAGAAATTTAATGGCATGGGTAGGTAGAAGAAAGTGCGCGTGTTTCAGACGGATAGTGCTTTTATATCCTGTAGTCCGTGATTGATAAAGAACATGTTAAATCGTTCATCCGTATTCTTACAAGAAGATGAAGATATATCGCGAATCTAGTTCTCTCAGAAAAATTTTGTTAGTGAAGTGTTTATTTTTAAATAATAGAGATACCTTTTGAGATAATATTTACTTATCACTATTCATAAACACTTTTATAGAAAAATTTGGCGTCATAGTGCTATTTTCTTGGCTCTGTGAGCGTGTAAATAGTTTATTGCTGTTATTAACACGCAAACATACGTTTTCGTAATATACACAGGCCTTACGAGTTGTAACACTATACATAAAGTATATCAAGAACCATTTTATTTTTATAGTAAAAACTTGATAAAACAGTATTATCTGCTCATTAAAAGAACAATTGTTAATTTCGTTAAGACCAGCCTTCAGTTATTCTGACCAATACTAAGAGCAGAAAAATATACTAGTGAACTGTTTTCAGGAACAACTTTACGACTTGCCGCTCACTGACGTAAATGAGTAGTGAAATAGGCCGCATAAAGCTATTTGAACAGTTTGAGGACTGTGCGTAATATTTCAAAGACATTTCGATTTTTATTTAAATAATTTTGCAGTAGTCAACACTACTTTGTCGTTAGATGACTAATGCATAGGCACACCCGAATTTCGCGAAAAGATTTCTGCACGTGCTAGTTTTCAATACCCCACGGGCAGACAAGAAGTTTTCTTTCGCTTATTGGTGGCCTGTGTTTGCGAGAAGATTTTTGTTACTTGGCGGACCAATCAGAATAAGGTAACTACGATACTGTAGGTCTGTGATTCGCAGGCAGACACCTTAGATGCGTATCACCGATATAATCCAATCAAGAAAGTGTATATGAGCTAAAGTGTTATTAAATACAACTGGTTGTGAAATGTTCGCGAAATTCGGGTGTCCCTACTAATGCATAAATANTGAGCTAAAGTGTTATTAAATACAACTGGTTGTGAAATGTTCGCGAAATTCGGGTGTCCCTACTAATGCATAAATAGAAAATTTTTCTCTTCAGTTCCCACGAATTGTCCGATTTTTTTCAAGTGTAAAATTAAAATAATCCATTTTTTTTGTACTGTGTAATAACGAAATTTCAGCTTAAAAGAATAAAAAAGTAACATCTATTCTCTGATACACGGAGCCATTAAATAAATTATTTGAATATAAATTTCAGAGGACGTAAGATAGTCATATATGTCTGTACATTCAATTTTATTATTAAATGAAATTGTTTTATTGCAAAATTAGTAGCAGTGACAAATGGAAACGCTCATAAAATANTGAGCTAAAGTGTTATTAAATACAACTGGTTGTGAAATGTTCGCGAAATTCGGGTGTCCCTACTAATGCATAAATTGAAAATTTTTCTCTTCAGTTCCCACGAATTGTCCGATTTTTGTCAAGTGTAAAATTAAAATAATCAATTTTTTTGTACTGTGTAATAACGAAATTTCAGCTTAAAAGAATAAAAAAGTAACATCTATTCTCTGATACACGGAGCCATTAAATAAATTATTTGAATATAAATTTCAGAGGACGTAAGATAGTCATATATGTCTGTATATTCAATTTTATTATTAAATGAAATTGTTTTATTGCAAAATTAGTAGCAGTGACAAATGGAAACGCTCATAAAATANATTCAATTTTATTATTAAATGAAATTGTTTTATTGCAAAATTAGTAGCAGTGACAAATGGAAACGCTCATAAAATATTCGCACATCCATATAATTCACAGTTGAACAAATAGATAAATCCTATCTTGAAATTGGAAACAAAATAAAAGTACTTCCCAATAAACTTATTTTTAATTGGATGTTTTTTTCCTTATCACTTCATTTTTATCAACCGAGCAGCTCATTTATCATAGTTGTGCAAATTTAATGCAGAGTGGTTGCTGTGGTAACAGCCATACAGTGGAATATTGATTACACCGAGTTGCCATGTTGCACGGTCCGTTATATATCCTACCTTCTCCTATACCCTTCCCAAACGTTCATAATTTAGCTTATCTTAATAGAGAGTTCCTGGCTAACTTACTGCTTAACAAACTTTTCATCTGTTGTTCCTGCACAGCTTTTCATGATAAATGCGCTATCGACCATAGAAACTTTATCTCTAGAAGGAACTTTTCCCAGATAAATTTTCCTCTCGTGCGAATCTGATTTTTATTTTGAAACTGCGCCCTTGCAAGTAAATTTCGCTTTCCGCGTTTCGCGGAAGGCGCGAAAATATTACCCTTTCACCGCATCTGTCTTCGCTTGTTGTAGTTTGCCATATTTAGCGTCGCATTTCAGTAACACCCTAAATGTAAAAGTTGTTGATAGTGCCTTAATTAGCACGCGCAGAATTAATGACACTATGGCAGGAGTAATGTTAGACTTGTAACAAAAAGCTGAACATAAAATATCCAAAAGGCGCCTATATGCTGTTACCGGCTACGCTGATGTTGTAAACCGTGACGAAATTGTTAGCAAAAATGTGTAAACTGTCATACGGACATGTCTCTTTCCAACATTTAAGATTTCAATTTAAAACAAAACCATGCAATACTTTAAGAAGTGGTGAAACTTAACACACAATTATATAGTAAACTTAAAATTGCATATCCCTCTAATACTAATTGTAGTTTGGGATTCTGATACATATTCTGTTTAAAAAAAATTTTAATCTTAGCAGGGTTGAGAATAAACAATGACTGCCACCCAACCACAACAGGTACGTTATTCTCGCGGGTGTAAAGTCCCAAGAAGCCACAGACCGTCGTCGTTAGTCACGGCGAGCAGGCGCGTTCAACCACTGAGAAGCCAGGAGTCAGGTCCCACTGCTGCCTCTGGAGAACGAAAGATCACATGTTCGCACACTGGTCATTTCCGTTTTCCTCTCACCGCGTTCTCAGCGTCGCTGTCATTGGCGGTTTTTCCGCTCAGACCACTCTCTACTGATGTCAACTTTTGGTTGCGAGAACTAGCCGTCACCTTCCTTTGACAGTCACATTCCAGCTCCTTTCAGGCCGTGAAAAGTTTCACCTGTCCGAAACTGCCTCACCTAAAAGGTAATAATATCTTCTTTTTTTTCCCCTCTCTAAAAATTGCCAGTTATTCTGCTTAGGGTACTACGATGAGGCAAAGAAAAAAATACCGCATATTTTGATCCTCAATTTCTAAACTTTAATGTAGTACTATTTTCGATAAATATGTAACATTTATATGGTTTACGAAAGTCCCAACATAACCTTGGACTAACACGAGTTTAAATTTATTGTGAGACAGTTTGACACTGATCTACACAAGTTAACAGTTTAACGATATTTTAGTCTGAACTAAATTGTAATAAATATATATATTCCCTACTGTTTGTCGCCAAACTACACCAATTACCTGAAATAAGTAATTCTATTAGAAAAATTACTATATGTGTATATACAGGTTAATCATGAGAGGCGTTTTGTGTTACCTTAAGGGGACATAAGCTTGCACATATCATGCTAATATGTTTTATTTATTTATTTTATTTTATTCTGGACGGACAATTGTGTTGGTCATATGGCGTTGCAGAGCTCTGTTATATGTTGCAGAAAACCCAGAACATTACAAGAAACAACTAAGTATAAATATTAAAATAAAAAAATCAGGTAAGTTGATCTCTGCAACGATGTATGTCCGAATCATTCAAAAATATTAATTTTCATTGCAGCAACACTCTGGAATATCGTTTTGTACAAAAAAAATAATAAATTCATTTTAGGTGTCAGCAGTTTAAATTCACACAGTTAAATATCTTAAAAAGTTTTTGATTAATTGCCAATTGGTTTTTCTGAGTATATCATTGTTTTGTGACTGAAACGACTAACGAACTACCGTCGCTCAGGTGTAAAACTCGTACGGGAGACCGGATTCGTCTTGTATTTGGTGTACTGTTTACTGGGAAATTTTTATCTTCCTGATTTTATCTTCTTCCTGTTGATTTAGTATCCATCGAATACACTAGCTAGAAATATAAATTTTTTACTTTAACATCAATATGTAATTGAGAAGAGTATGCACTGAAAAATTTTCTTTGAAATTGTTATTAGCGCGAATATGCATATCTCGGTTAGTAAGCGTTCTGTAAATAAGACTTTTCGCTAGAAAAGGTAAAAACTATTATCTGTGCTCCTTTTTTTTTCTTTTATCATATAAAGTGTATTCACTAACAAAAAAAATCGTGAAAATTGTTAAATATTGCGTTTTTAAAGCTTATCTATGCGATTTTCTTAAGCGGTAAGAGAAAAGTACGATTATATGGGCGAAGTATAATCTGTGGGCTTTCATCGCATGTAATAAGGTCCCACTGTTACAGATATAATTTGCACAGTACAGCATCACCACGGAAATACTGTGCGCGTAGGGGTGATGAAGCGCTGGAAGTACGTGTAAGTGTCGTCCGTATCGCTACCTCGCTTCTTCACCTTGAACGCGCCTAATTTACGAAACGTGTGATAGTAAATGTTTATATTAAAATATGAGTATTTAGGAGAAAATGCCTTTTAAATATTATTGAATAATTGCCTTTAATCAAAAGAGAACATACTATAATCATATATGTTTATATAGTCAATTTCATAACGATTAAGTACACTGCAGCTGATCGTCTAAGTTGTGAGCTCGCGCTATTATTTCTTGAAACACGGGGTGCTTTTGAGAGAAGCGCCGATTGTACAAAGAGTAAACATATTAGTATTCAAGGCATACGTAGTCCCTATTCATCAGGTGAACGTACAAGTAGATAGTTTATACATTCTAACTATAATCAACTTATTTGTTCATAATTATATTTTTAAAGGTATTTAAAATGCATAAGAAATATGTTTTTACACTGAATAGTAAATGAGATTTCAGTGTGTTAATGACGTTTCTCTATGTTTCAGGAATGGTAAAACAAGTGAAGGGCGGTTATCTGCTTAGATACAAAAGTAAGTATTAGTCTTGACACGAATTTTTGACTCGACTTCTTTCCAATCGGTACTCTTGATGAAATTATAATTGTTTGTGTGCTTTGATGACATTTGTCATTTACTTAACCAGCTATGCAGGATAGGTGTCAAAATGTATAAATAGCCAGTTTTTCGTGGAGAGGACAATCGTAATGTTTCAGTCTTTTCAATCTCAGATAAACGTTTCTTATAAAAATTATTGTTCTTGCTGTATTTTATCATTGCACTTGTGTATAAATTACTTTGAAGTTCGGAAAACCCTCGTTTACCCTTACCAGCTTAGACCTAAAATCATCCATATTAACGAAAATGTCCCTACAAAATCTAAATTAAGGAGATTAAACAGATTACAGAACAGCAGAATCACGCAGTCTTTTCGCCACCATGTGGGGGCCGTAGTAGTGTAGTAGGTAGACTACTCGCCTCCCAACATAGGCAAACCGGGTTCGATTCCCGGTGAGATCGCCTGGATTTTCGCACGGTGCCGTTGGCCGGCAAGTTTTCTCGAGTCCTCCCGTCGCACCCGTCTTTCCATTCCGTCACTACTCCATCTCTACCTCATTTCACCTTCATCGGCGCTCAAGACAGCGCTGTTAAGGCTCCCGCCTACCTGGAGTCTTTTTTTTTCCGCGTGTGAGACCAAGAAGCAAGGGAGCTATAAGGGTGACACTGCCACGCACATCAAGTGCGCCATCGCCACTAAGCGCAAGGCCCTCGTCTGAAGTGTGTGTTATTTTTGAAGATCAACACATTGAACCCACTTTTAATAGTTCCGTGGAATAACTGTATTTCAAAAACGCTGTGACGCAGTTCATTCTCAACTTAACCATACGACAATTCGGTCTGTGCAGTACAAAGCAGTGCGCGTGTATCCAGTAGAAGACAGAGCGGTATACAAGGCAGTTCGAATTTATTTAATAACAAAATAAAGGATGAACCAAAAATACGGATTAACGAGGGCTGGATAAGTGAGGTTGTACTGTGAATATAAATAGCGCCGAATATGTGACGTTCTAGCTAGAGTGCATATAAAAAATAGTGCCAAGATAGAATGTTGCACTCCACTTTTTTATATTTGTACAAAAGCAACGTTCCTCTCACTTCGTAACTCGAGAATGAAAAGCTATACGTTACGTTTGAAAATTACAGCTAAATAAAACACATTTTGTACGTCTCTATTGTTAAAAAATATCCTTGCCTACAAATATGCAATACTTTTTGTAATAAACTGGGTCATTAAAATTGTTATTTCACAGTGGAATACGACCCCACATGAATTTTTATGTTCCAGTGGAAACTAAATCTCTGAATTTTGTCTGGTGTTCTTTATTTGCTTAGTAATTTGTGTATATTTTAAAAAGTTTGTTCTTTATCAAAACCACTATTATTTCATTATAAAATAATAATTTCCTTTCTGAGAGGCATTGGACAGCTCGGCGCATATGGTATCTAACTGACGCCCTTTAATGACTAACGTCCTTTCTGTAAAATCGGTTATTTAATTTAAATACTATGAAGCAGGTGATTTTATTTTAAGTATTCTGTGCCAGTATTTGAATGTCGTTTTGAAAGTGAATTTATACGTGCCTCTTTAAGATATTTTTTTAAAAATTCGAAATACTGTTTAATATTATGATTATTTAATACTTGTCACTATTTCTAATGTTCCTTTTTAATATATCCTAACAGTTCCTCCCCCTTTTTCTCAGATGAAAAAAGACAGGAAATGAACAAAAGTCACAGGCTAAGGAAACGTATCCGTATGCTGTAAGATTGTTGCAAAAACAATACACATACTTTAATAGCATAGAATGAATGATGCATGGAGTCATGGTTTCAAACTTAAAGAATTATGTAAGATGTTAAATACCGGAAGGGAAAGCTGTTTTAACTGTAATAGATTGAATTAAAGTTATAAGTACGTTACTAAATATAAGAAATGTTATAATATGTTGATATTATTGTAGTCACCCTGCATTGCACACAGAATACAAAGGCCTTAGCTTATTCATTTTCCACCAGTTGAGGATTTTTGGTTACCTGAACTTTAAAAATTAATAAGTACTATATTTTACCTGTGTCCGAGTTGCATGAGTTTCACCTAACTCCAAAAAGTATTTTTTGGAATTATAGAAAATTGTAACAAATTATTACTTGGTCTAAATTGATTTATTCTTGTTTGTATTTTGAAAAAGGTTGTCCTTCATTTTATAAAGTGCTGGTAAACGAACAAATTCTAGAAGTGTCCGTAAAATTACGGACACGTTTTTTTTTTTCAAAAACCTACTTTCCGTAAACTTTGCACAACCTTCTGTGAAACCACGGAACCTCCCCGTAAATTTTCTAGTTAGTTTTTCTGTACTTCCAGTTACAAATAAATAAATAAATATGTAATTTTTGTTATGCAGGTGTTTTCCGTATAAGAAATAAATCTAAATATTTAAAACATTTTGTATTGGTTCGAGATTTAAACCCGAAATAAAAAAGTTCGAGAGTTCGTGTTTCAAAAGTTATAGTGGTGAAGAAAGCTTCGTGTGAATTGTAATTTTCAAAGCCCGAGGCTATAGGAAATACGGAGGATTTCCATATTTATAATTTACGGACTTCAGCTTCGTTTTATGTTGTTACGGTCTCCGTTTCCGCACATTTACTCTAAATTTCCGTAAAAACTTCAGATTAAAAAAAAATTTTACGATGTGATTATGACTATCGCTTGTTTAATGTGATATAGAAAAGTATTTAAGTAATTTCTGGCAATGTTAATTTTGAACTATGAGAAATTTTTGATTTTTAATGCATTAAACTGTTTATTAGAAAATCAAATTAAGTATAAAGTAATTTTGAATTACTGGGAATTTAAGTTATAGGTAGTAATAGCGGTGAGGTGTTCAATCATACCAAAGACATTACGTATTTGCTAAATTTATTCATAAGTCTTCAACTATAAACAAATACGAAACCTTTTTACAGGTTTGTTTGCGGATCTGTATTTATTTTAGTAATCTAACAATATCGCCTGAATTACTGTATGTTTATTTACAAGCATGAACTAATTATGCATTGGTATTTCAGACTTTTTAAATTGAATACACTGTTTACGAATAAAAAGGGGTATTACGCAGTCATATATTTATTTATATATGTGTATATATTCATGTGTGTGTGTTTGTGTGTGTGAAACGATTAAAACTGTTGATGGAGAATTTAATCTCAAATATACGTAAAAGCAATCCTGCATATAATTTAAAAACTAAGCCTTGGTTTATTTGTTAAAAAATAGGACTGGCTCACATTTCTGTAAGAATATAAATATTTGAAACAAATTTTAGATATGTTTGAAAAAAAATATTTTCAAAATTAGTGGAGTTACTTAGTTGTGCAAAGAAAAATTATAAAATTTTATATACGACTGAAGCTTACATTTATTTAAAATTATATATTACTGAATAAAATGTTTATTAAATAGTGTATGTTGCGTCATTAGTATTATCTGTTTTAAACGTTTTAGTACTAGATATTTTATAGGAAAACTTGGGAATAAAATATGACTGTGTTATCTACTGCGCGTTTAAAGCACTCTGATTAATGCCTTAGCTTAGTCACTTAAAGGTTTATGATAGTCGTATTAATAAGGCTATACAATTTTATACTCATTCTCATAGCTTATACTTCGCATTTGTACTAAATTAACATTGTGGGCACAGCTATTTTATTTCAATTTGCAACTGTTTGTTCCGTTTATTGGGCGGAGGTGTGTTCCATGACACTTATTTTAAATGGATATCTACACCACTGCTATGTTATTCTTGATTAAAATTTTACTCGACAAGATCCCTTTTCGAATGAAAAATGTTTTCTTTTTATTGTTTTATGTTTCCTGGTTGTGCAATCTTTTTTCGTTATTCCGCTGTCGTTTGTGGGCACTGTTCTTCAGCTCTCCTTTGTTTTTCTTTACCTCATTCGTGAATCAGTATATCGCATGCGTTCATGGCTGAGCTTCGCACCACTTCGTCTACAACTCTCAAAAGGTTTGTCATTACCAGCAATGATTTACGATTGAAGCTAAAATTCAAATATGTATAATTCTACTTCGCCATAGTTAAGGTTTGACTACATGTAGAAATATAACTGTGCTTTAGTATTTGGGGGTGGGGGGTGGTTTATATGTTGTACTTGATTTTTAATTCGTGATTCTCTTCACGCAAGTAATTTTCTTTTCTTTTTTTGTATTAACGTAATTTAAAATTACGAAAAACGGCAAGTTCTTATAACCTGACTTATAATGCCTTAAATACAAAAGCGTTTCGTTAAGAAAATGTTACGGTAATTTACATCAGTTTATAATGGCTTCAAAAATAGTTACTTCATTTTCTTTCCCAGTAATTAAATGGCTTCTAATAGCATCTGGTACGTAATCTAAGATAACACATTGTTGTGACCAATATTTCCTATCGATTATCGTGTGAACCCTTTCAGATCACAAAAGTTATAGACAAAAGTCTAGTCAAGAAAGTAGCACACTTCGAGCATGAGCTCTCTTCGCTTTTTCTTTTGTAATATTAGTGTAAAGTACAGCCATTTCAGGTCATCCAGTTCAACAAAACACTAATTTTTCTAGTTATTTCAAACTAAATAATGATAAAGATATAATACCCCAATTGTACAAATGTTTAATTTTTGAAACATTCTGTTGTGTTTCTGCACTATGTTTCTAGATAAGACCTCCAAACTTTGGATGCAGGTTATTTACGGAAATAAAATTTGAAAACCCCGAGTCCCCAGGGTATCATCACCAGCACCTCATACGTGCAATCGCCAACACCCCGACCGCCCCGAGTTCAACAACCACTAACAACTCAGCAGTTGGCAAACTTATAGGAAAATATTGATTCAAATTCTCTCTTACTTAAACAGTTCAAAAACTCCTCATCCATCCAAAACCAGAACAAGTTAAAGGCGATGGGGAAAATCTGGGATACTTTGCCACAGGAATACTTTTACACACACCCAGATAAACAAGAAAAGTTTCTTAATTTCATCTTGTATAGTACAGAATTCCACAGATATAACTTTCAAATATATTACAGGTACAATTTTATTTTTAAACCCCGTTTTTTTTAATGCGATTAGGCCTAAAATTATACCAAAATAGCGGTATAAATAGTTACATAAGAATTGTGCTCCAGCGTGATATAAACCTGCTCATACGAGCATAATCAAACCTTATGACGATTATATAATATACAAGCCATATGGCTTCTCCCAACTGTATATATGGCACATTAAAGACTTTATACTTTACAATAAAATGCAATAAAGCAAGCAAGCATGCCTATAAAATGTTTTATAATGAAACCCTAACACAAAATATGGATCGCAAAATTCCCATATTAGTATTCACCGGAAGTGTCCCTTAATACAATACTTATCTCAAATGCATGATGACTCAGATGGGAGCCGAATACCTCGACACCACCCCAGTCTGGCCATTTATAAATCAGAAATTTACACACTTTCTACCGGGGAAGAAATATTGCAGCATTGCTATTTTCACAATCAGTTGGCTTATGGCATAATAGCCAATCAAAACTCTTTATTTAAATTGACGCATGCGCAGGAACAAAAAACAGTCTTTTATTTTTTTCTTGTCTTCTTTATTGTACGTCTTGCAACCCCGCCGATGCTTGCGGAAGGGAACGAACGAAGGCGCAGCGACGTGATCACCCTGCCGGCAGCGCTAAGGGCGACACTCGCTGCGCCCGGCAGTGTGAATGTTGACGTGCACGAAGACAGCCGGATACCGGGCTGCGATCCCTGCTGGACGGCAGGCCCATTTGTCGGTGTTTGGTGGTCGGTTTTTTCGCGGCAAGGATGGAGAGCTTCACAAGGCAGCAGACAAAACTTCCAACTTCAATTTAAGGTAAAGGAACGCCACGATGTCCACTTTTCAGGCTGCGCGTAATTATTTCCACCCGGACGCGCTAATTTTTAGTCGTGCCTCATAAGGTGCTTAAGGGAGACGCCCAGGCGTCTCAACGTATACACGATCTACGGTCTAAAGTGAGTCATAAGGGAGGTACATATCTTTGAAGTTAGACATAAAACACGAGTTTATTACAACTGCTGTAAATGGAACACTGAGTGGCTGGATGTGTAAAGTTAATTGTGACCTGTGGGTTAGTAATCCGCCTTTTAACACGTTCAGTCCCCTTGTCTACGATCGAGAATATGAAGAATATACGTTGCATATGAAGAATACTTATGTTCGGCACTGTACACAACAAGGAATCAGTGGCCGGTGTTTTGAGCATCGTCCTTTTAGAAAAATGATTTTTTAAAGTTTCTGCGCCTCTCGTTTGCGAATGGTTAATACTGACGTCAACTAACGCGCAGTACTTTGTACACCGGTTGCAAGAAGCACTCTCTACACAAGTGCAGTGCGCATCAAAAAATTAAACCATTGCAACACTTGAGCTCGTAAATTAATTCGGGACTGAACGGATTAAATGACAAGTATACTACAGTATCGTGGATATTAGGTCGAAATAACGGTCAGTAGTCACAGTGATTATTTCCCGTGAAATAATGTGATAACTGCGATAGACAGGTGTAGCGATGTTTGTAGCGCTTTGTTCCGTTACAAATTATCCAGACTATCAATGTCCCATGTTCAAAATGTTCTTAAATATTGTAACAAACTAATATTTTATACCCAACTTCAAAGATGTGTACCACTCGTAGGATTCAGTTAAGACCATAAGTAGTATATATTTCCTCCTTTTTTCTATAATTAACCCGTAGCCGAAGTTTGTCGGTCTTATTTAGAAACATCTTGTTTAAAAAGCATCCGAATAATATCAAATTCGTTTGCTCAGTATTTAAATCGATTGTAAATAAATTGATTAAAATACATTAAATATATTAGTTGATCTATGGAAGGCATGAATTTAGCAAAATTTCAGTAGAAACACTCGAATACAATATATTAAGTGGTTTCGCTTTTTCTGTTCCAAAAGAACAGAACCTAACCACCAAGCACGTTCTCTGAACATATTCATCACAGAAAAATATCTTCATTTAAAAGAACTTAAAAAAAAAAAGGAATTTAATACTAATATTCTTCTGCTGCCTGATGCATGGGTAGAGATTTTGCACAGTTAATTACAGCTACACGTAAATTAGTCAAATATTTAATATTATCAGTAACAAAAGAAAAGAGTAAAATGCTTCCGGCAAGGTAAGTAACGCCGTAGCATGTGTGTGTTATCAGATGAAATTTTGTGTGTGCAGGAATGGATTTGTCATAACGCTGCTTCTGTAGAAGTGCTCGTTTTTGTTTTAATTTTCCTCAGTTATATCCACGCGGTCCGCCAATTTCCCATCTCATCTGCTGCGGTGGCGTGGAGCTTAAATATTATTCCCGGCATTAAATCATTGGCTCCCCCTGTTCCCTGCAACGCAACCCATTTATTTACTTTTTTATTGCGCTGCTCAACTGTCCCACTCATCGGCTTTCACGGTCCACTAATTTTATTTTGTATTTCCAACGACTTCCTGTTTCAATCACTGTGAACTCAAAAACTGTATTAATGGTGTTGAAATGGCCGAGAAAATATACTGCACATAAGATTTAATCGACGTGAAGTGGGTGGATAAATAAAAAGTAATGATGACAGATTTGAATAATCGAATTTTCCTTCATGAAGTAGAAAATACATTTATTACACTGCTTTTTTTAAACCTTTTGAACGACGTGTTAATAAATTAATTTTTGTAACTCACGAGCAAGTGGTCTTGTAAGGGGTACAATGCGTTACATGTTCTAACTTTATCGCTGTGCTATGGTAAACTCTGCGTTATTTTTTAGACATCGAGTGTGTTAAATGTGGACTAAAGCAGGTTGCAGAAAGGTTCTTGGGGGGAGATTTTATGTGCGAAATAAAAGTCTGAGGTTAGCATGGAATTTGCATTCCTTTGCCGTGAGCACGAATTCACAGTGCGTGAACCATGGGGTCTTGTAAAATGTATTTTAGTAAATAAAAGCAAAACACTTAATACTTAAGAGCAAACGGAACACTGCAAAACTAGGAATCATCCACGAATGATTTCTAGCGCAAATTTATCAATGATTTTATATTAATGAAATGGCATATTAGAGTTTTGGGACATGGGAATTGTAAAATAGTATCTAGTCTTTTTTAAGATATTAATGTACGTTAGATGTTCTTCTTATCAGAAATAATGAATAAAATGTGGTCTTAGCAGGTCAAAAACTTCCTTTAAGTTACAAATATATTTATTCGTGTACTATACATAATGCCAGAAAAGAGCTCACAACGTCAGGTACTCTATACACTGGCCAAGGAAAAGTTTTTAATTAGTACAAATTATTCAAATTGGTAGAGATATGCCATAGTTAGCTCCAACCATTTTCAAGGACTGCCGTTTTGAAAATAAATTAAACGATTTGTTCTGTTACTGAAACCCTAAATGCTTGTTGTGCTCCAAGGGCATAGGTGTGTGTACCAATTTTTATAGAAGCCAATAAAAAACGGTTCCCTAAGATATGACAAATTATAGAACTTTTATTTTTTTGTAGCTGCTGTCTGCCAGATGACGCGATACAGAACATATCGCATCAAACATTACGTTTTGCCAAATTGTAAGAATATAAAATACTTGTTTGTTAATTGTGTTATCTTGGATTAGTTTAGCGAAGGTTTCAATCACCAGTCAATTCTTATGTTCATGCATGTCTACATTAGTTTCAGTTGATGGACTTCGGTTGCATTTGATTACGGCTGGCGCTTTAGGTCATGATTCATTACATTTATTCGTGTTTTGTCGAATTTCGTCAAGTTTTATTCGCATGTGGTCTCACCCCGTCAAATGTGTATATATATATATATGGTGATATCCCAACAGATTCGTTCATAATCAGCCATATTCAATAAAATTTGAAAATGTGCTATAATTTTGTGCCTTTTTATTCTAGTTATATTTCTATATTTGGACAACAATATTCTTTTAGGTAACTCGATAACACTTTTCTGATAGTGTTAGTTCAGTTTTTTATGTTTCGCAGTTTGTTCACATTTGGTAATGGCTGGAGATATTTGATCACAATATGGCACATCTCGTAATTGTTATACACATTTTATCACAGTTAATAATTCCTTACAACAGGAATTTTTTATTTTTTAATCTTTTAGCTTACTTCAATGTTTGGACAAAATACTTGTATTTAATTTGCCACTTTCGTTTCCATCATTCATATCTTTTGGCCTGGTGAGTTTATATATTATATATTCTATGAATTGCTGATTTATGAAAGTAATGCGAAGATGAAAAATCTGCCTACAAGATATCACGTATTCATTTAGTCAAGGATGAGAAAAAACCTAAGATATAAAAAAGAATACGTAATTAACATATTTGGTATATTGTACGTGTGCCCACAGTATGCTACAGAAACCGCTTTGTGAATAAACGCTCAATTGATTTCACAGAACATAATTTATGATTACTTCAGTACTTGTATAAATATGTAACATTTATTATAGTATATTCGCAATATCTTCACACTTTCTGAATCAAATCCATTGAATATGACGTATATGGCTATTTCCTAAATAGTTTACCTATCACAAGCGTTTTTGCACTTGTGTTAACATAAATATATGTTATTTTGGTTTAATTGAACTTTTAAATATATAAATTATAATAGTTAATTTATAATTTATAAGAATGAAATCAGAGGGAAAGAGGTGTGTTGCTAATGCCTAGTATGAAATAGTTTTCATGCAAAATATTACTGAACTGAATTCGCACAAATACCGTGCGTTGTCTCTTGGTTGTACTGATCTACGCTTACTTAAGCTTGGTTTGCATGAGGTGGAAGAATAGCCTTAAAGTAGGACTTAAGCAGGCCTTCACGAAAGTTGGATGCAACCGGGAAAGTTGGAAGTAGCCTACAGATTAAATAAACTACAGCAAGTATCCCGTCAATATATGCTACGGACGCGACCACTTTCAAACAAACGAGGTGGCTCAGAAACAGCGCTATAAAATGTAATTATAAAAATATATTTATACAGAAAAACATCCCGTATGCTTAGGTTGCCTATCGAGGCAAAACTCGNTAAAATGTAATTATAAAAATATATTTATACAGAAAAACATCCCGTATGCTTAGGTTGCCTATCGAGGCAAAACTCAAAAGCGAGTGTTGGTCCACATCAACGAAATGGCTGCGGCATTTTAATATTAGAGATTCTATCAATCTTTTTGCAAGTGTAGAGTTATTTTGGCGGAATGTAATTTGTNGCTGCGGCATTTTAATATTAGAGATTCTATCAATCTTTTTGCAAGTGTAGAGTTATTTTGGCGGAATGTAATTTGTTTTACAGTGCGTATTACTTGTTCAAAAGACATTACAGAAAAATATAGAAGCCAAATAACTGATTTTATCGAAGTGGTTACGTCACTTTCTCATTTTATTTATGTAACTGTTTTAAAGAGGAACAAACGTTGCGAATCACAGAAAATAATAGTGGATACATTAGAGCGGGGGATTCCACAAGTTATAATTGACGCTATGTTCGTCTTGATAGGCGTATCGGTTTTTGTCTGTAAACAAACGAGATTCTGAGTTGTTAAATTGCCTTTTGTTGAAAAAATGTCACTCAATTCTGCCGTTAATGGATGATTCCGTAACACACAAGGTAAAATTGCATTGCATATTCATTTACTTTGNTGTCACTCAATTCTGCCGTTAATGGATGATTCCGTAACACACAAGGTAAAATTGCATTGCATATTCATTTACTTTGCAAATTATACCTTATGCAAATTGTATGCGGTATAAGGCAGTCTTATTAATAAACATAAGATACCCAAACTGCCAGCGATGCCTGCAGGTAGTCATTCTGAGTTTTTTTATTTTTGTTCTTGAATATGCATAAGCTTTTTTAAGTCAGTTTGTGCGTAAAAAGGTAAAAATTCGTCGGCGATAATGAGAAACACGGGTATGATGAAAGNGCCGTTAATGGATGATTCCGTAACACACAAGGTAAAATTGCATTGCATATTCATTTACTTTACAAATTATACCTTATGCAAATTGTATGCGGTATAAGGCAGTCTTATTAATAAACATAAGATACCCAAACTGCCAGCGATGCCTGCAGGTAGTCATTCTGAGTTTTTTTATTTTTGTTCTTGAATATGCATGANAAGGCAGTCTTATTAATAAACATAAGATACCCAAACTGCCAGCGATGCCTGCAGGTAGTCATTCTGAGTTTTTTTATTTTTGTTCTTGAATATGCATGAGCTTTTTTAAGTCAGTTTGTGCGTAAAAAGGTAAAAATTCGTCGGCGATAATGAGAAACACGGGTATGATGAAAGGTGGAGTTAAAATCAGACAAATGCTTTCTTGAGGTTTCCTGATTCAACGTTAACTATATTTGTTCATCTAAATGAGCGCCCGTGTATTTTAATCTCTGGTAGAAGTTTGCCGTTCTGGCAGCAAAAATGGATATTTTCTTTGCGGTAGTGAAACTCTTTAAATAGTGAATGCATGTTACAGAATATACCTAATAAAACATTATATCTTAAGTGGCAAATGGAAGTAATAAATTGAATTTTTTAATTGTTAGTGACAGGGGCTTGATACATAATACAAGTTGAGGTTATGTTACAGCAAAATTACAACTACTCGACGGATTTCCTTCAAACAAACTTAATTATTATTTATCACTACATAGTATAAAAGGAAGTCCCTGGCGCGCGTCTGTTTGTCTGTATAACTGCGCTAATCTCGAGAANAGACAAATGCTTTCTTGAGGTTTCCTGATTCAACGTTAACTATATTTGTTCATCTAAATGAGCGCCCGTGTATTTAATCTCTGGTAGAAGTTTGCCGTTCTGGCAGCAAAAATGGATATTTCCTTTGCGGTAGTGAAACTCTTTAAATAGTGAATGCATGTTACAGAATATACCTAATAAAACATTATATCTTAAGTGGCAAATGGAAGTAATAAATTGAATTTTTTAATTGTTAGTGACAGGGGCTTGATACATAATACAAGTTGAGGTTATGTTATAGCAAAATTACAACTACTCGACGGATTTCCTTCAAACAAACTTAATTATCATTTATCACTACATAGTATAAAAGGAAGTCCCTGGCGCGCGTCTGTTTGTCTGTATAACTGCGCTAATCTCGAGAACGACTGAACAGATTTGGATGCGGTTTTTACTTTTATGATCTACATTTATCGAGGAAGGTTTTTGTGTATTAAAAATTTTCCTAGCATTTATAATAGCTTATAAATAACGTTATTAGTGAATCAAGTCGGGGAAAAAAGTTTGCCGCCAGCGCGCTCTCAAGGAATACGCTGCCTAAACTTTTGGTATATATAACAAAATCATGTAAGAAAGAATTGTGTAAAATTAAATGATCTACAAAAGAGTCAGCGGTAGCATATATCTATCTTTAATAGATAAGTAGTAATAAACGAATTTACCATTTTTATTACGCAGTAAAAACAAACGAAAAATTTACTGTATTTTGTAACCATAAAGAACATAATCGTTATCAAAATAAATGAATTCATAATTGAAATTGTTTAATGTAGATAAGAAATGTCCTTTACAGCATACAATTATCGACAATACTTCAAAAGTTATGAAAAGTTTTGTGAAAAAGTAATTTCTAAAATCGATTTCGTTTATCACAGGCAAATTAAAGTAAACAAGAAAGATAATCTAGGTTGACTAATAACCTATAAAGTAATATTTTGCAAAGATAAAGAGTGACTACTGCTGAACGTCGAAAAAATTAATGAATTAGTGCGCGCAAAATTCAACGCGCAAACACAGGTCTATTACTCAGGAGATACAGTACTCGACAGTGAAGAAGCTTTGCACTATCCCACAGAATTTCTTAATTCATTGAATCCTTCTGGCATGCCACCACACGAACTGATTTTAAAAGTTGGAGGAGCTCTCATAATTCTATTGCGAAATATAAATCCACCGAAATTATGCAACGGGGCTCGATTACAAACAAAAAGTTTAAAAAGTGATCTCATTGAAGGTACTATTCTAACTGGCTGCGGTACTGGAGAAACTGTTTTAATACCTAGAATACCAATTATTCCCTCTAATTTGCCTTTTTATTTTAAAAGAGTCCACTTTCCAATAAGAGTTAGTTTTGGTATGACCATAAATAAGGCACANCTAATTTGCCTTTTTATTTTAAAAGAGTCCACTTTCCAATAAGAGTTAGTTTTGGTATGACCATAAATAAGGCACAGGGTCAAACACTTAATGTGGCTGGAGTGAATTTGAGTGGAGCATGTTTTTCACACGGACAACTATTNGGGTCAAACACTTAATGTGGCTGGAGTGAATTTGAGTGGAGCATGTTTTTCACACGGACAACTATTCTTAACCTTTTCGCGTGTCACGTCAAACAGAAATCCTTTTGTGCTGGCGGTCGGAGGCAAAACGATAAATGTTGTATACAAGTAATTTTCTAATCCACTATCATGTAATATGTATGTATGTGGATAAAGCGAAGGAGGTAGGTATGTATGTCAGGATCGTGGTAAATGGAGGTCCATAATCTCTGCCTACTCCTCTGGGAGACAGGTGTGACATGTATGTATGTATATTATATATGATAGTAGTTTACTAAATTACTATCATATAATATTGTAATTGTCTTTTCCCAATTTATTTATTAGTGTATCGCTAGTGCATTATATACAAGCTGCACATGACCTAAAACATGAATATCTCCAGTAGCACCAACCAATTTACGAAACAACCATATTTCATCATCTAATTCAAATTTTACTCTTTTACGCGANTATCTCCAGTAGCACCAACCAATTTACGAAACAACCATATTTCATCATCTAATTCAAATTTTACTCTTTTACGCGGAAACTTAGCAGGAGCTTCAGCAATAGAAATAACAGCCACGCCTGTATCCGTGGCTCCCGGGCCACTTTTCTGTCCTAAAAATATATTTACATTANAGCAATAGAAATAACAGCCACGCCTGTATCCGTGGCTCCCGGGCCACTTTTCTGTCCTAAAAATATATTTACATTAAAATATCTCATTGAATTTTCAAAATAACAATAGATGTTTATAGAACGTTACTGTTGTTCCTTCCTTGGAATTATATAGCTTGCTCATTTCTTCCTGGCGCGGTGGTTATGTGCAGCGTCACTAGCCGCATGGAATAATCTCGCCGTGGTTGTCAGGCGAGTGGGAATCACCTCTCAATTACCGTGCGCACAATTTCACAGCCGGTGAGTGCGCGCACGCCACAGAGATATCAAACCACGGCGGAGCATTTTTTAATGACTTTAAGTAAGGAAATCCTATATCCCCAACCGAAACAACGAAAAACTTTCTCATAACGTCAATAAACTACTGGCCTCAAAACGTTCACATGTAAATTTCTGGTTTAAATGCGACGTTTTAAAAATTACGTATTAAAGATACTTAAAGCAAAAAAAACAATATTTATTGTCATACGTAACATGCTATGAACATGAACACGTTGATATTAATGCAAAATTATTATATATTATAGAAGCGCTACGTATTTTAATACAGTAAATTATATAAACAGATCTAAACATGACTAAGTAGGTAAGGAATTTCCTTTTATAAAAAACAAGTACAGTAATAAATTAATATCAACACCTGAAAACATACCTTTCAGGATATATTTCTTTCGTTGAACTTTTAGGTATTGGTCCCAAAGGAAAATCTGGCTTCAGCCTATGATGCGAAACCAATGCAAGTTGTAACAATTTAAGGCGCTGCTTGTTGTCGATATTTGCTTGTAAAGCTAATCATATTTGCACGAGCGTAGCATTTCGTAAAATTAATTAGTGGAATAAAATTGTAAATTTAAAATATCATTCAGTACTGTTTTCTGAAGTGCAAAAATTTAAAATATTGCCAACTTTGACAAATACAGTAACCTGAATTCACAGTGTTTTGGGCCGGAACAGCTAACTTAAATATTTACAATAACAGTTCCCGTTTTAATTGTTGATGTTCACATTTCCTTATCTCGTTCTACACATAAAGCATACTTCTTAACAGCTTTGCGCATTCATTTGGTGTTTCAATTGAATCTGCAGGTATGCCATACAAAACTATAAATTATTCTTATTTCTGTGTATTACCGCTTCAGTATTAAAACTATTCTGCGGTTCATTGGTGGTTCGTGTACAAAAACCCAATTTAAAACTTTGGTTAAAACTAAACATGCATCGTTTTAACACACTCGGAATTCGAACTCAGATTATTACTATTAAAAAAGTAACGCAATAACGATGTTGTTCCCTCTATGACCGATAGTGACTCAGACAATACACGACTATGTGCATCGCACGCATGTATACACACATACACACACATGCGTAATTTGTACGAGCATGTTTATCCATATTTATAATAAAGTGCACGTACAAACTCAAAATTTTAGTTCGCTAACCCAGTTCATTTGCCAGTTCCATGCTCCAGTCAGTGCTGTAATAAAGAACCCAGAAAACATCAGACGTGGGTGAACAAATTTAAAATTCTCCTCTTGCATTTATTAAGCGAAGCGGTCTTCAGCTTTCGGCTGAACTTACTGCTGTTTCTATGACGTCCCAGAAGTAGAGAGAGAGAGAGGGGGGGAGAGGGACGTGTGGGTAATGTGTAGNGAACTTACTGCTGTTTCTATGACGTCCCAGAAGTAGAGAGAGAGAGAGGGGGGGAGAGGGACGTGTGGGTAATGTGTAGCAGCGCACTACTTAAGTCATTAGGCTTAAGGTATTGAAAGAACTTTCTA
The DNA here is from genome assembly GCA_002778355.1 of Clitarchus hookeri. Classification (NCBI taxonomy): domain Eukaryota; kingdom Metazoa; phylum Arthropoda; class Insecta; order Phasmatodea; family Phasmatidae; genus Clitarchus; species Clitarchus hookeri. Next base: position 269,837 of record NQII01002811.1, read on the forward strand.
ACTAAATAAACTATTAGTTAAAATCATAATTCCAGGTGCTTTTGTTTTTCAGGTAAATCGGTTATTGATATTAATTAATTTCTCAATTGGAATATTCCTACTAAACGTTTCTAGGTTGCATAATGCGAACATACACTCATATTCATCGCCTTCTTTTTTCTTTTGTAAAATACGTTACTGATTTAATGACATGATCCAACAGCATGACATTAGGTTAATATTAAAAAAGACGTGCTACTAACAAGTCTTAAAAATGTTTCAAACACGTAAAATGGGATGCCAGAAATGTTGTTGTTTGAAATCCCTGCTAAATATCGTCATAAACGACGGCCTCAGCATGACATGTATATGTTGTGTTTGGTTGTAATATTACGCAGGGCCACATTTCAGGAGTTTCGCTAGTAATTAGGCACAATTATTTCTTGTATAAATGGAATTGTAACTCAACTCCTGTATTAATTGGTTAGCTTGATTTATGCAGGGAAGCGAAAACGCTGTGATTTGGTAACGCTCTATGTTTTAATTAAAATGGGACAGAAATTCGTTATATTAATTACATATTTGCTCTGCAATCGCCTTTTAATAGATTTTAAGGCTCGTTTAACACATAATGCTGTAATAACTGTTGTATGTCGTCAGGGGTTTAATTTCGTCAACACCGACGCAAACACTTCTGAAAATCTATTTCTCTTTTCGGGCCAATTTGTGTTGCTGGAAACTGCATATTGGGCTCTAAGACAAAAAAAAACGAGTTAGCACGTGGAGTCGCAGGACCCCTTCAACTTTCTATGTTCATCCAGTGACTCTTATCACACATCCAGTAGTGAAAAAAGATCATATGAAAAGAAATGGCTTCCCAGGCCGTTACACTCAGACTACATTGGTTCTCAAACTTTCCTTTACCACGTGCTACTCGTTGCAGTGTTTGAATCTGACGCGGACAAAATGCCTCGACAGCTCTTCAGTTGAAGTGTTCCTAATTTGTAAGAATAATAATTAAACAACTCATTAAAATGCATCATCGCCATAAAAACTTGCATGACTAAAAAAGTTAGACACAAATTAATTTTTAATGTACTGGTATTTTGTTATATTTTAATACACAAAAGAAAATGGTAAATACGAGAATACGGCATTAAACTGGATGGAATAAATCGAATTCCAAGATTTAGAGACAGGTGTCACATGTCAACGGAGACACTTAATGACCATATTCTAAATGTTCCCGGACTACTTGGGAACTAGAAACGGACAACCAGTGGTTCGCGGACCACAGTATGAATACCGCTGAAGAAACATGTGCCCCTTGTAATAGTGAGGCAGATGACGTAACGCTCATGTGCGGTGAAGTGGAGTGGAGAGGTATGAGTGGATTCTAATATCAAAGTCTTGAGGGTGACGCGAGGTGATTATGGAACAGCGCCGGAATGCAAGGTCTGGGGAAACGGGAGATGCCCGAGAAAACCCGCCGACCTGTGGCATCATCCGGCACGAGCCCCACGTGCGAAAATCTGGGAGCGACCCCGCCGGGAATCGAACCCGGTTAGCCTTGGTGGGAGGCGAGCGCTCTAGCCACTTCTCCACCGCGGCCTCTTCTAGTTTGCGGCACTCCAATACTTGTTGGCGGTTTTCCAAAACTCTGGCTCTTGGTAGTCCATTCCTAAGGAAAAAGCATTACTCGTTCCTAAAGACGATGCGTTGCAAGTTTCTCTCTCCTAAAACTAATTTGAAATATTTTTAATAGCAAAGAATATAAGCGCACTGAAATAAAAATTTTCTTGCACTGACTTTGCTTTAATTCATGTCCTTCATGTAACATATTTTTATTATTTTTATTTATTATTTTTAAATCATATTTTTCCTATCACTTTTGGAAGCTTATTTAGCACAAAAAATTGTGTTCTTTATAGAATGAGTATCGTACTTTCATTAAAAAAATAACTTTCATTGTCTTTTAAATTGTATTGTGCTTAAAAATTTGTATTTAGTTTTTAAAATTCAATAGAAATTCCAAAGTGGTTTTAGACGCAGTTACTCTTATGTGCACACAACGTTTATTAAAATTTTATATTTATGTTTTGTGTTTGTTGTTAATGACATGGACTTCAATGGAAAATTATATCGAAATTATTACTTGACATGAGAAAGCTGGCGCACAGCCGCCCAAATTTTCTAACCTCACTTTCGTCATACATTTTAGAGGATTTAAACTCTGTTTTAAAACAAAGCATTTAAAACAAAAAATTATTTTTATATAGGTCAACTCAGGGAAAAACCGAATAAAAATATAATTTATACAGTTGAACCGTTTACCGTTCGAATCGTTGCCAGTGTGAGCAACACAGTTCAAACAGTAAACAGTTCAAACAGCAAACGTTTCAACAGTATAACCTATGTTTTTCTTCTGTTTTTTTTTTTCATTTAAAAGATAGTCCTTAGTTGTTTTATACTATTTTTATTTTTCACATTTTTTTCTAAACACAGAGTTTAATTATTTTTAACTGTATGATGAAAGTGAGGTTCAAAAATTTGGGGTCTGTCCGCCAGATCTCTTCTTTTTTATCTCTTGACTTATATAATATAAATTTCAAATCTTCAGTAATTAGATAGAAATACTTTAATTTTCTGAATCCATAACCCCAACTATTTATATTTACATATTTTATTACAAATTATAAAATAATGAATGGCTAGCAGGGAATATTTTTAAGAATAAAATAATATTTTTATTAATGGTTTGATCACAGTAAATTAAAGAGCCACTTTTAAGTTTTTCTATAGTATTTAACCTCTACTTTTCGAGTTTATATTTAGGAGATCCTGTCCAAAATAGATGTCGTAATTAGCTAATCATTGTTTCGTGATATGAAATCAAGCATTTATAAAGTCATGTAATTATTGAAATGTAAAATTACTTAACTAATATAAGGGTTCGAGGAGAAATTTCAATGCATATCCTGTGCTTAAAAATTGAAACACTATATATGTAATGCTATGTATCTATGTATGTACGTAAGTGAGTTTGTTCTCTATAGAATTCTACACAGTTTGACTGATCTTGAGCAAATGTGGCAAAGGTATTCTTCAGTTTCCAACATAAAATACAATGTAAGCCAAAATCGGCTCCGGCCTCTCAATGGGCCCCAAACCCCTAAAACGGGATCGTGTATCCCCGGACCCCCAGTGGGCCCGAAATCCTTCAAATGGTTTCGTGCATCTCTCATTGCCCTCATATACTTGGGAAATGCCGGGTTGTTTAGTACGTTATACAAAAATACATATGTATGTACATTCTTTGATTGGTTGCGCGAGGTTCTGGGACCAGGCCTTGCGTGTGAATGGCTAGAGCATGCTGCGAAGGGTTCCCTATTGGCTGATCTGCCAGCTGGCGAGTAGGTTACCAGGCGCGGGTTGGCGAACGGCGTTCCAACATTTTGCCGGCCAGTGACGCCAATTTTGCTGACGTGTGCGGCTGGAGTTCGAGGCATAAGCGGCTGCTTCGCCTCTGGATTCTTGAGTACTCTGTGTCAAAGTGAAATAAAACCACTGCCCGATAAAAAAAAATAATCTGTAGTCGCAGGACGCAAACTAGGCCAGGAGCGGTCGGACCAGCGCGTCTAACAAGAGAGCGGGCAGAGTGACGATAGTAGAGGGGGAAGGGAGTTTCGGTGACAGGATAGTAGAGAGCGCGATAACGCCGTCCGCCGTTCCGGGTCAGAGGTCGCGAACCTTCGGGAAGTCGAGGAGGGAGAGGAGGGGAGGGGATCAGGCATTCATGTGCGGGAACAGACAACCGCCCGCGCTGGGGCGTCCTGAGATCGCCCGACCCACGCTCGGCGGATACAACCCCTCCTTCCCTCGTCCCTTTCATTGTACGTCGGCTTGCTGTTCACAGCCGTAGGTCTCTACGGAGATCAAGCCCGCACTGCGACCGCACGTGGGGCCACGGTAGTAGGGTGGCTAGACCTCCATCGAGCCGGTCCGCGCCCGATACCCGAGGGATTCACATCCTCGTTCCCGCGTATGGGAAACGTGGCGGACGTTGCTGTTAGCCGGTAGGTTTTCTTTGGGTATTTTAAGTTTTCCCCTACCATTGCATTCTGTCGCTACTCCTTTTCAAGGTTCCATTCCACAACAGTCTTCAGGAATAAGAGGTGTTCATTGGCAACGCGTAGAGAACCCGTTCCCTGGTGAGCATTCTCTCTCCGCCGTCGACTCGGCGTTTATTTATTTACTATCAGTATGCCTGTACATAATTCTGTACTCAGATAAATTCTTAAGGGCGTTAGACACGAAAAATTCTAATTTTCTAGAAATGTACAATTAATGAAAAATAACTTACGTGTAAAACTGTAATAATTCACACTGGAAGAAGATACCAAGAGCTTCTTCAAGAGTGTATAAAAATCGTACAATGAAATGTGTGTACAATCACTAAAATTGCTTAAAATAAGGACTTTTTTGCATATATTTTTTTATTTGCGGCTGCCCCTGATTTTTTGTAAAATAAATTGTGCTAAGCTTACATTTAAATTAATTAAGACTAGACTTTTCAGCTGTCCTTGCTATATTTTCTGCAAATTGTTTGGTTTATATTATTTGTACATTATATAAAGATTAAAATTTATATTTGTACATGTCATTTAGCAAAAACCATGCTACCTAAAAAAATTTATCTCAGGAAATGTAGTCACTGACAGTGTTTGAAAGTTGAACAGCATGTGGTAAAAATATCAAATAACAAATATTTTTCGTGGCCAATGCACTTTTAATTACGGAATTCTTAGGCAAAAAAGCGACCACACTTATGATATATCATTGTTCGCCTGCAGTTTAATGGACAGCTATTGTTGAAAGCCACTGCAATGTTTGTCACAAAATCGGACGCCGAAAAACCAGTTAAGAGAGTAATTATAGTCAAGAAAGACGATGAAATCTCAAGGGAAGTTTCGCGAACTAAAAACATAACTGTTGTTATACTTACTTAAGGTGAGTATATTTAATGCAGTTTATGAAGGGTAGTCGAGGGACAATTAGTTAAGCAAAATCTTTTATTCAGGACGATCTTTACTTATTCAACTTACAATAATTGCAGCGTGGTATGGTTAGTGGGTTTATGGATACAGGCAGGTGTGAAGGACAATCTGTTATGGGAGGACAATGATATAAGGGGCTCCGGGCTCGCTCTCTCACCCTACCGTAAGACACTTGCCCCCAATCGCCGCTCGGAGACCGCCGTTCAGGGAGGACCGACGCCGACTGACACCCCGGCCCTTGGCCGCCGTGTCCACCACACTTTTCGTTCACGCCCACCTTCTCCGATCTCCTTGATTCCTATTGGCTCTCCCATGTAGTCTGGGTGTGGTTACTGCTGTTAGATGTTGATGAAATTGCCGCAATTCCACTGTGTCAGCCAGACCCAGATATTCTACGTACGTCTGCAGATTCCTGCATTTTCAATCGTTGCGTTACAGTTCCCGTTGTTTATTAACACTGTTTTAATAAAAGTCATTGGCCGTATTGCTGCCTTACCTGACCTCGCTTCTTGTGTTTTAATCGAAACACTGTATATAAAGATAACAACACGTGTGACTCTGGAAGAGACGCTGAAGACAACACAAACAAACACAGCATGTTTCCTGCGACGAGAACAGTTTCAATAATTCGGGAACTCCACAGTTTACTTCGTTCCGCAGTTAGGCTAGTATAAGAGGTGTTACGGACATCTCTTCAACAGCTCTCATGATTGTAATGATAATTCCATACTTGAATCGGCACACACACAGCCTGCCCTATACTCTACCGCAGTTTCTGTGCTCTCGCATGCGCAGAACGCTGGCAGGGATACCATCATATGTTTGTATATTTATATGTAAAATATATATTTATACTTATCCACACAGTCGGAAGAAAAATTCGAGCACCCTAAAGAGTACTGTTCAATTGAACGTAGGTACACTTGCTGCATGCTGACGGTTGTAGTTAAACTGATGAATGTTACAAAGAAATCGGCCAACAAATGGTGTACTATTCAATCTGTTGCACTGTGTACAGCAACCCATTAGAAAGTATTGTGTGCGCTTAGAAGACTTAATGTTATGTACGTGTGTCGCCATGGGGCCGCCGTGGTGCAGCGGCTAAAGCACTCTCCTCCCACCAATGCGAACTGGATTCGATTCCCAGCGGGGTCGCTCCTAGATTTTCGCACGTGGGAATCGCGCTGGACGATGCCACTGGTCGGTGGATTTTCTCGGGATCTCTCATTTCCCCCGCCCTTGCATTCCGGCTCTGCTCCATATCCATTTTGCTCCACTCCCAGTGCTCTCAAGACACCGAAGTCAACAGCCGCCCAAATCTCTCCACTCCATGTCTCTAAGACGGTTATGTGCCCCTGTTGTGCATTTATAGCCATTTTGAGTGGCCGCATCGTGTGACTTTGCAAGGCGGAATGGATGCATTGACTGATTGTTGCGCATGTTGGTTATGATGCATCCGTAGTGTGGCGATGTCAATCAACGGTAATCAGTTGAGGCCAAACCCCGTAGGCAAGGATTGGGACTGCCGCATAGCACAGCTGCATGTCATGATCAGTGCTCCGCAAGAAATGGAATGAATTTGGCACAAACATTGGAAAGAGATTGGAGCAATACGACCAATGGCGAAAGGAAAATTCCAAGGAATTCATGAGAGGGTATTCGGGTAAAGGATTTAAAGCTTAAAGTCGGAATACTTCTGATTGAGGAGGACAGGTTTTTTACCTAGACAACCTGTAGAATAACGTGTAATGTCACTAAGAACAGTGAATTGCCCGAAGAGAGAAGAAGAGAACGTGCTGTGCACTGTCTTACTCTTCCGAGTCCAGTTGCAGTGCGGGGCAATGGAGGGTGTGCCGGCCTTCGGGCCGAAAACCTGTTGTGTTGAGCGATAAGAGCAGGTTCTTCCTTCATGCAAGTGATGGCCATTCACATCTGCGACGTCGAACTGATAAGCGTCATCTTACATAGTGTATTCGCCGCCGACATAAGAGCCAAACTCCTGGCATTATGGTGTCGGGGACAATAAGTACCAATTATCTTTATTATTGGTGTTAGTGAATGGTTCTTTTAACAGTACCTGCTACATCCAGCACATTGTTCGACCCCTTCTGATTCCATTCCTTCAACAGAACGGTGATATACTGTTTCAGCAGGATAATGTTCGTCCACACACTGCTGCTACTACTCAATGTGATATTTGTTGTGTTGGACAACTGCTACTGCCAGAAAAATCTCCAGACTTATCTACCATTGAACATGTTTGGGACATGATGGGACGATGTCTGATCGAGTCTATACGGTCAGCTACTAACCTTGCACAGTTGATTGTGACTACAAGTGCAAGAGGCTTGGAACACTATATCTCAGGATGATATTCGTCACATGTACGATCGTCTATATGCGAGAACACACTCATTTGTTGATGCCCAAAGGGGGCACACTCGCGTATTTTCATAGTAGCGCAGGAAAGAATATCGTGCGAAACTTAAGTTGATTGAAACTCTCAAGGGCATTGAATAGAAACGCACGATAATTATAGTACGTGTCCGAGTACAGTTGTAAATGTACAATAGTTATTGTACGTGTACTGTAGTTTTCGTGCGAACAAGATAATTGTGGTAGACGCAGGTGAACTATCGTACGGGCGTGAGCAGTGTTTGGTGTAGTGCTGTGGCGTGTGGCGCGGTCTCCAGTGGTACACAAAGTTTCGAGCGTGCCAGAGGCGACCGCAACAGGTCGCCAAGGGGGCGGCTATGGCGTGCCAGTCCGGTCACACATCGACCCGCTCGCTCGCTAGCCAGGCATTCCAACCACCATTCTCTCCTCTCTCGCTCTCTCTCGTTCTCTCTCGGTACGTTGGGTTGACGTCGGGTCGCGCGCCAGTCGTCCACATTGCACCTGCCAGTGGCGTCGGGAATGCTTTGTAAGAGGGAGATGGATTTGCTCCGCCACAATCTCACCAAGGAGCAATGAATGAAAAGCTTGGCATGCTATAACTGTATATTCTCATACTCCTCGCATATTTAATTAAGTTATAGGTAATTAAATAATGTTATACTGTTTTTTTTTTCGTGTAAAATTTGAGGGTAGGAAGCAACATGTGTGTCTAACAATGACATAGTTGTTTTAAAAAATATATTTTGAGAAGGGACGCTTTATTCAACACCACGCACTTCTCTACATAACTTTGCCTCCTCCCCACCACCCATTTTTCCCCAAAAAAACTTTCTCGTAGTCTAAACGAGATAGGTTCCTATCTGTGCCAACCGCCACATCGGGCACTTCCAGCACACGTCGTTATGCCTAAAAGCAATTTGCCCAGGGTTTTATTAATTGAAATAATTTCCCTAACAGTGTTTGACCTAAAGGTGTTTTACCTAATGGCCTGTAGCATAACAGCGTTTTATCAAACTGTATTTAGTCTACAACTTTATTATTCGTATGTCTCTGCATGCATGCACGACTTCGTTTCACCCAGCATTTATTGACTAAAGTTCACCTAACATATGGGACTTTCTCCTGAAAGCGTCTTGCGTAACGACGTTTGGTCTAATCGTTGTTTTGCCTGACAGCGTTTTGCTCAGCGTTGGGTGGGAAGCCGAAAGGAACAGGCTGCCATAAACGTTTGCGCATTCTGTACAAATAACTTGGTAACATAGGAAGTTGATAACTAGGCACGTCGATGGAAGATATGCAGACAACTTGAACCCCGTGCGTTGGTTCATGTGCAGACGCCTTAACACGTCGCTGCTTTAGCTTTCCACGTGGCATACCTTAGAATTCTTTAGAACGGTGCACGTGACGTCACACTTCATTCGCTTGCCATGCGTGTTTGAGAGTTAGTAGTCCCGAAATTATTTTCTATACTTTCTTTGTTTGTGCAGTTACGCGTATCTCATTTTCTGGGAATAAGGCTTTTTGTCAGAAAAGGTAAAATCAATCATCTTAGCCCATGTGGTTTTGCTTTTATCGTATAAAGTGTATCCAAAGAGGAAAAGGTCTTTTAAATGGTTTTAAAAAATCGGTCTTTTTCAGAGCTTGCCTGAGCAGTTACCTTAAGAGTTAAGATGAAAGTACAGTCATATGGGCGTGTATTAATCTGTGGTCTTTCATCTCGTGTAATGAAGTCCCGGTTTTATAGTCCATTCATGGTTACCTCCAACTTTTCTGAAGCCTTGCCGAAGTTCTACTTCCAATATATTCCTCCGCCTCATGCAAGCCAAGCTTAGCCATGTCTAGAAAATTACACTAAAGGGACAGCGCACTGCATTCATGCGCACTCAGTTAAATCATATCTTTCACTGTAACTATTTCTTAGTAGGTATTACCATCACAATTGTTTTCTCCCTGTTTTATTTATATATATATTATAAATGTAAAATGTTATGGTTTATAAATAACATACAGATAATAGATCAATTTAATAAAAATGAGGTAGTTTTATGTTAACACATACATTAAACGTTTTTGATACGTGTCATGTTTAGGAAGCAACCAACCACGTCATTCCTGGGGTAATTTTTGAAAGTTTTGATTCAGAAAGTGTTAAGAAACCGCGAATAGACTATACAGGTCTAATTTGCATGGTACAGCGTACCAACGATGAGGCGCGAGCCGTGCGTGCTAGTGTCACCCGAATCGCTGCCTCGCTTCTGCCCCTTGAACGCATGAAAGGCCCCTGTGACCATACACTCTTAATGAGCGGTGATCGTGATGTAATGACTTACGAGACAGCCACACGAACAGCTGACAGAGTTCGAGAGAGGCAGAATAGTAACACTGCGAGAATCAGGGGGGTTGACAGAATGCCAGTCATTTTAACAATTTAGATTTCAGTAGTTTTTTTTTTTTTCCTTAGTTTGAAGTGGTGTCAGCAGAGAGTGACGCGAGATATGACTGGCTGGTGTCTTTATCGACGTCAACGAATAACGCTTTTATTAGGGAACGAATGATACCCGTGCTAGAGTCTGGAAGAATACAGGTAAACGCTGTCCGTGGTTAATTAAGCACTTGGAAATCAACCTTTGAAAAATGTCAGTGTTTTTTTTTACGCATATCATTGTAAGAATTGAAAAAAAAAACTCGTGAAATATTTCCTTTTGGTATGATTTCACAGTTTATTATGATACTTAAAATAAACTTTGGTTGTGCTATTTTTCTCCCTTCACTTCGTATACCTAGGTGTGATGGAACCAGTTATATGTATTTAATAGGCTATTCCATCTGCACTTATGGTCTTGAGTAATAAATTAAAACGTATTTCAAATACCTAACAATTTTTTCTTTACCTACTGTGTGATAAATGCGTTCAGTATTCCTATCAGATATAACAACTGCACTACGTATTTTTTGAGCACCTATCAGTGATTGATGTGGAACAGCATTTAAAAGAAAAGCTTACGAAACTGACAGTGTTAGCCGAATGGTAGAGGTGACGTTCTTCAAACCGTTGTATTCCATCCTCCGTTTCTGTGCAATGGTGGTTTTAAGTTAACCTTTGTTACACGCGTAATTTTGTTTTTTGTGTATCTACGTTTATGTGGGCATATTTGTGGCTCTGAATAGGATATTTCCACACAATTTAAATCCCAATCAGTGATATTAATAAGTGAAATAACATTCGTTGAAAGTCAGTTGATAAGCTCCTTCTGACCGGCGAATCAAGCATGTTAACTGGAAACAAGTGATTTATAGCAGTGGAATTCTTGACATTCAGTGGGAATCACAAATAAATCAGCGAAATTCAGTCACCGTATTAATTAGTTATCTGGCACTGACTATCAGTTGCTCAATTCTCACTGTTTCAAATTTAGAGTGTAGGAAGACCAGTAACCCTCGATCTTCCACCAAGCGAGGTGGCCCAGTGGTTAAACTTTCGACTCGCATTCGGGAGGACCTGGGTTCGAATCCCGGTCCGGCCATCCATAGTTTCCTGAAACCACTCTAGGTGAATTCCCTCCCCGTTCCTGCTTCTCTGAGCAGCTTCTCCGTCTCTAATGACCTCGCTGTTAACTAGACGTTAAGCCACTACTACCTATCTATCCACCCACCCTCATTCTCCACCACGTATCGTAGTCGTCGTGGCAGAGAGAATGCCAAGGAAGTAGTACAGCGTTCTCCAATAATTGGTCGATCAGAGGCATCCGCTACTGGCTCCTAGTGAAAATATTATGTTGCTGGCTGTGAGTCTTGTCGTTTTGTCGGCTCTGTTGTATCTCCAAACAAACGTCAGACATATCAAAGTCGACACCACGAGGCAGGGACAGACCGGCCAGGGTTGGGAGGTTGGAAATCCCTTCGAGGCTCTTACTATCAGAGGTCCCTTAGACCCGCATTAAAAAAAAAAATTTAAAAAAGGAAATAACTAACAGGGAAGGTTAAAGAATCTGCAGGTGTGAACTTAAGAGCCGCGGAAAAGATAGATGCAAAAAAGTAAAGAGGAGTGATGGGTAAGAAAACTTTAAATTAATATTTCAATTCCAGAAGTTCTGTACAGAATTAAAAAGCCCATAGTAAGGTTTAAGTTCGAAAAATTTTCCCGGGAGTATTCCACACATTCAGACGTTCAGGCAGCTCCCGCCGTTTCTTCCTACTAATCAATACATATGTTCGGATCCACCACTATTTCCAACGGAGGGGTCCTACCTGCATAGTCTTATTCTGAGGCTTGAGGTAACAGAAATATTATATTGTTACAAGACGCCAGGGACGTATCTGAGTTCGCGAGGGATGGAGTTACTAACGAAAATCAAAGAACGCAGCTATTATTTAAAGCTTATCCAACTCTGCTATTAATTACTCCTGTTATTCTCAGTGAGCGCAATATTTAACGCATATCTCAATTTTATTTGAAGTCATATCATTCTCTCTGTATGGTTACAGTCAATTCACACTATGTACACATATTCAGTCTGTCTATTGCCGCCGTTCCAAATGTCTGTCACTCGCACAACCAGTTCAGTAGTCCCGCCCGTCAGTCTCTCTCTTCACTGTGCCGATGCTCGCAGTCCTCAAACTTCACTCCCACTGGTCTCTCTCGCTGCCTCTCGTCACTTCGCTGTCTTCGCACACCCGGCGCTCAAGGTCGTACAACCCTCCGAACTCGACATTTTCAGCTCGGAGGCCCTTCGCTGCTTACATAGTATCGCTGGCCCGGTCTATAAGGTCCCCCGTACCCCGAGTAGCGAGTGACGGCGAGAGGGGCTCGAGTAATTACCAGAACATTCTTGCATCGATGATCCTCCAGAAATTCAATCCGCTCAAGGTCGGGAGAGCGCGAGTCCTGATAGGTCTTTCGCTGCCGACGCGGCGACTCCCCTTTGTAAATTTCCATTCGCTCCTCGGGTTACCAGCAACGCCCTTGACACACTCCTTCGCACGACCGAGCGGTGCGGTGCATAGGAAGCGACGCAAAGCAGCAAACATGTAGCCATATGTGTGGTCTGTTTCGTCCTACACTGGGCACCATTCTCGAACAATTTAGGACGTGTGGATAGGGGAGTCTTTCTGCAAAAGACGAAACACAAGTATTGGAATAAAACACCCACACCAAAGAGACGACGCCATTCTCAAGTAAACTAAAACGTGCCAACATTGCAGTGTCTTCAAAAACATTAGACATTTTTTTGACTTTGCTATTTTCTGTATATCTACAAGTGTTTCGCCTTAAGGTGTATTTAAAACGTTGCCAACTTTCAAGGATATCAAGACAACTTACAAATTTTAAAGACACTTTCCTGAATCACTGCAGTAATCGTGTAAATATTAATTCAGATGTTCTGCTACATACTATTGCTGGACAAACTACACTGCTAGTTGTAATTTAAATGTGTACTGTAGAACATAACAAATCGCTGTTATTCCGTATGGTGGACTCCATGAGCTGTAAAAATGTTGGAGTAGGAATTTTGTGTAAAATTTATTTGCTGCATAAGTTTACCGAGCAACGGGAGAATAATGGAAGAGGAGTTGATGACTTTGTGCCACATTAAGGAACCATAGAGGGAAGCAAAATAAAATAATCTGAAGCCAAACTCTCCAATATAGTTGACCCAGGTAAATATAATAATTTTGATATACATTCTATCTTGCATATTGGGTAGGAGCCTATCACCTTGAGGCGCTGCCTGAATATTTTCCACCTAAATAAAATAGATTTAGGGTCGCAGTTTGACTGCTGACTCAGTTTTTGGAACAATTTTAGCAACGTATGTCCGTCAATTTCTGACTATATACGTGGTGGTACGAACCCGGATTTTCCGTGTAATAGGTAACAATGCTACTCATTACGTCAGGGCAGCAGTAGTAATCTGCACGTGTTAAAAAATTGTGACCAGAAAACTGTACTGTAAAATGAAAGCATTCACATGTTCCTACATATATATATAAACACACACACTGGAGAGCCAAAAAAAACTGGTATAGGCGTACGTATGCAAATAACAGAGCTATGGAACCAATCAGAGTAACGCGATGAGGTCGGCAGTGCCTATATAAGACAACAAGCGTCTGGCAAAGTTGCTAGATCGGTTACTGATGCTACAATGGTAGGTTATCAATATTTATGTGAGTTTGAACGTTGTGTTATTGTCGGCGCACGACAGATGGGACATAGCATCTCCGAGGTAGCGATAAAATTTGGATTTTCACGTACGACCATTTCACGAGTGTACCGTGAATATCGGGAATCAGGTAAAACATCATATCTTTGAAATCGCTGCGGCCGGGAAAAAATCGTGAACGAACTGGACAAACGACGACTGACGAGAATCATTAAACGTGACAGACGTGCAACACTTTCTCAAATTGGCACAAATTTCAATGCTGGGACATCAAAAAGTGCCAGCGTGCGAACAATTCAACGGACCATCTTCGATATCGGCTTTTGGAGCCGAAGGCCCACTCGTGTACCATTGTTGACTGCACGACACAAAGCTTTACGCCTCGCCTGGGCCCGCCAACACCGTCATTGGACTGTTAATGACTGGAAACACGTTGCCTGGTCTGACGAGTCTCGTTTCCAATTGTATCAGGCGGATGGACGTGTACAGGTATGGAGACATACTCATGAATCCATGGACCCTACATGTCAAGAGGGGACAGTTCAAGCTGGTGGAGGTTCTGTCAAGGTATGGGGCGTGTGCAGTTGCCGTGAAATGGGACTTCTGATACGTCTACATACGACTCTGGCAGGTGACAGATACGTAAGTATCCTGTCCGATCACCTGCACCCATTCATGTCCATTGTGCATTCCGACGGACGTGGACAGTTCCAACAGGACGATGCGACACCCCACACGTCGAGATTTGCTACCGAGTGGCTCCAGGAATACTCTTCTGACTTTAGACACTTCTATTGGCCACCTTTATCACCATATATGAACATTATTGAGCACATCTGGGATGCCTTGCAATGTGCTGTTCAGAAGAGATCTTCACCGCCTCGCATTCCTATGGATTTGTGGACTGCCCTGCAGGATTCATGGTGTGAAGTGCCTCCTGCATAACTTCAGACATTAGTGGAGTCCATGTCACGTCATCTTGCGGCACTTTTGCGAACTCACGGGGGCACTACACGATATTAGGCAGGTGTACCAGTTTTTTTTTGGTTCTTTAGTGTATATAAGGGTGGTTCTTAAAATCGAATATTGTTCTAATACATGTAAAATTAACTTGTTTTTTTTTTTTTTTAATAAAGTTTAGGGGTTGCTACCGAATTTAGAAAATTTTATTTATCGTATTTTTATTAAGGTAGCACGATTCAGGTTATATCAAAACATAAACACACCACGATCACAAACGTTAATTTAAAAACACTTAAACCGACGTATGCACTCATTACCCTTCCCCTCTAACCCTACGCTGTTCCCGATATCCCACTACCGAGACCCCCCGCCCGCCGATCACACTCCACTCTCAGCGCCAAAATCACCTTCGAACGGGGCGTATGCGTTTTCATTTTTCTACTCCCCGGACTTTTGTTAACGTGTGCGTGTATACAAGTTTTTTATTAATTTATCATAGCATCTACTTGTGGTGGTTCAATATGTAGAAGAAGTAAAACAGATGTGTGGTTAATTGGACAGATATCGCCAGTTATAGTAGAGACAAAGCTGTCATCGATAAAATAAGTATTACAATTATTTTTCTACTATAAACTCGAGAAAAAACAAAACAATAATGCTTCTGCGGAGTCTACTGCTCACGACATCTTGATTGCATGGCTAAAAGCAAGCACACCTACCAGAAAAAAACAACATGTGAAGGAGAAAATACTTAAACACTTTAAGCAATGGCAATCTCTGAAAAAAGAATAAAGAAAATGAAGCCAGGCGGTCCGAATCAATACAACAAAAAGAAGCAACATGGCAGATTGAACTCGGTGAACTTTTTGACATAGCTCATGCTCAGGCTTTGGAAATGATGTCAATCGAGGAAGATAAGAAGTTTCTGCTAGTTCAAAGACAGAATATAACTGGAAAAATTGGGAGTTTAGATAAACAACATGTAAAGAAGGTGGTTAAAAACAAGTCAGAGTAGAGCGATTTAAAAGCTTACAATAGCGAGAAGAGGCAGGTGTTAAAAGATTGACAAAAAAATGTGTTATTGCATTTTCATCGTCTTCATCATCTTTAATGGGCAGCAGCGGCGATAACAGATCGAATGTATGCTAAGTATTGGTATAAAGCACCTTCTGCGCCATATGCACCTGGGAATGATCTACAGATTTTAAAAGATCTCAAACTGTATGAGGAAATTAATCAGCAAATATCCAAAGTGGAATTGAAAAAAATAATGCGTCAGTTGTGGTATTTGTCTGAAGAACTTGTGGGCTTAGCCTTTTTTTACTACAGAATAAACCTAAAAACTTAAAAGAATATGGTGAAAGCATTGAACAATGAAGGTTTAGAGAACTGTTCTAAACGTAAAGCCTTGGAAAGTGATTTGATTCTCAACAAAAACCTTAAAGATTTCCTTTCAAGCAATACATACAGATTATTTCACATAACTGGAATGACGCCTGATTTTTTGAAGAACGACGTGGAAACATGGGATAACGACGAAAGTTATACAAGAAATAAGGCAATAGTTTACAGTATGCGAGTTGTGAACGACATCGCAGAGCAAGGAGTGGCGCTCATGGAGGAATAAAACAAATTACATACCACCAACGAAGAACAAAAACAATACCTGCTACTATTGGTTAAAGACTATAGAAAGAAATTTCCTAATACGAAGAAATCTACTTTGTTGTTAACATGAATATTTATTTTGTTGTTTTATTAACCTAATGTGTCATTCTGTAATTTTTTGCCACAGTATTTGAGTGATGTAAATTAAAATATACCAAACATTAACAGGATTTTGTTTTTTTTTTTTCATCCAAGGTTTACCTTGGGCGGTAGCAACCCCTAAAAGTTTAATAAAAAATCCGAAAAAAATACGGAAATAATTTTTTACGTCATAGATCATAACGATGGGGTGTCCTCTAAAAAAGTTATTACATTTCTTTTTCGACCAGATAAGAACCACCCTAATAAATAAATAAATATATATATATATATATATATATATAAAATGAGGGCAAGATAAAACGCAATTGTATAGGTAGATACCATCACAAGGTACATTATACGTTAACAGATTTCAAGACAGCGGATTTTCAGACAAATATTGTAACCATTATCATTGTATAGTTTTGTTTATAATATAATTGAAACCTATGAGATCCGATGACACGTCCTTTTTTTATCTACCCCTACCGAAATATCTTGTCTTTCTTCTCTCTCTCTCTCTCTCTCTCTCTCTCTCTCTCTCTCTCTCTCTCTTTCTCCCATCATCCTTTCCCATGTAGAATGCCATCCACGATTCAGATTTTTCTTGTTCCATTATTTAGTATGCATGGCCCGTTTCCATTTCTAGGTCTTCTTTGTCCTACCTATCATTCCCTGCTCCTTTCCTGCATGTATGAAGCCTTCTCAGTACCTTATTGAACATTTTTTTCTACATTCGTTCTTTCTGATTACTATGCATGACATTTCTCCCTTGGAGAACTTGAAATAAGAATTTTTTCCTCTACTTTCCTCATTTATTTTCCTTCTTGTACAAATAATTTCTCCTTTTCTTAGGTACAGGCATCCTTCGGAAGCTACAGTAAATCAAACAAATATTCGTTTCAGTCATAAAAGTATACGTATTGCAAACGCACAAAAATAAATTTCGAGAATTTTTGGCGTACTAAGTGTACGTAGAGTTATTATCAAATGTAAAAAATGTATAATTGATTATAAAGATATTTATGTAATTAAAATGTAGTCTCAAGTCCGTGTTTATTCACTGAAATAAAAAAAAAGACACAGCTAATTATAAAGCTAAAATTGTACTGTAATTCCATTGATGTTCTTGTAAGAACTTCTCAGCGAATTCGAAAACAAACGCAAAATAAATTCAACGTAAATAATTTCTACTTGCGCTACCGGTACCAAATTTTCCCCTCCAACCTGCTACACGTCAATTTCCTCAATGTTTATTACCTGCAAATAGAATACTTACATTATCATCTATCTCCAACCTTCTTAATTGATGTCTCTAGTTCTTATAAATTAGTACAATCATTCAACATATTTTAATTCCCAGTTTTCACGAATTGGTTGTATCATTTCATGTACGTGGATTTACTCAAATACGATTGCAGACAAGCCATTGGAAATTTCGTACTATCACTGAAATCTCAACACTGAGTGTACTTTTTTATATTTAAACGTTTTTCTTTCTTATCAAATCACACCCTAGATGCATCTAACGGGAAACTGCAAAATGCGTTGGAACATTTTGTGAGCAAGATAACGAAAAATAAATACACCGGAAGAAAAGAAATGTGTCAGAATGGTGTAGTTTGTTTCGATTCAGCAAACGAAGGCCAGGATCCTGTCTCATGTGCGGGATTGTTTGAAAATTATGTTGAGCCCTCGAATACTGTGCCTGTCGAGGTTATTGATTATTGGCTGCACCTTGTAAACACGTGCACACGCTCACTCTTCCCTCCATGTTTGTGCTATGCGCAACCGAGAATGATATGCGGACTGGAATTTTTCGTGCCAGTGCTCTTTTCAGAGCCTCTGCTGCTGTCTGCCGACAGTGGATATATGAACGGCATGAATGCGGGCCGCCGCAATATCGCGCTGAAACCGTCGTAACTACTGTTTGTAACAAACACACCTTTATCCATGCCTGAAGGCAGACTGATGAATAGTTTACAAAGTATTATCTAAACTGACATTTCAAAACGGCGCGCATTCCATTGCTAACACGGGATTCTAAACCACAACTTTGTGGCCTAAAGATAACGATTTTATTCACCTCGGTCATGGAGGGCGCCACTTACGTTGTTTGGCTACTGAACTGTTTGAACCACTTTGGCCGTGGAGAAAGCCACAGACGTTGTTTGGCTACTGAACGGTTTGAACCACTTTGGCCGTGGAGAAAGCCACAGACGTTGTTTGGCTACTGAACGGTTTGAACCACTTTGGCCGTTGAGAAAGCCACAGACGTTGTTTGGCTACTGAACGGTTTGAACCACTTTGGCCGTGGATAAAGCCACAGACGTTGTTTGGCTACTGAACGGTTTGAACCACTTCGGCCGTGGATAAAACCACAGACGTTGTTTGGCTACTGAATGGTTTGAACCACTTCGGCCGTAAAAAAGCCACAGACGTTGTTTAAGAACGAAACGGTCGTCACCAGTTCGGCCCCAGAGGACGTCACAGGCATTGTTTGCGAATCAAGCGGTTTTAACCACTGCAGCCACGAAGAAAGCCACAGAGGTTGTTTGTAAACCAAATATGGAGCAATAAGTAAGACCCGGTTAAATGAAGTATCTGGCACTGCGACGGTATACCGTCACATAATAATTTTTAAATTTAATTCTAGCATAATAAACACAGCTGACACAAGGGTACATCACCTGCAAAGCCCGCTGAGCATAACAATAATTTCCTTTCAAATACCGAGGCCATATAATTTCGTATGCTTTTTGCAAGGGAAAGAGACATTGTCCATTCACGGTTACTTCCAACTTTTCTGAAGACCCTGCTAAAGTTCATCTTCCAGGATATCCCTCCCCCTCATGCAAACACACTTAACCGAGTCTGAAAAATTACACCAAATGGACAACGCACCGCATTCGCGCGCACTCTGTGTAGGCCTAATAATATTTTGCATACGAACAATTTCTTACTACACTCTAAGTCTGGATCAGTGATATCAATCAGTGAAATAACATTCACTGAAAGTCAGTTGATAAGCTACTGCTGAGCGGCGAATGAAGCAAATTAACTGGTAGCAAGTGTTTCATACGTGGAATTAAGAAAGGGAGGAGATGGCATGACGTTACACACTTGAAGCTCAGCCGTCTGCTAGAAGCCATATTGTGGTTGGCAATAAATACGTGTTGAAGAATTGTTGTCGGTGGCAAAGTTGTGGTAATTATTCAGTTAGAGTGATTTCAGCAAAACTTTGAAGTGGGATGCAAAATTTCAGTGTTTGATACCGACAGTGACCATCAGTTTTCTACCTGTGGTTGTACAAATAAGTTTGAAAACCGAAATACAGGCGTGACTTTTCACTGGTAAGTAGAACATGTCGTGAATTAATTTTAAAGTATTCGAAACAGGTTACAGTGTATTGATAGTGTGCACTCTATATTTGCGGTTTTCTTTACAGGTTCCGTAAAGATGAAGTGAAGCTTGAATCTTGGATTGCAGTACTTGGGCGGGTAGATCGGCAACCTAATGCATTTTGTGACCACTTTAGTGAAGACAATCGTGACAGAACTCTCCCAGTTCTATCAAAATAAGAGATGGAACACTGCGTTCAGCGTCTTCGTCGTGTATGCTTAAGGTAAATACTGAATACCTCAGGCAATCATAATCTGTAGCGCAGTCATTTGGGGCAACTGTGCACCAACATGGGTACCTTTGAACGACGCCCAAAAATGTTATGCAATTTACTGTGTTGTTTATCAATGAAGCTGTTTATAGGAAAATTAAACAACAGCGTAAAATTTTTAAATGAAGATGTAGCCTATAGTTGTTACAAAGTTTCCTGAAGTGGCACTAAGTACCCCATGTGATTGTATTGTAAATAGCCTAGGTGTAAGGCCGTTACACAATTTACATAAGGTGGTTACAAATGTTTATTTAAGGTCTACCTATATATTTATACTCAGGCTATTTTTTTATTTGTTATTCCCCGCAATGATTCTGTCTGCAACCGCACCCTAGGCACACAAATAGCACACTCGCACGCATACAGCACGTAAATCCTTGCTACATGTGCAAAAACATGTATATTTTATGGAAATATTCGTAATATTTTACAGACAGGTTACTTCCATCAAAAATTATTGTGTAATGTGATGTGATGTCATGTGTTGTGTTGTCAGTGATGGTTCTGTTCATTATGTAAACACTCTTTTTAAGTTTATATTTACCTACTATAAAAAAATACTCCAGTAAATTGTTTAAAAAAATGTTACTTTTTCGGAAAAACGGGAAAAAAAAATCTCGGGAACACAGTATGTACCAATATTATTAATAGTGCTGAATATTAATTTGAATGGGAGCATCGCGATATTTAAGTACATACTGTGAAATGCGATAGTGGAAAGCACAATGGAGATCAGGGAAATTGTGGGGTAAAGCATGCGAAATAGATGTCATTTGAGTGGCAAAATTGTGTTAAATGCAAGAGAACCTAACTTAACCTTACTTCACGATAGGTGAATCACAGGGGATGGGTGTGCCGAAGCACTATTTCACATAGGAAAAAGTATAGTGAGGACTAACAGGAATAAACAACAGTAATTCAATTGTGTGTGAATAAGATGTAATCCTTCGACGCGTGATAGCGCCGTCGGCTCACCCACCCCCTGCGATTCACCTATTGTGAAATTATATTTGGTTCTACTCAGGTCTTTTGACTTTGACATGGCTGTGTGCAGATAGTATGCAA
Source organism: Clitarchus hookeri (assembly GCA_002778355.1). Classification (NCBI taxonomy): domain Eukaryota; kingdom Metazoa; phylum Arthropoda; class Insecta; order Phasmatodea; family Phasmatidae; genus Clitarchus; species Clitarchus hookeri. The sequence continues at coordinate 290,884 of NQII01002811.1, forward strand.
GATTTGCAATTTCCACACCAATATGCAATGTGTCACTGAATACAATTTCCACGTTTACATACGACAATGTACATTACATTATACTGATTAACTGAACATCAGTGAAGTCATTCATGCTTAATGGTGGCAAATTGTATTGCTGATTGCATGCATATACGATACATTCGCCTTATATTGAAACAGTTCTAAATTTCACACATGCTCGTATTTCCACATAATAATTCGATTTAACACTTCAATCAGCACAAACGGCAATCCACAAACACACACACACATGCTCAACTAACTGTAATTGTATTAAAATGGCTGAACCAATCAGCGATTTCCAACTATAATTTAAACACTTTCAATTGATTGTTTATAATGTCACTACGTCATAATATGATTAATAAAATATGGTGATACATGTCAACAAAGGCTCTGAATATATTTTACGAGGTCCCCCCCCCCCCCCNCTCCCTCCATGGGAAGTATTACAAAGTCCGCCAGAATTTCAACAACGCACCTTGCAATAGCCAAATATATAATTTTCATAACTCTCAGATATGTTTCCTTCACAAAATTAGTGACTCTTAATAATTACCGCGAAATGTTATAACAATGTTATTGTTGAGTTCAGGTCTTCAAAAGATATTGTTGCACACCTAGAAAAATTTTTTTTAAGGTATTTCTGTGTTTAGAAATATGGAAAGGTAGTCAAAGATAAAATTATAAATTAATGAGGTTAATTTTGTTTGCGAGTGGCCTTTTCATTCGCATACATACTGTATTTTGATAACAGTAGCATAAGTATTTGCCATACATAAACAGTGGCGGTGCGTGAGACTCTTCCATTCATTTCGACGGAATATTTTATTTAATCAATGGGTTAAATATGAAGTATTATTGACTCAAAATCATACTTTCATCCTTCAACAATGCAATATTACTTGATAAGAGCTCAGTTTTGTTGTCGGAGATAATTATTTGCATGTTTTTAGCCTCGCGCGTGCCGCCTCAGTGCTTGCTCTACTGCGGCTGAGCACGGCTGCCACACCTTCAGCCATACAGACTCTCGCGCTGGCCGGAGCCGCGAAGAAACACGCGAATCTCGCCCTTATCTGCGCCTGCTCCGTGCTCCCATCGCCTTCTGCACGGGGGGCGGGAAACTCAACAGCGCTGCTTGCTCGCTTCGCGCGGCCGAAAAACGTTCCAACTAAACTCGCCGCCACTCAAAAACTATCGATTCAAATATTTTAAAATTTTTACTAGGAAATATTTGATATTTTATAACCTTTTCTTCTCTGAAATTATTTTTAACATAAAAAAAATTCTGAAACCATGGTCTGTCGATTATTTTTTCTTGAAATTCAAATATTTTCAAATTTTTACTAGGAAATATTTGATATTTTATAACCTTTTCTTCACTGAAAATATTTTTAACATAAAAAAATTGTAAAACAATGGTCTGTTGATTATTTTTTCTGGACGTGCGCAGAAGAAAGTAGCAAGCAAGAATTTTCTTTTGTTCTTAGATATACTTAGATGTGTGGTATTCGTGTGAAATAAAGAGGAAACACTGAAGTTTATACTCCTCTTAAAGCATTGCCACGGGTGATTTCCTTGTGTATATAAATTCAAAAATATTTCAGCCGTATAGGAGAGCGGCAGCTACGAAATTTCTGATTTTGGTTATGATTTCGGCTATCTTCCATTACTTTTCTCTAATCTCGTATCTATTTACACAGCAGCATACATTAATATTAAACCCAAGAATCACAAATAAGACAGAGTAGGCATATTTCGCTACGGCAATTCACAATATACTGTCGATTTCAAATCACACCTGCCTCACCCAATCAAATTCACAATCCACACTGTAGAAAATTAGGGTAAGCAATAGTTTGCCATAATTGTTGTCAGTTTACAAACGTTCATACTATACATGCATTTATACCTAATCAATGCACGAGTATATAAAATATAGTTGACAGACATGTTTTCTAGAATTTGCACATTTTAATCCTTTGCATCTGTCCATATTGCTAGAGCCGAACATGAAGCCTGCAATTCATTGGTTGTGACAACTGAACACATGCTGGAAAGAATATGGTAAAATGGTTGGTGGTTGAGGAGGGGTGAGGGATTGAAGCTGAAGGGGCCCACAGGCAGCTACTATGCTTTAAAAGCTTCGTTCAGTTCCCCTCGGAAGGACATGAGTGCAGAAGCTGTGTGGTGGTTGATTCTATTAAGAGGTATACGTTAATAAAATAAACAAATACAATTTAACTAATATTTCAGCTTTACCTTATGTGTAAAATCAATTGCATTCATTGTATAGATTCTTACAGATGACTTGGCCGGATAGCCCTGCAATCACCATATTTTGACCTGAAAATATTTTGTAAAGAAGTGTTAAACTACTGAGTAATTTTTATTCGTACACATTTCTGTCATTTTTAGGTGTAAGAAAGTGTAATTTAATAAGTGGTGAAAATAGAACGCTGTATATTACTNACTGAGTAATTTTTATTCGTACACATTTCTGTCATTTTTAGGTGTAAGAAAGTGTAATTTAATAAGTGGTGAAAATGGACACTGTATATTAGTTGTTTTCATACTGCGTATTATTTAAGTCTTAAAGTTTGATACTGGGAATCAATACTGTAAAGCACAAATTAATTTTGTTCACATTTATGTATATTGTTGTCGTGATTTTCTGTTTTATTAAAACTAAATTATATATCTTTGATATGTGAGAAGTTCTTGCTTTTATTGTCGGATGCATTGAAGGCATGCCATTTAATTTACTTGTTCTTACGTCAACCACTTTAATTCTTGTTGATGTTTCACGTTGTTACAGCACTCGAAGGGTACATAAGTTTGAAGAACCTTCAGTACCATGGCGAATACAACTGAAGTTGCTTGTTGTTGGTAGAAAGCTTGTTACACCAAGGAACCATTGTTTTTATGGTGTAACCCAGAAACAGCTATCTGTGCTGTTTCATCCACAGCAATTGTAAACGTGCCCATCACTGAATAAAACCAATTTTTTGAACTAATAGTTGCATACTTTTATTTACAGTAAGAACCTTATCTAACCTCCCCACACCATGTGTAGTTTCCTGTGTCCTCAAACAGCAGAGTAATGCCTAATGTGTTGTCTGACGTACCTTCGGCCAACAGTAGGTGAAGTACGCTGCACAAATATTGCCGTGCAATAATGTATGTTCGAATGTCTGCAAGGGCATGATATTGGAAGCTGTGTTCATATTCACATGTGTCATATTCCATTTACATATTGCTCCCAAATCTGTTTAGTTGAATGAAATTAAAGCACTTAATTGCCTTGTTCAAAGTAACATTTCAGCCAGTCATGGAGGACTTGACATGGGATTATTCTGTGTGTTCAAAGTAAAATGTTTGAGTTGTACTGAAATGTAAACAAGACTGTAGGAAGCGTGAAGTTGTTATAAACTAATCGTTCTGTAATACATTTATCAACAGAATGAATGATACCTCGGTGTTAACACTTGTTCGCTATTTTAAATTCGTCTCCCAATTCCAAATTTTGTCATATCCCTCAAGTGCTCAGCTATAATTGTATGGCCACTTGTTTTATCTTGTGAGTAAATTTCAGGGAAATATTTTTTTAAACTCTAAATTCTACCATTTAGCCACCTTGGTGTCTGAACTAGGCCTGTAGCACAAATAGTATTCAAGAGAAGAGAAAATTATGCTGCGGTGTACACACGGTTATACACAAAGTAATTTGAGTCTTTGCAGTGATTTAACAACCCGTTATTATGACGTATATGTATGACATATTAGCACACGAGATCTGGAATCAAAACCATAGAGGAACTGATAATCATAACTGAGAAGGGGGGAAGGCACAGCCTGATCAAGATTGCATGAGTTCAGTGAATGGAAATGAGAAATTTAAAACAGATGTATCAAATTGCAAAGTTTGTCAGTAAGTATAGTATTCCCTAATGCAAGATACTCCGTAAATGCTAAATATACACATTCCATTAACGCTTTACTTGAGTCAATATTACCATACAATTCAGAACTAAAACCTCGCAACATTATGTACACGTCACAAAAATGGATCATTATTATTCTGTGTCAATATGCACTGTATTTTGTTTGGTTTAATAATGTTCTGTAAAAATTAATTTTTTTTTCTTAACAGTGGTTGTTGCTATAATAGGGCAATTCTTAGCAAGTTTAAACAATGAGCGCTTCTCGAGCTGTTTACTTTTCTGGTTGCTGGCTTTTTCTTTAGTCTATGTTGTGATAGGTGAAATTATTTGCACAATTCTGCATTGCTTTGGTTTTGAATTTATTTTGTTTAAGTGAACCTGGAACCCAGTTATTCACCTATGCATGTGGACTAGCCATGGTTGCAGTTATGTCTCATTACGTTGATGATTCTTATGCTGTCCCTCTGCGATTCACTGCAAATTCTTAAGCTTGTTTTGCAGAAAAAAACTCAGTTTGGCTAGTGTTTTGCAAATACCTTAAAAAAATTTAGTACTAACGTAATTTGATAAATACATTTGGTTAATGTGAAGCCCTTGTAATAAAATAATCATTCTAGGTTCATATTAAAAACAGGTTACTACACAAATATCCTCCGCAAGTTTGGCAAGAAGTTTTGTTCTTGGAGCACGTAAAATGGTATAACGGAGTAATTTTAAATGGAAACATCAACATCCGTAGCACGAGACAGTTTTCTAAAAATAGGCCGTCCACAGTGAGCTGGGCGCTTTTGAAACCTCTGCTGAATATCCACTTGTAGGCACGTTGTGTATTCCTCCGCCATAAGTAAAATTAACATTGTCATGGGCTCGACCACTGTATTCATGCAATAAGTCAAGTAAAACTGAATAATTATTACAAAAAACTAATATTTCACAATTTTTTCCATTCTACACTTATATGCGGAAAATAAACAAAAAGTAAATAATTACAGTATTCACAAATGTGTACCTAACACACTTAATTCAACATTGACTTGGAATTTTCCTCCCGTCGTTACCAATTTTAAACTGATGCATGCCGGTCACTGTGCAAGTTAGAATGTAAGCTGTGTCATTTTTAAAAGGTTGATTTCAAAAATGCTATGATAACAATGAACAGCATATAACCAACGTTCATTGACCATTTCAAATTTCTCTTTTTTTTTTAATCTATACAGCACTGGAGCTCGAACAAGTTTAATAACTGCAGTATTAGATTAAGTCTCCTCGCTGACAGCAAAGACCTTCCAGCAGACGATGTCCTGGACATCAATGTTGCCACAAGTATGTAACTGATGGCTTTGGCGTGATGTGTGCACAATGAATGGAGTACAGCTCCAAAGTACTGCCACGTGTTTTTTTATGTTAATCCAGCGAGTGCAAAAAGTAACATGCAGGATATTAACACATAGTTTTCTTGGCACATAATATTTCACTTACAGAGGAATGGCTGTCTGACTTGCTGATGTCAACTTGCAGGCAACCGATAAGTATCACAAAATATTATTCTGGGACCATATTACCTACAACGGTAGATGCAACATGACATGCTGTTACCCCCACGAGTCATAGACAATCAGTTCTGCAAGCAAGTCTGTGAGTACCAAGAAATCTATCAATCTGTGTGTTAACATCATGCACGTTAGTTTGTGCACTGACAGGACCAACAGCGAAAAAAGAACCGAGCATTCATATCGTACCAGGAGTTACTACCTGTCGTGTACATAATGCACCATGTCAATTTTGTGCTAGAATAGCAAACCGCTGTAAACAAAACTGAAATTAAAGATGCAAATTATTGCAGCAATTTGAATATGTTTTGACATTAGTATAGCCGGAATTTTGGGAGAAAGAGTACTACGGTACGTACATTCGTGAATATTTTCGAATTTGACTTTATGAACTGTTATTCTAAATTATAATTTGCGGAAGTGTGAATGTGTAGTGATATAAAATAGTTACATCAGAGTGTGGAACGTATCTACATTTTTAGTAAAGACCTATTTGTGGACTCTTGTTATTGAGTACTTAGTAGATTATTGGGTTTAATTTCATTGCCCATGGACAGTATTTCCCACTGCAACGGTCCTTTAATAAACGTACCATTAGTAACTAATAACGTGCAGTGTAACGTTCATTAGTACGATTGGCCAGCCGCATAGTTAGAAGATGTTCGATAGCTTTATTTGTAGATAGACAAGTGATTAATTACTTCGTACCAATGCAACAACTGCATAACATTGTCAACATGCGTGACATTTCCGTCGCAAGATGAATTATTCAGCAATTATGTTACAGATTTTGGTAATGGTAAGGTTTTTGTATTTTATTTGAGGGTTGTAACTGGTGGAATTTTGTAGTGGTCATTCAATTAACCCCAGAAAACTTAATTTACGCAAATCTGTGCCACTATGCTTTGTTGAGCGCAGGTGATATCGAGTGTGGAGGGAATATTGATTTACCTGCTTCACACGTTTTTTTTTTTACCTACTTTGTATGTAACTGGTGAAGAGGTGAATTGTTATGCCCCTCTGCGCCAGCTATCACTTGTGCTCGGGGAATTACAGTGGTGCAGATTTTGTGAGAATTAAAAATTCTGGAGGCATTGAGGGATGTATTTGACATTCTTTGCATCTATAAACATTTCTTGTTGCAGAGGTCTCTCCATGTCATACCACTTTTACACGACTATTTTCGTCATAACCATCCCAATGATCGCAATTTTCTAGTATGTGCTGTAAATATAACAATACGGATACGCAGTTATGATTCACCACGATTATTACTAGTGATACACGCCGACGTGTGTCTAATTTTAATTATGTTTATTTATTTCTAAGACCCTAGCTATTATTCATGATTACCCAAAAACTCGTGTATTACGGTACATTCTTAATTAATTTCTTCAGCAGGATTCCTGAAGAAAAAATGGCATTTGAGTTTGGGTGTACAGATGTTGAGGTCAAAGCTACTTTAGTTTTATTGTCTTCCCATTACGAAGTTGATTAGGGTTATGGATTAAACATTAAAATGCTATTTTGTGAAATAACTGTACTTAGGTTATCAACAAAAAGTGAAAAACTAGTGGACAATTAATCAATAATGTTCGTATACATGCTGGACCTACAATTAATCCTGTAAACTGTCCGTATTGTACAACAACACTGTAACAAACACCCGATTTCTGACAAGTGACAGACTCGAGACTTTAACTGCGTGGGCTACCGTTTCGAGTCGTCTATGCGTGTAACTCATTTCGGCTGCATGCCTCAGAAATTACGATTTGCGTTAACTGTAAAAAAAAACTGTTACGGACACACAATATTTAGGCTTTGTTTTGATGTCGCCCCAAATGCCTGGGTAGTTTATTCTTTAAATATCGCACAATAACTTGAGTGACAGGTGGAACTGAAAAAGGATGTCGTCTGAGGGTGTTTCAGACGTAAGTTTTCACGTAAGATAAACGCTTAACTTTTCATCAAAATAGTTCGAGAACACGTTTTTCAAAGTGACACAGTCCCGTATACACAAGGCTAAGTAGCATTTGTTCTGCCCACCGCAATATGGCGACTAAGCCACGCCCACTAGCTTCAAAGTTTACTACAGCAAAGATCAGTCTCGCCACCTGTCTTAGCTCCGTGGTGTTATAGCAGTGAAATTCTTGACATTCAGTGGGAATCACAAATAAATCAGTGAAATTCAGCCACTGTATTAATTAGTTATTTGGCACTGATTATCGGTTGCTCAATTTTCAGTTTTCACCGATTTGGCTCGATTCTCACCGTTTCAAATTTAGAGTGTAGGCATTACCAACGCACCTATTTTCTTCCCGTTTTTATTCAAATGAAATATTATCTTTTATAGATAAAATATAAGAAAAAGTTCGTTTTAACCAAAAATAAGATAGTTTTATGGTAACAGGAGTATAGAACTATGGTGATGCATGATATGTTTAGGAAACAACCAAGCACGTCATGGATGTGATTTTTCAAATGCCGGATCAAGAAAAGTGTGAAGAAACAGCGAATTGACTATGGTAGAGTGGCCGCAGGTTGCCTCTCCGTCTGTCAACAGAACTGCGTGATTGCAATGTAGCCCGGCTTTCAGGGCGCGGGAGTGAGCGTGTTGCGAACACACAGCAGTCGCGTCCTGGGAGGAAGAGGAAGATCTCCCGGACCCTTGTCGCCAGTTGTCCCCGGGTTAAGTGCGTGCTCGGACCGCGGCCGGCTTGCTTTGCTATTCACAACTGCTGCTCCTTGTTCGAGACGCGAGGTTCAGGTCTGATGGAGTTTGTTTAAGGCTTGTCATTGTGTTCGCGGCGTTTAACTCACGGCAACTCGCTTTTACAAATCTTCGCGTGGGACGAGGCTTACCTGACGTCCGCCGAAAGGACATGTTCTCCATTTTAAGCATTCCTTATTTGGGGCGAGCGGGATTTTTCATGTTGATAAAAAAAAATGTCCGGCTTTTTCAACCTGACAAAAATAGTAATTTTGTAATAATTATTTTTATATTATTAGATTTGTGAAACCAAGCTGGATATTATTATCTTGTCAAAATTAATTTGGTTAATGGTATTAAATGTCTGTACCTTCTTTAATAAACTCTATGAATTATATATTTTAGAGGCTTTTAAATTTGCATGCATATTTATTTTTATACTACAGTGTGTATTAAAATGGTTTGTTGTTTGCTGTGTAAAACAACCGCAAGCATATAAGTTTATTTTCCTGACACCAAGCTTTCATATTTTATGTTTACTGCTGGCGGAACATTATTTTATATCGTTAGCTTGACATAACAATAAAATGATTAAACTATTTTCCCAACATTATTAAGAGTAAGCTACACGCGGAAAAAAATTATTTTTTGTTCACCTGTAAAAATAATTTGAGACGCTAATGAAATTGCATTGGCCTCTTTTAAAATTAAATGTCCTTCTTTCCAGAGTCACTGTCTTTTTTTTTCACCTCTACGTGGTACGTATGCATCTCTTCTGGGCCACCCAGTGCGACTCGGAGCTGCAGCAAAGCTAGTGCCTGGCTAAGAAACGTACATTGCGTAATTTTTCAACGCGTCAAACGTTAAGAAATTAAAGTCAAAGTTATAAAACTATTTAAAATGCACATTGCATTTTTTTTTTTTGCAGGATCTACGTATTTACGTAACTTATTCTATCAACGGAATAATGTACAAAAAGTGAATTGTCAGATGCATTACATGTAGTGTAAGCAAAATATTTATTGAACATTAAAACAAAAATTTAAAAGTGTACGTGAATACAAATCATTATCAAGTGTATATATATATATATACTCGTAAGACGCAGCTCCTGATACAACGGACAGTAGTTTTGAGTTGTAGCTTGCAGTATTTGTTACCAAGTAAACTAGTGGACAGCACGTAAACACAAATTAGCCAAAACAGCAAACATGTTAAGGTGTGTGTCAATAATTGTACATGTTTGTCCATTCACGGTTACTTCATACTTTTCTGAAGCTCTGTTTTAAGTTCCATTTCTCGTTACTAATGACGTATCCTTCCGCTACATGTAAACAAAAACAATACCATGTTACGTATAATATTTCAGCTGCAAAATACTTTGTTTACTTTCTTCAGCTGTCCCAACAATGCTGGCATATTTTAAAGAGCGTATGTGAGGGTGAAGCGAGGTGAATATGGAACAGCACCCAGAATGCAAGGGCGGGGAGAACGGGAGACCCCCGAGAAAACCCACCACCCAACAGTATCGTCCGGTACTATTTTTACGTGCGAAAAACTCGGAAGCTATCTCGCCGGGAATCGAACCCGGTTCGCCTCGGTGGGAGGCTACGAGTGGTTCATATTACTACAGCTGAACACAAAGTTTGAAGTGTCCTTGAAAAAATTTCTTATGTACAACACTGGAAACCATAAGGTTAATTGGGTCAGAAAAAGTTAATGTTAAATGCTGTAATATATGGTTTTCAAGGAAGTAGATGACATCCCTTTTATGGTTACCAGGGTAATGGGCTGTTAACGGTTAATTGAGCATTTTTACAGGCCTGCTAAGGATCTACTTTAATTCTCAATTTGTATTCTTCCACTGTATGTAACAGTAACGTTGCCATGGCCCATCTCATAATATTCATTCGCCATCCAAGTAAGTGGAGCAGTGGGATTTTTAGAAAAGTTACCGCGCTTACTTAACTGGGAACCTGCATGCCAATTCTGAACTGCAGCATGCATGTCCCTAAGGGCAGTCATTTTTTTTTTCAGAAGTTGATTTTAAAAGTGTTATCTTTACCGTGGACAGTCTTCATAGTCTATACGTGGTTTCCTCGCACTTTTTGAATGGAACCTTTAAAAAAATCGCCCCATGTATGAAGTGCTCGTTTGTTTCCTAAACATGTCGTATATCGCAATCATTTATTCTTCCGTAAACATTTAATAATTCTTATTTTTGGTTTAATTGAATGTTCACTTACATTTTATCAATAAGTTAATATATATAATTTGTTATTAAAACGAATAAAAATAGAGAGAAATTAGGTGTGTCAGTAATGCCCAGTAACAATTACTTCTTATGCAAAATATTTTTACACTGAGGGCACACGAATGTGGTGGTTGTCCTTTGGATGTGATTTTCTATAGGATGTTCCCGGTTACTACCGACTTTTCAGAAGCCCTGCTAATATTCTACTTCCAGGATGTTCCTCCCCCTCGTGCAAACAAAGCTTAACCGGGTCTAAAAAATTATGCCAAAGGGACATCACACCGCATGCGTGCGCACTCAGTGTAATAACATTGGTACGAGAGGGTGTAGAGGTGAGGGAGGCCGAATGACTGTGGAGGTAATCAGTCCTTACACAGCTATCGTTTAAGTTTCCAAATAATAAAATAAGTAAAAATGATAATTTTAAGAGGGGAAGGGGTTAGCTAATTACCTAAGTAAAACTGGCTGAATTTAATACACATAAAATAAAATAACAATACCGATCAAACTTATTTGCAATTCTGAAAATGGCTCCGCGTAACATAGAATGACATGCCATCATAATGAAAAGACGGAAGATATTTACGGCAGAGGATTCGACAAAAATTAACACAAAATAGAATTGTCAAGCTGTCTCGCAGTAACCTTAATACAGTAACCTTTGCCACGAGATTAATTGGTGTTTGAAACTACTGGTGGCACTAGCCCCAGAACGTCTACCAAATTAACTCTACCTACAAAATAGAAAAGTAAAGAGTTATTTAGCTGCATGTTAATAGTCATCTCTCTGCCGTCTGCATTGAACGAACTCGTTCTCTCGCCGCCATCTTCTCATTTGAAGAGGGGCCGCGGTGGCTGAGCGGTTAGCCTGCCTGCCTCCCACCAAGGCGAACCGGGTTCAGTCCCCGGCCGGGCCACTCCAGGATTTTCGCAAGTGGGAATCGTGCCGGACGATGCCGCTGGTCAGCAGGTTTCCTCGGGGATCTCCCGTTTCCCTCGCCCTTGCATTACGGCGCTGCTACATTCTCACGCCATTCCCGCCTCATCCGCTCTCAGGACCTCGTTGCTAAGAACCGCCAAGATCTCTCCACTCAACAACTCAACTCTTCGCATTTGAAGAGTCCAAGATCAGGAGACGAAAAGAGGCTAAGATAACCAGAAGTATTTATAAGCTCGCGCACNGTTGCTCTCAGAAAAATCGAACAAAGGTTGCACAGAGCATGCAGGAGTGAGAAAGAACACTCGCTCACAGTCACGTTTCAAGCTCACGTGCGTAAATGCGTCACTCAGCAAATATCACAGGCCAACTGCGACACGTTCTACCCACGGAAAATACCCTACCGGCGACAATTATTGTGAAGAGCAGTGCTGACGACATTCACAAGAACAATAGCTGGTTGTTTCTAACGATCGCGGCGAGCTGCTGAACTAAAGAGAGTACTCTCTCCCCGNCATTCACAAGAACAATAGCTGGTTGTTTCTAACGATCGCGGCGAGCTGCTGAACTAAAGAGAGTACTCTCTCCCCATGTCAACAGATCCTGAGAAATAATGACCTGAATTTAAGGCTTCAATAGCCAAGTCCAACTAAAGCTGTGCATTCTANTGTCAACAGATCCTGAGAAATAATGACCTGAATTTAAGGCTTCAATAGCCAAGTCCAACTAAAGCTGTGCATTCTAATAAAAATCATTAATAAATATTTAATCTCCAAAAAAAAATCGCCGTAGCGATATTTTGCATAAGAAATATCTTTTTTTACTAAGCGTTACCAACACGCCTATTTTCTCACTGTTTTTATTCAAATTAATTACAAACGATATATTATATTTTATAGGAAGAATATATATTAAATTTAGTTTAACCAAAAATAAGGTATTTTAATGTTAACAAAATATAAAACGCTTGTAATACATGGCATATTTAGGAAACAACCGAANACCAAAAATAAGGTATTTTAATGTTAACAAAATATAAAACGCTTGTAATACATGGCATATTTAGGAAACAACCGAGCACGTCATTCCAGAGGTGATTTTGCAAAGGTTTGATTCAAAAAGTGTGAATAAACCGCGAACAGACTATAAATTCGGTTAATCTTGGTTTGCATGGGGCGGGGTAATTTCCTGAAAGTAGAACTTTAGCAGGGCTACAGAAAAGTTGGAAGTAACCGAGAATGGACCATAACAGTACATTTAACAGTAAAAGCCTCGTTGCCTTATTCGCCGGGAAGCCGTGGTGTTTAGCGGGTGGTGCTGGGGCATGCGCTGTCACCTCGGCGATGCTCGGGGTGAAGCGAAAGCGTCCGGACAGGAAGGGAAATGGGGGTTTCGGAGCGAGAGAAAATATGTAATTGTTTTAGCGGCTCGCCGGGGCGGCGGTAACTCAGTTTCCCCGGACCGGTCGTGTCGACGACGCGACGCCAGTGCTGGTGGTGCAGGCTGGGTAATTGCAATCCGCCACGACAGCGCAAAGCGTTTCCTTCGAGCTTGGCGCGGCCAGCGCTGCCAGGCTTGCGCGAGTCTCCTCTCTCCGTCTCTATCTGTCTCTGTCTCTCTCAGTCTCTCGCTCTCTATCAGTCCCTGTCTCTCACTCTCTCTCAGTCCCTGTCTCTCTCAGTCCCTGTTTCTCTCTGTCTCTGTCTGTCTCTCACTCTCTCTCTCTGTCTCACTCTCTCTCAGTCCCTGTTTCTCTCTGTATCTCGCAGTCTCTCACTCTCTCTCAGTCCCAGTCTCTCTCAGTCCCGGTCTCTCTCAGTCCCGGTCTCTCTCAGTCCCTGTCTCTCTCCGTCTCTCATTCTCTCCGTCTCCCACCCTCTCTCAGTCGCTCGCCCTCTCTCAATTGCTCACCCTCTCTCAGTCGCTCACGCTGTCTCAGTCGCTCACGCTGTCTCTGTATCTCTATAGCTCTGTCTGTATCTCTGTCTCTTTGTATCTCTTTATCTCTGTCTCTCTCAGTCTCTCCGTTTCTCTGTCTATCTCTCTGTCTCAGTTTCCCTCTGTCTTTCTCAATATCTTGCTCACTATTTGTATCTCTGTTTATCTCTGCCTCTATCTGCATCACTCTGCCTCGTTCTGTATATCTCTGCCTCTCTCTGTATCTGACTTTCTCTGTCTCTCTCTCTATTTCTCTCTCTCTCTCTTTCTCTCTCAGCAGTGGAATAAGACCTCGCGATCGGCCATTTTTATCTCGGATTTGGAGCGTCTGTGATACTTAACCAGTGTATGTACTAAAACATTTCCTCTTAAATTATTTTTCGCACAAATACCAAATACGTGTATATCGGCAAATAAACGTTCTCTAAATACGGAATTTTGCCAGAAAAAGTAAGAAAAAACCATTACCTGTGCCCTTTTTAATTTTATTTTGCCAGAAACGGAAAGAAAAAACAATTACCTGTGCCCTTTTTACTTTTATCATATTGAATGTATGCATAAAGAAAATAATTCGTGAATGTGTTAAATATCGTATTTTTAAAGCTTGCCTATGCAGTTTCGTTAATCATTAAGATAAAAAGTACGGATATACGGGCGTAGTTTAATCTGTGGGCTTTCACAGCGTGTAATGAAGTTCCACTGTTACAGATCTAATTTGCACAATACAGTATCACGACGGAAATACTGCACTTCGTGCGCGTAGAAGCTTTGGGCATGCGTGTTAGTGTCAACCCTTTCGCTCCCTCGCTTCTTGACCTTGAACGCGCTGCTACATACTGCTTTAAGCAGATTGGCATTTACGTGAAACTGTCATTCTCCGTAGAAGTCTTAGTCAAAGTGAGGTATTTCCTGATAACGTGTTTTGCACTGTGTCAATAGAATTCATGGAAACCCCTTCCATGAATTCTATTGACACAGTGCAAAATACGAGATGGGCAATGAACTAATATATAGTAAACATAACATATCGACAAGCGGTGTTCCCCAGACACGACATCCTGTTGGCTTAGGTTCTCGTAAAGAATAATTCTACAAATACATAATAAACTGTCAGCTGTAGTCCTCCAATACCAACAAAACTAACTAGTAGCACGATAAAATAACGGTTAAAATTGTCAATCCTTAGAATTTTCTTTCCTAAAAGCGCACTCAACTCAGTGGCAGATTTAAGCAATCGTCCTAGGAGGGGCGGTTGTCTGTGTAACGTCCGAAACTAGGGAAACTACAATTCTTATCCAGTAATTGTAAGCAATTTTTTTGCATTTTCTGGGTTACTTATGCCTTATTTTCTGTAAAATACTTTCTTCGCATCCAAAAGAAAGTTTTTAGGAATATTTTATTATTTTTATCAGTACAATTTATGGTCGTCAAACAGTTGGTGCCCATACGCTAGCATCATGTCCCTCTACTTGCACCTGTTATCAGTGTCAGCAAAAGTATCATAACCTGCTTCACATAGATAAGTCCACTGTATCTCAAATTCTCCATGACAAAATGTTGGACCCCACACAGCTTCCAGGCGAAACGTTTGTAGGTGTTTCGGCTCGGAAACACATATATCAGTGTTATTGTCTGCAGCCTTGGTGAAAATTTAAGGTGCGGACAATAAGTCTCATGTCATGCGGTATTTGTTGGACAGTGCAGCGCAAGCATCTTTATCTCTGAAGCATCTGCAGAAGTATTCTCATTGCCCTTACACAAAGCCGGTGAACGGGTCATGGGCCTTTGTCATCATGCTGTCAACTTGAAGGGGGAAATAACATATTAGATTTAGTCATCAATGGAACTTCAGTGTACCTTCTTTCACTCACTCTTTGTTGTGTCCAAGAATACTAGTAACTTGCCACATGTGTCTGTTGATTCCTGTGTTCGTGCTCAGTTGGGTTCCCTTCCTTTGGCAGACCCTCACTTCGATAAACCTGCTCCCATCGATATACTTCAGGGTGCTGACGTCTGTGCTCTAGTTGGTATGAGTGGACGGTTAGAGTTGGGACAACGCACGGCTGTAGTATTGGAGTCCAAGTTGGGATGGGTGTTATTGGGGGAATACCCTGAGTCCTGTACAGATACCGAGCAGGGACTAGTATCTATGTTTGTTGGTATGGAGAGCTTGTTGGATGCCATCCTCAAACAATTCTGGGAAACTGAAGAGCCTCCTCAGGTCAATGCAAAGTCACCTGAAGACGAGTATTGCGAAAAACACTTCAAGGATACTCACACACGTGTATATACTGGGAGATACAAGGTTTCTCGTCCCTTTCAACCCCAGGCCCAAACTCTTGGGGATTTGTACGAAATTGCCAAATGTAGATTATATTCGCTAGAAATGAAACTTAATTCGCAGCCTGAGAGTAAGATTATGTATACAGAGTTCAGGACTGACAGGTAGGTCATATGGAGCCATATATCCCCTCTTGCAAACAGGATAGTGGCCGACAAACCACAGTGTTTTATCCCTCATCATGGGGTGCTCAAAACATCTAGCTATACAGCCAAATTGAGGGTTGTTTTTTATGGCAGCGCACAGACCTCCAATGCTATTTCACTCAATGACAATTTACTCCCAGGTCCTAAACTTCAGAATGACATCAATGATGTAATTCTAAGATTTAGGCTCGACAGTGTAGTTTTATCATGCAAAAATAAGCAAATTTACCACCAAGTTTTGGTCGATAAGACTGACCGACCATGCCAGCTCATTCTGTGGCATGAGGACCCATCACTAATCCTTACAGTTTATCAGATAAATTCAGTAACCTATGGCCTCGCGCCATCTCCACACTTGACAATTCGTACATTGTGTCAGTTGGCGTCTGATGAATGTTATGAATATCAACTAGCTGTCAATGCTCTTGAGAACCAAATTTTCGTTAATGATATCATCACAGGCGCAATTTCGTAAGACGAAGCTAATTTGTTTGAAATTCTGCTAGTCGAACACTTACGTCGGGGTGGGTTTGAGCTTCGGAAATGGTAGAATAATCAACCTCAGCTCCTCGGTGATGTGCCTGCGACCCATTGTAGAAAGTCCTAGGGTGCTAGACTTCCCATCAGGTCCTTTTGTGAACATCCTTTGTCTGTACTAGAATCCAGTGAAAGACTCTTTCTCCTATCACCTATGGGTCCACTGTGGTAGTCCCACCAAATGCTTTGTCCTTTCGCAGATTGCATGTATATATGATTATATCGGTTGACTTGCTTCATTAACTGTGTGGGCCAAAATTCGATTGCAATTTTTGTGGACTCAAGGGCTGAATTGAGATGACCCATTACCCTAGTCAACTCAGGCAACATGGAATCAATACATGGATGACTTGACTGAAATTGAAACTCTTAGCTTGCCATGCTTCATATGCCCTGGTATGGTCAGTGGGGAACTACACGGTTTTCCGATGCCTCTGAGAGAGCAGCCGTGTATCTGAGGAGTACAAAAACTGAAGGGAACATGTGTGTGCATCTGGTAATGGGTGAGCCATGGGTAAGCTCCTCTGAAACAATTGTATCTCCCTCGTTTAGAATTGTGTGGAGCTCATTTACTGGTAAAATTTATATTTTATTGCCACAACTTCCTCCGCTACTTGCATATCTGTGTAACCCATGCAGTGACTGATTCCAGTGTTGCTCGAGCTTGGATAAAGTCACCGCCATAATTGTTGAAAACCTTTGTGGCCAATCACATGTCTCAAATTCTAGAATGGGTTAGTACTCAGCTGTTGAAACATGTCAGGTCTCAAGATAATCTGTCGGATTGTGCATCTCGTGGCTTACTCCCTCCTGGCCTTCTCTCTCATGACATCTGGTGGCATGGCACTGGTTGGCTAGTCCACCACATGAACAGTGGCCAGTGTCCGCTGTGTCGGGGCATGATGACAATATCCCAGAACTCAAATCATCTCAACTCGCCTTGCTGAACACTCATGAAATTCCTGAAGAGCTCCTTATATTACAATGAATTTCATCATGGCACAAGTTTGTTCGCATTATGGCTTATGTTAGGCGTTTCATCAGTGGTGCAAAAACACAGCCTTTTAACAGTGGTTTCTTTAAAAGTGTTGAACTGGAGGAAGCAGCCCTTCTTGTATGCAAATGCATCCAACATGCTCGCCTGTATGGCGACTTGAAACGTCTCAATGGAGGAAAACCTTGTTCAACACGAATACAGCACTTGGCACCCTTTCCGAATTCGCATGGTGTGCTCAGGGTGGGCGATCGCTTGTCCAATGCCAACATGAAATTTGCAACTCAGCACCTAATCATACTGTCGAAAGACCATGCAATGGTTAAAGCATTGGTAGATCATTACCACCTGAGGTATCTGCATGCAGCACCACAATTACTGCAGTCTCTCATATCACAGAAATTCTGGATTTTGTCAGCCCAATCCCTAATTTAATCTAATGTCTTCAAGTGTGTGCGGTGCTTCCGGTGTCGACCTGTGAACACACATCCACTTATGGGTGACTTGCCGGCAGAGAGTCATGTCCTCTGGAACCTTTGAATAGACAGGAGTGGATAATGCTGGACCCATTTCCAACAGACTAAATAAGTTATGTCGTGGCACTACTATAAGGCTTGCCTGTCCATCTTCATTTGTTTTGCAACTAAGGCAGTGCACATTGAGGTTGTAACTGATCTAACTTCTGACAGTTTTGTTGCAGCCGTGACATGGTTTGTGTCAATACGAGGTTTGTACGTGTCTCTATTCGGATTGTAGGACCAATTTTGTGGGCGCGGCAAGGCAGCTTCAACAATCCTCTATCCAGCTTCTCAAATCTCCCATTAATGAAAGTTTCTCTCTGACTCACTCCATAAATTTTCATTTTCTTCCCTCAGCAAGCAAGTTCCCATATAGGTGGGTTATGGAAAGCAGTTGTGAAGTCAGCCAAATACCACCTCATGCGAGTCATTAGCAATCAGATTCTCACTTTGGAGGAGTTAATTACATTGTGCATTAAGGTTGAAGCTGTCCTCAATTCCAGACCATTAACACCATCATCATCCAACACATGTAACTTTGCTGCCCTCACACCAGGGAATTTTCTTATTGGTAGGCGCCTTGTAGCTGTCCCTTAATCGTGTGATGAGAACAGTGATAGTGCACTCTGCCTGTACCGAAGATGGAAAATGGTGTATGCACTTTCCAATCAAGTTTGGAGACGATGGTTTCGTGAGTATCTTCAACAGCTGTAACCTTGGGACAAGTGGCAAACCAATCAACCAGGACTCACTGTGGGAGGTTTGGTCTTTGTAGATGAAATACTTATGTACCCCCATTGGACTGGTGCTTGGCCAGTCAAGTTACATCCTGGAGCAGACAACATCAGAGTGGTGAAAGTGCGCACCCAAAAGGGACAGTTGTGCCGACTGGTAAACAAGCTGTACCGCTCCCCAACACAATAATGCTCGCCAGTTCTCAAAAGGTGATATTTTGTACATAGTGCGACTGTTTGTGTGTGTGTACTCTTAGAGACCTCAGTCGGTCTCGCTGGGCGGTATGTTTGATATTCTCGTGTACTATATCATGTGTGTGGGCGTGGAACTATAGAGTGCGCAGCGCGCATGTATCCAGTATCTCGGCAAGTAGTCCTGCAGCATACCCAAGAGGAGCAGTGAATAACAAGATGGCGCTAAGGTGGTAAATTCGCGTATGATGAGTGTCCATAGTTATCCTTCTCTCTCGAGTGCTTATCAATCAAATCTTGCAACAGGCACTAAGAGTAATGTTGAACATGGAAGCAAGAAAATTAGTTCTATGGTATACTGCTTTATTGTATGAGTAGGATCACTGACTTCGGATATTGCTGGATTTTTACACATTGCAGTATAAAATGAAGTAACGATAACATACTTCGATAACCTTATAAGCTTTCTTTATAAATTGGTTGGTACATGGATATGTGTTATTAGGCTAAGGTATACTTAATTTTTACACATCGCAGATATACACAGTGAGTTAAAAAGGCAATTTGACATATCTTAGAAGTGCTTAACAACGAGGTTTTTGACGCTAATGATGGGGATGAATCTGCGACGGAAAACAAGGCTTGAAGTACCAGGTGAACCCCAAAACAATTCCACCAGCCTACGACAACGTCCGTCACGTTTCACACTAGCTGAAATGAAACATGGTGCGACCCTGCCGGGGAACGAAATATGGTCGCCTTCGTCGGGACGCGGTGTAGTGGCGACATCATTACTACTGCCCCCAGCGGTAGGGTTACACGATATCCATTTTTCAACACCGTTTCGAAACATGCTTACCCTACCGGCATCTGTGCGATATATCGCTTCCGTAGAGTATTAAAAATCGATGGCGGTATATCCCGAATATCAGAACCACAAATATCGGTTACAATAATAACGTAAAAAACACACATTGCCAACGTCGATTATCGCCAACATCGCATATCGTCAACAAGACAGTTCACCTACTTCGCATATCGCTAATATCGCATATCACTAATACCACATATCACCAACATCACGTATCGCAAACATCGCATATCGCTATATTACACAATGGATATATCACATATCGATTATATCGCAAATAACCATCGCTTCTCATCAACATGGCTTATCGTTACTATCGCCTATCGCCAACATCGCATGTCGCTAATATCACATATTGCTAATGTCGCGATATGCGATATGTTCATCTACACTGTTGGCCACATCTTATTTGCAATATTTCAGAAATATCGTTTCGGGATCGTTATATCGCCTTATCGCACAGCCCTACCTAGCTGTTTAAAAAAGACAATAAAATAAGCAAGCAGCGCATCCACGTGTGTTAAGTTTTCCTATGAACTTATAAGCTGCTCATGGTAAGCTGAGCACTTTTGAAAATCCTGCTTAATATGTTGTTATATGCATACTGTGTATTCTTCCACCACATTTACAATTAGCATTGCTGTGAACTTGCTCACCTTATTCGTGCGTTTGGAAAGTGAAACTGCGAAATTATTTGAAAAGTAAATATCTTGCAAATTTCTTAATTTTTGCACTGTATATGCATAACAATAGCAGAAAGCAAAATAAATCATTTCAGTATTCAAAAATG
This sequence comes from Clitarchus hookeri, assembly GCA_002778355.1. Classification (NCBI taxonomy): domain Eukaryota; kingdom Metazoa; phylum Arthropoda; class Insecta; order Phasmatodea; family Phasmatidae; genus Clitarchus; species Clitarchus hookeri. The sequence goes on from NQII01002811.1 coordinate 311,364, forward strand.
TTTGCGTAAAACATTTAATTCTGCGTCAAGACATGGAACTACTTTCCCTCCGTAGTTATCAAGTTTACTAGACGCACCCCAGTCAGAGCGCCCGTTATAATAAGTGCAGGTAGGATCAATGATATTCTTCGTATGTTGATTTAAAAGTGCTCAATTAACAGGTGATAGCGTATAAAGACGTACTCCTTTACATCTGCAACGCGCAAACAAGTTGTTCCGTTGTCTGTTCAGAGGCGCGTCAACTACACGAGGTGTGGAGCACAATGCTTGGTGCGCTGACGTCACGTTGGCGCGAATTGTTGGTGGTAACGTGCCGCGTGTTATGTAAAGAAGCTAAAATATCGTAAACGTCGACAATAGTGGAGGCGTGTGTCTAGCAGATCTATTTGTGTAGTTTTCATTGTGATTAAACTACGTCACGTATGCGACATACAATAAAATATATAAGTACACAAAGTAATGTTAAGGTGTGATAAGTTTGTTTACATGCTGTGCAGTCTCCATCTTTATTTTTAACCAATAGTGAAACAGGCGCACGGTTGTTGTCCCGTCGCCTTGTGTACCCGAGAATGAATTTAAAGTGGCCGCCTGGTTGATGGAATTTGGCACGTCTGAGGCCATAAAGCGCGGGGCGCTAGGGGCGACCGAGGCATGCGCATCAACTCTCTCATCACCTCTACGCGCAAAGCACTGAACTGGCGTGCAGTCTTGCCGTCGATAACGCGCCTCTATGAGACTTTCATCGGAGACTCTACCAGTTTATTACTTAATAATAATAATAATAATAATTAAAGTTTGATGCACGTCCCTATTCCTTTTTTAATGTTTTGCACCGGACTGTTCATAGCTAAAAATGAGCGTGAAAACACCCGTTTGAGCCATTTTCATTATCACAAAAACGTGCTTTAGGGAGAAATGGAGGAACTGAAAAACGTATACATACGCGTAGCGTTTGTAAAATGGTATCAGTGAGCAGACCTCACTCAGACACGTTGGACAGTTTTTTAATAAAACATTTTCTGCCGGACCTCTGCACACCGTTCGGCGGCCTACCCAGGCGGCCACCATAGCGAGGGAATGACATCGTAAGAGTTTACTTACTGTCAGCGACATTAGTGCAGGTGACAGAACACGGCCTAGGACAGAGGTGACAAACCCTCGGCACGCGCGCCAATTACGGCACGCGGGTGTAGTTCTACTGGCGTGTGGTACGATAAATTGTTGTACCACTTCAGCATGTTTTATTGAAATTACCATAATAGTTGTTACTAGCATGATTGTTATTGGGATATTAACAAATTATGTAACAAATAACCAATCAAAAATTAGGTACTGTTCAATACTAATAAAATGTATTGTGTATGCACAGCATTTTCATTTAACAATTTAGTGGTAAGCTTAAAGCAAAACATTGTAAATGTGGCACATCTTAAAAAAACGTTTGGCACCACCTTGCTGTCCTGTTGTAGGTTTTAGTCGAAATGTTTAGGGGGGAGGGGGTTGAGTTGAGAGATTTGGGCGGCACTTAACAACGTGGTCTTGAGAGCCGATGAGGGTGAAATGAGGTGAGTATGGAGCATCACCGGAATGCTAGGGCGGGGGAAACGAGAGATCCCCGAGGAACAATTCCCCCATCCGGGGGCGACCCGGCCGGGTATTGAACCCGGTTCGCCTTGGTGGGAGGTGATCAGTCTAAGCGCTCAGCCACCGCAGTCCCAGGGGGGGGGGTTGCGGTACGTGCGACACCGCCTCCCTCTCGTCGGTGTCGCTGACACGGCAGGTAATGCCCCCCAGAGAGCGCCGGCGCCCAGGGTAAACACAGCGAGCAGGGAACAAGCTTCCTCGTGCTTACAGCGGCGCGCGAGCCCTGCCAGGGTGGTACACACCTGCCGCCCCCTTGTTCCAGACGCGGGTTGGTTGGTAGTTGAAGGGGGTTGTCGCTGCGACCGCGTGACCACGCCCATGTCGCGCCATGCGTCCAGCTACCGGCAACTACGTCAACTCTTCATTCGGACCTCATCAATGCTGCCCTTTACTTCACAGAAAAATAAGGGCTGGCTTCACAACAGGGACCCGCGCAGAATTTCGGTTTGGAGGGAGGCAAATAACGTACAAAAAACGTAACACTACAAAATAGTATCCGTATAAGCAGGCTTATACTTTGTAAAAGTATTAATTACTCACAAAATATTGCATAAAAAATAGTAATTTAAGTTTGCCAACTACAACTACTACATATATATATATATTTTTTATTTTTTTTTTTTCAATCAAGCTGCTATTATTTTTTCAAATTCTACTGGTGTCGTCACTGTCGTGTCGTATACTTCCGCCCACGTGGCGAACACAAGTATGTACTTGCCACGGGTAGCAGCAAGTGGGCAGGATTCAAGTGGCTCTTGGATTACTTAAATCCCATGAATGGCGTAAACATCTTACGGGTTATCCTTGTTGGCAGTTCTATAACATCTTTAAATGCAGTTTCCTTTGGGGGTGGCACATGTCTCAAAGCCCACCCCCTGAGTGCGCCCCTGATTCACTATCAAAACACACAGCCAGAGAGCTTATAACATATAGTCTATTTTCGCGGTTTCTTCACACTTTTCGAATCAAACCTTTGAAAAATCACCCCATATATGACGTGTTAGGTTGTTTTCTAAATATGCCATGTATCGCAATCGTTTTATACTTGTGTCAACATAAAAGTACCTTATTTTTTGGTTAAATCGGACTTTCGCTTATATTTTGTCTGTAACTTATATTATTTCCTTTATAATTAATATGCATGAAAATAGGGAGAAAATAGGCGTTTTCGTAATGCCTAGTAAGAATTAGTGCTTATGCAAAAAAAATATTAAACTTAGTGCACACGAATGAGGTGCGTTGGTTTTTGGTGTAATTCCCTGGATTTGGTTAAGCTTTGTTTGCATTACGCAAAGCAATATTCTTAAAGTAGGAAAGTTTAAAGTAACTACAAATGGGCTATAGTGGTAAAGCATTCACGCAACCAGAATTATTATGCGAAATTGATTCACAATTGAATACTAATGCATTATTTTTAGCCGATGAAATTTTGAGACGAGTCAGGCGTTGGTTGGCAGTGTTGGTAAATAATGGATTATCGTAACAGATTGTGATAATGTGTTGAAAATTTACAGTGATTTAAAATAGCCTTTATGCTTTCATTTGAAATATTGGTTTTGCAATCGTTAAGATTTAAATAAACTTCAAAAATTTCTACTAGTGAACAGTTAGTTGCCTCTTCTCTTCTGTACATTAAAATCTTGCAACATTTCTTCGTTTCTACAGTATAACTTCCATTTTAAATAAACAACTTGGTTGAAAATTTTATACTCTGCTGTGATTGGCTGTTGCTAAACGCGCATGCACAAGAAATTAAGTACAGCAATTTCCTTTATGCACTATGTCAGGAACTCTCATGCACACGACCTGTTATGCGCAGTTGTGAATCAACAGGTTCGAGGTCATGGCGGTCATTTCCTGTGCACACGACCTGTTTCCTGTGCTTACTGTAATACTTTCAATTGTGAACCAAGCTTACGACGATTAACACTTTCAGGCATGGTATAGGCTATTCGCGGTAAAGTGAGAA
>NQII01002812.1:0-134126 GCA_002778355.1 Clitarchus hookeri
TAGTAAAATTCTGTTGTTATGGTCTTGTTTCATTTTAGTAATCTTAAATATGGTATGTTTAGAGAAATTGCAAATATCATGAAGTTCACCGTGTTTGAAATTTTGTCACACATTGTGCATGACAAAATACTCTACTTTACGTACGCAATTTCCTTGTCCGCCTTCATCAGTTGAGCAGTAAGTATGTTCTATAGTTTCGGTGTGGTTACTTTCAGCAGTTGGTGCATCCAACATCAGCAGTGATGCTTGTCAAGCATTCAAACAACACTCACCAACTTATGTAATGCAAATCGCACTGGTAGACGTTATTAGCTACATCATAACACATACATTTCCTTTCATCATAACACCTTCCTTCTCATTTAGACATTTTCTTTTGGTGTTGACATTGAGGGTGTACCAATTCATACGCAGGTGCATTGGAATCATCCAATGTGTAGTACATTCATGGTCACTTACAGCTTTTGTGAATTTATGCTCGAGTACTAATTTCAGGCTATTCCTCCACATCATGCAAACCGAGCTTAACTGTGTCTAGAAAAGTACACCAAAGGGACGGTGCACCCGTTTGTGCATACTCAGTTTAACACAATTTTGCACGAGCACTGTACTAGGCACTACCAACACGCATATTTTCTCTCTGTTTTTATTCATATTAATTATGAATGAAGTATTATAATTTATAGATATTATATAAGTAAAAGTTTAATTTACCAAAAAAGAGGTAATGTTATGCTGACAAAAGTATAAAAGGCTTGTGATCATGAAATTTTTATGAAACAACCAAACACGTCATGCGAAAAATATAATTTTTTTTATGTTTTATTTAAAAAGTGTGAAGATATCATGGATAGACCATAGGTATGTTGGCGATTAATAACTGTCTGTGATCTGAGTCGCCAATATTTAAAAAAATTTAAATTAAAGTAATTTATTTGTAAAAAATTAAGTTGAACACCTTCACTCAAAATTAAATATGTGTTTTACTTTTGTCTCACACATTTGGATCACTTTTCAAATTACGCAAAACTTAAACACTCAAGTTGCAAAATATAAACCAGAGTAGTTTAAAAAATAATACATGACAGTTTTTCAGATGCTGTCACTTGCATATAAATAATGTCAGCAAGTTCATGCTCTTCTGCACACTTGCAAGCAAGGTAGTGGACTTGCCGGGGTACTTTGGTATCTTATAGTTCAGTGTAGTGTGGCTGTGTGGTACATTTGTGATTATTTTCTACTTATGTGACTGGAAAAAATGCTAGGCAGCTGTTGTCATGTAAAATTCATCTTCAGATATTTTCTTAACTTACTGAACAAGTGTCTGATAATATATTGAAATTGATTCATATTGTCACAAGACGCCAGGGAGGTATCAGAGTTTGTGAGGGATGGAGGTAATAACAAAATGAAAGAACTGAATTAAATTAATTTGTTAATAATTGTATAAATATTAACACAGTTAATATCTGTAACATTTAACTACTTATCTTCACTATTACTCTTGTTATTCTCAGTGAGTGCAATATTCATTGTCCATTTCAATTCTAATCAAAGTCCTTGTCTTTGTATCTATATTGGTCAGTGTCGCTTAGTTCATGCTCGTTATTTACGCATATTCAATCTGTCAATTGCCATCATTCAAAATGTTTGTCGCTCGTGCATCCACTTCAATAATCCCGCCTGTCAGTCTCTCTCTCCTCTGCACCCACGCACGCAGTCTGCACACTTCACTCCTGCTGGTCGCCCTCCGTGCTTCACTGTCCTCGCCTATCTGCCTCGTAAGGCTGTGTTATTTGAAAATGAATTGCAAAGTAGTAAACGAGAAGTTGCCAAAGCATCAACTCTCTCCGTCTTCTTAATGGTGTTAATGCTAGCTGTAATGTAATTTTTAGTATTGTCTGCGAATGAAATGGTAGTGCGACCTTCAACCTTCTCCAAGATAGTTTACTGATAAAGGAACTCACTTCAGTGACACTGATTCCCCCCAGGCTATTGAAGTAACAAAAACACCAGCAGAAATGATATGTGCCGATATTCAGCCAATTTTATTGTTTACAATTAAGGTTTTGTTGGGCTATGGAATGCTCTGCAACCATGTTATAGTATACCTACAACAAAGCATTTGTCCACTTGATACCTGAAATTTTTGGAAAAGTAGTGTCGAAAATAAAAAAGTTTGAGCAAGTTGAAATTTGTATGGGTGACTGCTAACAAATGGTCTGCGACACCAGGGTGGCTTTCATCAGCTTGGCAGTTCATAGAATTGAAAACATGGTGATGTTCTTTCATTGCTGTTTAGAAGTTCATCCTTTCAAAGTATCAGTCCATTCCTTATCCATAATAGCTTAGAATATTGAGGTGTGTCTGATTAGGAAATTAGAAATATTTTATTAGTTGAATTACATTATTACATGCAGCGCTACAGGCATGGTTCATTGTGTCTAAATTATTGGAGAAGTATCTGTTACATGAGTAGCAGACGGTATTCAGTTAGTTGTATACGAGGTTGTAATGAAGTTTTACCAAAAAAAGATCATTCCAATTGCAGGATGAGTCATAACTCATTTTCACCATTCAGTTATAGCCAGAAGGCTCAGCATCTCAGGGGCACCAGAAGAACCTGATCCAAGATATTCCAACTGGATGGGATTTACTATAAACAATATTATGTTGGCTTTATGAACTGCATGTGCCGGTTCAGGATGTCCTTGCATCACTACAAATAATTGCATAGGGCTTAATTACTTCATATTGGGCATATACTGCAGAGATTATTCAAATTCTGGAGTGCTTTGAAGACATGACGTTGCAATGAGCAGAGAAGACTGTACTTTGGCTGCTGCTGTTACACTCTTGACGACATTAAAAAGAAGTCTCCTTAAATGTGGCACAGTTTCTTCAGTCAGTTCTGTTATTACAGATGTTATTCAAGTCCTGCAAGATAGATTTTTGGTGCTGTATTATGCACACATTCATGTTTTGGCGACAGTGTTGTATTCGTGCTACAAATACGAAACAGTCCCAATGAAAGAGATGATCAGTAAAACCAGACAGCGGCTGATTGAAGTTCCGCCTGCGGTGAAAAAAACCAGCCTGAAGTCGATATCAAGTCCACAGTGTGAGGCACTTTCATAAGTATTTTTCCGAGATCTGTTTGAAGAAAGGCAGGTCAGCCCAGAGGAAAGTGAAGGTAAAGTACAATTTATTTCTTTTCCTTTGTTTAACTTTGCTGCTTCATTTTTTTCTCCAGAAGAGAGTGGTACAGATAAGATGGAAAGGAAAGCTGAGCCTTATACACCAACCACTCGTCAATACTGGAAAAATAAACAATTTTTCAGGTGTAAAACTTGTGGTGAATTTTGTGTGTTCACTAGCAAATTCTGTAGCATCTGAAATATATTTACCTTCTGCTGGTTTGGTCTCTATACGATAGCTGCTTAAAGCCTGAAAAAATTAGGTTGTCGTTTTACATGAAAATAGAAAATCTATGAATTAAAAAAATTTAAGTTCTCAACTCGGGCTGTAACTTTCCTTAAAATATTATTTATTCACCTTTAAATGTGTTGCAATGTTGACATCACATCGTGATATGCCTATACCCATTTATTAAGACATAAAACATNCACATTGTGATATGCCTATACCCATTTATAAAGACATAAAACATTTTTTTTTAGCGTAGGCAAATTGAAAAGCAGATTACCGGAGGACGATTATTTGGGAGTAAACTGTAGTTTGTAATATTAGTGTAGAATGTGAGCTTGTTGAAGACTTAGGGTTGAAGAAAGGAAAATAAGGAAATAGAACTGGGATTGTTTCAGTTCAGTGTTGCTACATACAGGCAAACGCTGATGCCACTGTGAACACCTCGTGGTAATTCTGTGTACAGTGAACTCTCAGTATCATGGACTAAATGGGTTATCGCGTACAAGATGTTACCTTGTGAACATCCCTTTCACTAATACGGCATTGAAGTGTGTATTTCTTTGGCATGCTATGAACTAGACTGGTGAAGGGGGAATAAGGGACGAAACACTGTGTAGACAGATGCACTACGTTGTAATATCTCCACTTTTACACTGCCGACAACACACACTAGTGGAAATGCATTTAAGAACACCCTGAATGAATACATGTATCTGCCCCAAAGTTGGTACACAAGGAGGAGGTGGTTTGTGGGACTAATCAATACATCAAGTCCTTGGGACATCCAGAACATTAAAGCCAACACTTGTAACAGGCACCTTTATAACGAGTGTAACCTCCCTGAATGTTCACACATGCTGCCATTCGGACATGTAACCTCTCATACACATGCTGGATGTCTCTGTGGGGTGTGGTACTTCACTCTCTGTACTTCTTGGTGTAGCCGNTAGCTGGGCGAAGGTCGTTGTCTAGGATATGCTGGATGTCAGTTGTACCATCATGTCCCGCACATACTCAATGGGGCTCTCTTAAGGTCTGGAGATTGTAAAGCCGCCCCACGTCTGAGCTGCCATGATTGTAACGTAGCCGACGTCAGGAGTGGCGACTGGAAAATACAGCTCGGTTTGCTCAATCGGTAGAGACATGAAACTTAAAGAAGAAAAAAAAGGCGCCAAATAAATACAAAATAAAGTCAAGTCTCGNTGGCGACTGGAAAATACAGCTCGGTTTGCTCAATCGGTAGAGACATGAAACTTAAAGAAGAAAAAAAAGGCGCCAATTAAATACAAAATAAAGTCAAGTCTCGGTTTAGTTACTGTAATTAAATTTAATATTCAAAAGAATCAGTTCACACAGAAGCTTCAAGTAGGCAGAGTCACGAACAGTCAGTTTCACCAGATAAACAAACAAAGAGCAGCGCCGCAGTAGTTTATTTATTATTCACGTCATTTAAAGTTTGCATTGCAAGAGGAATTCACGAAGGCAGGAGGGACGTCAGTTGCCTCCTGGCACCCTAGCGACCTCCCACACCGGCTGAGAAATAATTGACCAGGATAAAGTTTGCCGGTGTGTGGGTTATTTGCCCCGCTAGATGCGTGTCCTCTTTGAGAGCTGGTTGTCTACTGTCTTGCTTTGCGCTGTTCGGCTTTGCTCTGTTATGCTAGTGGGCGGTAGGCACACAGGGTATAAGTCGCCACGTGCCTACCCCCACTCCTCGCCCCAGGGTGCCAAAAACGTGACCAAATAAGGGCATGGCGTGGGCCGGAATACCTCTCCCCACGCCATGTAGANTCCTCGCCCCAGGGTGCCAAAAACGTGACCAAATAAGGGCATGGCGTGGGCCGGAATACCTCTCCCCACGCCATGTCGAACTGCGTCGTAGTAAAATTATAATCAAACTTCTAGAACAAAAACTGTCTACTGCAGTTGGAAAGCTTCTATCTACTAATGCTGACGCGAGCAAAAAGTAAATGTACGACCGATAAACATTCTACCATGGCAATAACTTCGAATCCTGATTAAATATTATAAAGCCTCGCAAAATGAAAGAAAATGAACCAAGTATCCCAATAATTATTATCACTGCATCATTACAAGATCTAGCGGACAAGGGTAGCACGCATACACCATGTAGAGTATGCTGTGTTGGCCTAGCGACATGGGGGCGCTGGTTATCGTGCTGGAAGATTGGTTAGTGCAGCATGTTGAAGTATGGTCAAAGGAGAGGATTGACAATGCCACAGATGTACGACACAGTTGTCATGCTCTCCTGAATGAATATCATAGGAAATCAGGATGCATAGCTTATGGCTCCCCATACCGTAATCCCATGTGTGGGCCTGGTATAGCGAGTGCGAATACGCAGTGGATTGTTCTGCTCACCTGCACATCTACAAACGTGAACACTGCGATCACTTTATCCAAGGCAGAAACAACTCTCGTCACTGAACACCGTTGCTCTCGTTTCGCCTCTCCAACACCACTGGAGACGTTCGCGACGACGAGCAGGTATCAGGGATAAACGTGCAAGGGGAACATGGGAATGTAAACCTGCCTCCAACAATAGATTATTTATTATTCATGCAGATACGTGGGAGGCCGCAGTGGTTCTGGTTGCTCGTGAAGTTGCCTGTTCTGTCAGTCAGGGCTGCCCAAACTAGCGGTGACTCTGGTTTAGGGCTAGGTGGCTGTGGGAATCCTCCACCACCCATCTCCTCCACCACTGATGGACCACTGACACGTCACGCCCCTAGTGAGTGGCAATCCTGTGGAACATCCAGATATTATCTCCGAGTCCCACTATACAGCCACGCTCGGTCACCTACTGTTCAGTTAATGCTTGCCGTCGTCTTCCAGGAATTGCACAGGCACACTGTGATACACGACGGAAACTCACAGCCAACTGCACTCGTGTTATCAGACAACCTGAGATAAGACACTTGGTCTAGTGGGTGCAGGTGCAGGTGAGTGATGCTCGTCCACCCACTATCAGAGTGCCTCTACACACAAACAGTTTGTGTTATAAAACCAGTTTGGATTGAATGATGTTTACTAGGTGTTTTTCAATGCATTTTCACTAGTGTATTACTGCTTGCGGCATGTCGGATGTTTTGTGTTAAATTCCTACAGCTCTTCTCTGTTTAACAAAGGCAGTGTGATAAAATTGTACACTTTTGCATGTATCACCCAAAGCTTTTGCTAATTAAATGATGGGAGCTAGGTATCCATTATTGCTAAGGCATGACATTTGTATGATTAATGGTTGCAGTGCAGTCCCTATTATTGTAAATTATTAATTTGCATCAAGTCTGTTTCCAAGCTGTTGAGAGCTCACTGATGAGGAGGTCAATAGTCTATAATATATTTAGGCTCAGTCTGCACGACTGTCCAATGTGTTAGATCTTGATTTTTGCAGTTTAAATGAATTCTCAGGAATCACAAATTATTACACAAGTTGTGCATGTTACTACAATATGGTGCATTTTTATTCATTTATTCTTGTTGAAATTGGTTATCTGAACAATAGCAGGCGGAAGAAATGTTGTGTAGTAGGCTACTTGTTTGACTTTAATGAACATGTAAAAAGGTTTATATATATATATAAATTAGTTTACTTACTTCCTCATACTACCTTTGCCTATAGTAGCATGGCAAAAGGGTATTAGAAATAGGGTGAACTGTCATTATTTTTGTAACTATGCTTTAAAGTTTTGTTAGCAATCTAATATTTTATAATACAGGAGGTTGTCAAATTGTATGTTGTATATTGTATAGTAGGTTGTCAAATGTTTGTTCTTGTTTGTCAAATTTTCTGCTTTACAGTTTCTTTTCCCTAATTTTTCAAATGCACTTTTTTATGGTAGGCGTGTAGCCACATTTCATAACATTTTTCACTTCCTAACCGAATCCCCTCCCTCTGTTTATAGTCTAGAAGGAATTTTAACTTACAGCCGTCACAAGGTGGAAATGCACATTTGTGTGATTCAAACATGGTCAGCTCCTTGCATATGCTGTACATTATAATTCATGTTCACAAGTGCTTTGGAGGAGTTACATTAGATAGCAAAGAAATGTGGACCAGTGGGTAACATCGTTGCCCTTTCAGTACACAAACACAATGGTGAACCACGAGAAGGCTACTTCTAGGAAGTGCTAGGCACATGTTTGTAGTAGTTTTAGTACTAAGACTGTGCAGTAGATAATATTGGTTTTAAAAGAAACAGTAAAGGAAGTTTACTGTTGAAATGTTTCCAAAACATGAACTTAATGGAAACTCCACAAAGAATTTTGACAGCAGGCGTAGGCCAATACAGTTCCTACACTGTGCTGGTACTTGAAACTTTGTATGTTGTCAAAACATATTTTTTTGTATCTACTATAATATTTTTGTACTATTTATCCTTCAGTGATTTTCATTCTCTCCCTCTCCCTCTCTCTCCCTCTCTCTCCCCCTCTCCCCNTATATATATATATATAAAATATATCTTGTAGGACTGTTATTTTCTGTACAATTATATTTGTGGCATTTTCTGTCGGCTCTATTTGCTTATTTTATAGTAGGCACAGAATTTGTTATTGTCATAGTTTAGCTGCATGTAACCACGTTGGAAAAATCACCGGGCAGGGACTGGCACTTTCCATCCCTGTGAAGTACTTATTCCTTCTTAAATATTTTGTAGAAAGTGCTTTTTTTAGAAGAAAATTGCTGCCATAAAAGTAATGTAATACTAAAGTCAGTGCTGCTGGCTTGAACTGTATTATGGCCACTCGTGGTTGGATGATGTTCAGCCATATGTAGTACCGCATTACCCACACTTCTCACTTTCTTGACAAGTGCTCCATACTGGTACCATTCTGGAAGTGTGCGTACAAAAAGGTGGTTCTGGACAGATGCACACAAAAATGGTGGGTTTTAGGCTGTACATATACACATGAATGTGTGCATGTGCATGCATGTGTAAAATCTAGCAGCCATACTTCCAGCTTCCTGCCTGTAACTGCAAGCTTTCTGGTGTTTAAAGGTAATCTTTCATTCTGTATTTCTTCATTTTGAACATCCATTGAGTTATGAACTCATCAATATTTGTAATGCAGTACGTTTGTACAATCCTTTTCTTGGGGGCAGTGCAAACCAGCCAGGCAATCTCTTGTGTTACTTGCACCTTTCTTCTGTTGGACCAGTACAGACTTTCCAGGACTATCACTTTACCCAGCAAGGGTTGTAGATGGCGTAGCAGCTACAGCGCTCTCCTCCCACCAAGGCGAACTGGGTTCAATCCCCGGCCGGAGCACTCCCGGATCCTGGATTTTTGCATGTGGGAATTGTGCTGGACGATACCGCTGGTCGGCTGGTTTTCTTGGTGATTTCCAGTTTCCTCCGCCCCTTCATTCCGCCGCTGCTCCGCACTCACCTTGATCGCCCTCCTCGGTTCTCAAGACCTCTTCGCTCGCAATCTCCCGTTTTCTCCACCCTGGCATTTAGGCACTGCTCCATCTGCTTTCCAGACTTCAGTACTGTGAGAGCTGCCCAAGCGTCTCCACTTGTTTACCCAGCGCTGTAGCGTGTATGTAGTTGCTGTTTAGCTGTCATGCAGGGCATGTTAGGGTTAAGACAGGCTTCACTTGTAAGAGGGACCACAGCTACACAACATCTTGTGTTGAAAAGCTGCTATAACAGTCACTACTGCACGTGGGACTTGGTAAACCATTACCGAACACAGGCTCTTCGCCACACCAGTTGGACCAGCTAGCTTAAAGAGAATCTGCGAGCTGCTTTATGATAACAACAGTTAAAATGACATTTATTAGAATTATCTTTATGGTATTCTGGAAGGCATCTTTTTATAGCTGTCTTTTGTGATGTCGCATAGGTTTGGCAATACCGCAGGCACTGTTATGAAATCAACAATCTGCTTACTAAATTATGTATTTTTTTGGTTATTACAGCTTTTCGTGTCGTGTATTACGTTAACATCGTAAATTTTCAATTATAAATATTTGTTTCACATTTCCAAATAATTCTTTTAAAAAAAATGTACTTCTTTCTGTGGTAGAAGTAGTCAGATGGCCATAGTTCATTTTGAGCATCATAATATAGCAGTGCTAGACTCCTCACCAAGTCAGTCGGCTGTATCGTAGTTATGTTAAAGCGTATTGGTAGAAAAATAAATTATACTTTTCAAGTGTGTTTCAAACACTGTATATGTTCAGAAATACTATAGAATATAATATTTCTCCTCTTTGAAGCATTTTGTTGCATTCTTTTCCTTTTGAGCATGTTTCCATGAATTAACGTCAATACATCTGTAATTTTCTTTCCACTGTCGTTCACAGACACCTTGTTGTCCTGTCTTTAAGTAAAGACAGGTACAACACATTCAAAAGGCTGTTGTGGCAATATTTTGAGTTACAGAATATAATTTCACCACGTAAAGATAGTTATGTAACTGGTAACTGTCTTTATATAAAGTGCAGTAAAAAGTTACAGAATAGGGCCCGAGGATCAAACTGCCTTTTCCTGTACAAAACAGGGAAATGGCTTATGTCCAAAAAAAATTTCCAAGTAACGACGAAGACTGGGCCTGAGTGGAACAAAAAAACGAGTTGAGAGACCAAAGAATGAAGATATGTGGTGATGACGGGATGCAGGTTTTATACTGCAAGTAGTTGGTATCTAGCGAGAGAGAGAGAGCTCGGGGGTGAAGGGGAGAGAGAATGTGAAAGATAGAATACCTTTGCAAACTGCCCATAGGTGGCAGAACATGCTATGTTGGCATCACATTGGTTGGAGTGTGGTATTTGTTGATGATGATCTGATGTCAGTCAATCACTCTTTCTTCGTAAGTTTTGATGGTGGAATAAGTTGCATTTTTTATTGAATTTAGTGAGTACTGTGAATCTGGATGGCTCAAAATTCAATACAGTGTTGTTACAACANAGTTGCATTTTTTATTGAATTTAGTGAGTACTGTGAATCTGGATGGCTCAAAATTCAATACAGTGTTGTTACAACAGTCGTCGCACCTGGAGTTGTAGCCTTGATTGCAAGATGTGTACGATGGCTCGGAAAGTGCAAGAGGGCTATCACCANGTCGTCGCACCTGGAGTTGTAGCCTTGATTGCAAGATGTGTACGATGGCTCGGAAAGTGCAAGAGGGCTATCACCAGCCACATCTCAGAAGAAGTACTAATCTTGATCCCAAAATATAGCCTGTTGACCTAAGCCAGAACGATGCAAGAGTGACTCCGAAACATACCTTGGGAATGTTGTTAGCAAAGCATCATGGGACTACGCGTCTGGCTGATCAAACATCCTTCAGTTTGGTCGCTTTGCATCTCACTCTGACAAGATTTAGTATTGCAAACAGACTGAGTCAGCTCTGAGAGCAGTAAGAGGGACTTCATCTCCTGAGGGAGTGTCTTATATGTACGCGACTCACATTACCAGAAGCAAGCAGGTCTCTGCATGTTCTTCGGTTCACATCATTACGCCTATGTCACAGTAGATAGCCAGGAGAGTATTAACTTGTTTGTATCTGATCATGAAAAAGACTAATTGTTTCAGTACGGATTAGTTTTTGTCATAGCTATCTCAGGACACCATAATAAACCCAAAGTTAAATTTTCTGGTAAAATAAAAATGGCAGGTACAAATTTTCCCCCAAAAAATGGTTAACTTTAAAAAAAAAATTATATATTTTTTAAAAATAATTTGTATATTATTTTTATCAAGTTGCATGTCATATGGAAGTCTGCTAAAAGAGCTTTGACGTGAGCCAAATTTGAGCTTTCTATCGCTAGCTGTTCCAGTGTTGCAACCATTGTTTTTAAATAAAAAAAAACATGCAAAATTTAACTATTTAGTAATTTTAAAAAATTATTTTAAAAAAAAGTATGTTATCCTTACATACTTTATGGGTTCAATCTAGGGTTTCAGCCTTCTGAAAAGCTGCTATAATTGTGAGAAAGTTAAAAAAAAATTAATTTTTTTATTTTTATTTTTGAAAATTATTTTTAGTGGTTTCATTGAAGTGTGACAATAGAAAATGTCCTATGCGTCCCCAATCCAGTGTAATAGCTATTGCACCAGAAAAGTTTACTATTTACAAATAAATTTTAAAAATTGTACTGGAAATCCATTACTGATAGAAACAATGAACAATATGTGCCATGATGCATTACACAGAGGCATTTATTTTTAACCATGTTGTCTCAGTGCTTTAAATTTAACTTTTAACCACGCTGCAAAAAAAAAATGGTAATTTGTGTAAAATCCGAGATTATATTAATGTGTATATTTGTGAAGATGTAGTTAATGTGCAGATTTGTGAGTTTGTGGGCTTCACACGTAGGCATTCTTCAAACGATGGCAGCAGTGGGAGTGCAAGTAGCGTGGGCATGAGCTCGTCGACCAAGCAGCGCCACAAGTCCCCTGCGTCGTCGTCTCGTCGAGACCGAGATAAGGGTTCGTCAGATGGCGGCACACCACATCTCGCGCGCACCTCCGAGCCAGTCTTCAGCAGTGGCTCTCAGGAAGACGCTGTTGCTGCACACAGCGGCACCGATGANGCACCTCCGAGCCAGTCTTCAGCAGTGGCTCTCAGGAAGACGCTGTTGCTGCACACAGCGGCACCGATGACGACGTGGTATGTGCATTACGGACGATCATCTGCCCGCAGTGTATTAACCTTGCCAAAGTTTAGCTGCACTAATTGTATTCTTCGGCTAGTTCTAAAATTGTCGTGTGTTCTCCGCGTCGTTTTTTTTTCTCCCACCTCTCTGCACATCACTGTCGCAGATTATTTATCTTTTTCTGTAGTAATTTCTTCTTCTATAAATACTTCATCATATCCAAACCATTTCTTTTTTATTCATTTCGGTTACTTATACCTTGTTTAATCTGAANTTCTATAAATACTTCATCATATCCAAACCATTTCTTTTTTATTCATTTCGGTTACTTATACCTTGTTTAATCTGAATAATGTTCATCAAATTCTTTACATTTCAATGGTCACCTGAACAATTTTGAAGAAAATGTTGAATTTGCAGGTTGTATGTGATTTTCATAAAATAGTACTGCTATTATTTTGCAGATATATGTGAAAATATATTCATCAGATTTTGGAGTGGTTTAATATAAAAGCTGAAATAATACTTCCAAAGACAAATTTAATTGATGGTAAGATGACGACAGTTCATTTTTCGCTACAACCCGATTTCTTTTCAGAGTTACTTAAAGTTTCGTCAAAGCTTTCGTGTGATATGTATTTGCATCTTTGCAGGATATTTTTCTGTCTTCATCGCCATTCCTTTCAAATGGTTCGTCTGAACACGTGATGGCTAGTGATGACGTAGATGGCCAGATGGCCAGCTCGTCCGAAGTTCACAGAACAAGGGCGGCCATGGAACACACCCAAAACAAAATTGGTAGAACAAAAGAACAAATCAGGGATGAACAAACAGCTCGAGATGGTTAGTACCATTACTGTTTGTTCAGAAGTAGTAATTATTTTAATGTGTGCTAATTGAACAGAGTTAACTAAATAAAGTTAAATTCCTTTTTTTTTTTTTTGCACTTCTTAAAGCTTACAAAAAATGTTGCAAATTGCAGCCAAGTGCAAAAAAAGAAGGAAGTTTTATTGCAGAACATGGGACCAAAGGAAATAGGTGTAAAATACAGAAAAGTGTTAATGAAGGGGTTATAAAGTGTTTATTTTTATTGGTACTGTTTAAGGTATAGTTTTGTGATGTATGACATACACTATATATTTTCTATGATTTAGTCAAATATAACATGATTCTTTCTCATCCCACTCCATGTTTTTGGAATCAACTCCCTCCAAGAATTGGCTCCAACACGTGATTGCTGTGTCAAACTTCCTTCTGCACTGTGTTAGTGTGGGTGACGACTTGGTTAAAACGGAGTAACCCACTTTTCCTTGTATGCTAGCTTCACTGGCTTTCAGCATCAGATGTCAAGGCAGTACACCAGATAAGGAATTGGTTAGTTGGAGTGGCCTGCAGGCTCTCGGAACTGCATTTCCAGGAGCTAATAGCAGAAAATACTCCTCAGCACCTGTGTGCATCCTCCTTCCTTATGAGCAGCTTGGTGTCTCGGTTCGTCCCTCATCAGGACACTTTTTGTACCGCAGACATTTCTGTCGGCGGCAGACTGTGGTGTCCGCTTACTCCTCGCGAGTAGGGGACCTGCGAAATTCACACCCTTTTTTAGCTGCAGACTATTTTCCACGATGTTACATGCCGGGTGGTCTTCTGTCGTCGGCCCCGAACTTGTGTGGTATGTCCCGACGATGCTTTTGGCCAATAGTAAAGGCTCAACGGTTCAGCAACTAATCTACATTGGAGTGGTAGCAAATGTTTATGATGTTGTATAGTCGCCAGTACCCAGTGAAAACTTGAATTGTTCATACGTATGTTATAGGGCAGTGAAGTTTAAAATGGTACCAAATAATAATGCAAATTTTGCAGTTCTCTGTTGATGAGGATTGCCAGTGGCCCTTGTTCTCTGTTCACGTCCCTCTCTCTGTCATCACTATGCACAGCTGTCTGTAGGCGGACAAGGAAGGGGGACATGTCCCCTCGAGTATTTCAAGATTGGGGGATGATCACACCTTATAATTGCCTTACTATAATTTTCTATTACCTATGGAAACAGAATATTCTTTTACATTTTCTGAAAAATTTGTTTTTGTCCGTCATTGCATTATGTATTATAATGCATGCTAAAAGTGTCTCAATCCCACGCCTACTTATTCTAAGAAAGATTATTTTTTCAGGATACAATGATATGATGGTTTTTTTTTACATTCATTGAATTTGTTGTTAGATATCTATGCAATGATGCATTCGTTATGGCAAGTCTGTCCAGTTGAAAGTCGAATATGTTTAGAGAGGGAGGGGTGATATTTATTTCCTCATCCACTAATATGTTTAAGGGCGTAGCAAAAAATTTACTTCTTTAAACTTGTAGTTATTACAACAGTGTGTCCACCCACAGGGAAAAGTGAGTGAAATATAAGGGAATTTTCACCTGGGTCAGGGAAAATATAAAATGCAATTTAAAATTTCAATTTTTAAGTTTGTAAGCCGACAATTAATACATTTTTTTCCAAATAAGATACTGCCGATATGTACGAAATTAAATATTTGTGTGTTTGTAATGGGCACTTGTGTGTTGTCGCGAGAAATATTGATGGACTGAGTAAAATGTTGGCCCTGCTTGCTTGGTCTGTTGCAGTGTTATTTAATTCAACTTCACCGGTAACATATTTGCTCTGTCAACGGTGGAAAAATATGGTATTTGGAGGTTTCAGTCCTAAAAATAGGTTAGGGGAAATGGTAAAATTCTGCCTGGAAAACAGGGAATTCCAAAATGGAATTTCGCCGGACATCCTGTACGATGTCATTAACACTTGGCACTCTGTGCACTTTTACTGGAGTTCGAGACACACTAGAGCTAAGTCAATCATAGCCACCATTATAGGAACAGTATTTCTGCTTGTCTTTGCTTTCCCATTTACCACCTATTGGTTCACACAACATTTGACATTCTTGCTGCACTGAATAAAGTTTATTACTGGCTGCCTGGCAGCCAATGGGGGGCTGACTTGATCGTGTCCCAATCAAATATCCTTTCACGTGTAACAGGTTATACAATCTTAAGAGTATCATTTTCATTCATTATAATTAGTGTTGATGTGCTGTTAAGTTCTTTTAAGATCCCGACAAGCATTAACAAAACAATGAACCTACGTCCATGCAAATTTTGTTTCTAGTCGCAGAGAAATTTTCCTTTGTAGTTAGCTGGAGTTACACTTGGGCGTCGTGTTGCAAGTGTTACGAGGTAGTGATGCTGATAACCTCCGGACAAGGAAAGACGCTGTTGTAGTGTGGCGCGTGTTGTGGTGGTGCGCAGACAACGTGAACGAGTACTTGAAGCTGGCGGCGAACGCGGACAAACAGCAGCTGCAGAGGATAAAGGCGGTGTTCGAGAAGAAGAACCAGAAGTCGGCTCAGTCCATCTCGCAGCTGCAGAAGAAGCTGGAGAGCTACACGAGGAAGCTGCGCGAGCTGGAGACGTACGGCTTGCCGGGCAGCCACCACCGGCAGCCGCGCGAGGTGCTGCGTGACATGGGACAGGGGCTCAAGTGAGTGCGTTGTGCTGCCGTAATAGTCTGTAGTTTGGGAAAGGGAAGAAACGCCTGTTGCTGTCCATTTGTGCTAACTTTGCTTACTTTAACCTTGCTCATTTCTAAATTATAGACTGCATCGTTAATTAGCTTAGAAGCAGGAGAAGTTGTGGTAATTACTTGTGAAATACTGTGGGGTTGTCTGTCAAAATTCTAGTCAAAACTGTGGCAGAAGGAAGTCGTAGATTAGCCATCAGAAAATTTTAGAGTTATGTTTTGCTGGTATTCATACTTAATTTTCCCCAAAATTAAAAGCACAGATTTGTGGCTGTATTCATGTTTCTTTTAATCGAATGTGTTGATGGTTAAAGGAGTGCGGCTGCAGAAATCTCTAGACAGACCAAGCAAGCGGTGAGAAAATATGGAGGTTGATTTGCAGCTGCAAGATTTGTAAGAGAAATGGGAGAAATTATTCTTTTTTGTCAGCAAACTTTAACGTTAAAGATATTGCGTGCCCGTAAAATTAGACAGTTGTCAAAACATCATTCAGTTTGTTCAACTTATTTTCAGGAATAAATTTATATTTTTCTGGTTTAGGTTCTGTTTTATTAAATGTTAAAATTACAGTTTGTTGATTTTGTGTTTAGCTAATAAACTAAACCAAACCAATGGTAAAATTAAACAATTAGCTGGAAACTAGAATCTTTTTAGGCCTACTATTTGTATTTAAACATTTAATAGTTCAACTGTTAACATGTTCCATCTGTGAAATTAACCCATCATCCTCTTCAGCTACCGGCATTTAGCTTTGCACCCAGACAATGGCTTGAAAATCAGTTTTACTAATTCCATAAAATCAGGTTGTACTCCTGTTACATAAGCAAACAAATGTTGAAACAGTTGTTACACCGTTACATCAAAGCTGTGTGTTTTAAATTGTTTGTTTGACCAGACACATCAGCTTCTGTTTGTGATATTTTTGCTTTCTAAGGAGACTTCCTTGTAAAACAGTTCATGAAAATTGTCATGAAAGATAAAAATCATAGGTATATGTAGGTTGCCATTTTTTTGCTTTTGTACTATTGAATTCAGAAAGAAACAAATTAGAGATGATGGTTCATATAACTAACTCTTGAGGTTTAAAATTTTTACTAGGAAATCGCCTTAATGTATTGTGTGTCATAATATTTTCCCAGGAAGTTAATGTGGAGGTGTTTGTTTATGTTGTTTTTATGCCTTATTGCTATGCATTTGTGTTTGTTTAAGTATTTTGTCAGTGTGAATGTTCTCATAATCATGTCAAAAATGGAATGTGATGGGTTGCAGTGGAAGTTTAATAGTATCAAATGAAGCATCTACGGTGATTATATAAACAGTTCCTGTGTTTACTCACAATTAAAGTTCACTTCTTTCCTTCTGTCCGAAAAAAAAATATGTATTTATGGTGCTGTACCATATTTTTTTTTGCGACAAAAAATTTTAATTTGTTAAAATAATGTCACAGCTGTAACTTTGGTTATTGTGCAGTAAGTAATGTGCCAATTGAACAGAATGAACTAAGTAAAGTGAAATCTTTTTTGTACACTTCCTAAGGCTAAATTGTGCCCACAGCTTCTGTAAAGAAGTAATTTGCATTTACCAAATATATACAGTGATCTGGAAATATATTTGTAGGTGTCAAAAAATAATTTGTCAGTATTATAGTGTAGTTTATGCACTTCAAAATTTTGTTCACAATAACTTAAAAGTTGAAGCTGTTTGCAAGGTAACCCACTTGTCTATATTTTATACAGCCTGCTGCTGCCTGTATGTAAAAAGATGGTATTTTTGTGCTCCTAGTCTGCAGTTTTGAAAGGTCTTCAAACTTGAGGTGAAGGGAGGACACAACTGATGAGTCCCATGCTTTTCCAATTCCGCCTAGAAAACAATACTGGAACGTGTGGTATTGTTTGTGCTAACAGGAGCGAGTGAAGAGATTTGGGCGGCTCTTAACATCGAGGTCTCGAGAGCCGATGATGGTGAAGCGAGGTGAGGACGGAGCAGTGCTGGAATGAAAGGGCGGGGAAAACAGGAGATCCCCGAGAAAAGCCGCCGACCAGCAGTATCGTCGGGCACGATTCCCACATGCGAAAATCCAGAGGCGACCCCGCCAGGAATTGAACCCGGTTTACCTTGGTGGGAGACGAGTAGTTTGCTAACTGGAAGAATATGCCGAAGTTTGCTGCCGAACTGACCGGTGGTGAATTTGAAGAATACCGCACGGCACAAATGTTGGCAGAAAAGTTGCATGCCAAATGTGATATTGGCATTTGTATGCTGTTTACCATTCACAGACATGAANTAAAGTTGCATGCCAAATGTGATATTGGCATTTGTATGCTGTTTACCATTCACAGACATGAATTGCAGAATGTCAAACTGAAATCCAGAGCTTATACTTTCGTGAAAAAACCAAGAGTCGTGGGATACAACCAGAATGAGGGAGCAGCATATAAGATGGACATGGTAATGAGGTAGCAAGTNAGAATATGCCGAAGTTTGCTGCCGAACTGACCGGTGGTGAATTTGAAGAATACCGCACGGCACAAATGTTGGCAGAAAAGTTGCATGCCAAATGTGATATTGGCATTTGTATGCTGTTTACCATTCACAGATATGAATTGCAGAATGTCAAACTGAAATCCAGAGCTTATACTTTCGTGGAAAAACCAAGAGTCGTGGGATACAACCAGAATGAGGGAGCAGCATATAAGATGGACATGGTAATGAGGTAGCAAGTNAAAAACCAAGAGTCGTGGGATACAACCAGAATGAGGGAGCAGCATATAAGATGGACATGGTAATGAGGTAGCAAGTAAATGTGTATTCTCATTCTGTCTGAATTCCAACAGCATAGACTTCTTGCCTGTCTTCATGTTGTACAGTATCTGCAAATTCAGCACAACCATTTATAATACATGGGAAAACATCTTTTTGTACCATTTCTGAGATTTTCTGATACCATCTACAAAACTCGTGGTTTGAAAAATGTTTTATATTTTTCCCCCATTGTTTTAAGTACTGTCGGATTGTTTAGAGCCAATCAATCGTCCACATGTCGGCTTTCACTGCCAGAAAAATGCGACAGTCGAAACTAAAGGAAAAACTGATCTTGAGAAACAATTTTCTCAAGCATTGGAGTTGATAAGATTGGGTTTGTAGACCAATAGTCTTTCACATAATTTTTTAGCAACGTGGCAGCATTAGCAACACAGCAGCAAAGAATGTGTACATTTTGCCAATTGTAGGTTTCGTCCATTTATTTGTTGTTGAAATTTTTGCCAAACATTGAATTGATTGTACACATACGAGTGATACTTGTGTGTTTCTTGCACAATATGTTGAACAGAATCACTGCCAAAAACTTGTTTCAACAAGTCTAATTCTGAAGCATTATCAGGCAGTTCAAAGTCATCTGTAATTTCAGAAAAGGAAGAGTCAAATTTTTGCACAGTAGGTTGAAAATTTGTGTCATTTTTCCACTAAGATGACATTTTTTTATATTCACAGAGAGATTTTCAGGGTAACTAACATGCATATCATCTTCATATATATTTTCAGGGTAACTAACCTGCATATCATCTTCATATATATTTTCAGGGCAACTAACCTGCATATCATCTTCATATATATTTTCAGGGTAACTAACCTGCCTATCATCTTCATATATATTTTCAGGGTAACTAACCTGCCTATCATCTTCATATATATTTTCTGATTCACTATTTACAAATGCGTTAACGTCTGTGTCTTCACCCGCAGATTCCCAGTTACCAATTGTTTCCTGAAGTTATTTTTCATTATAAACTTGGCTTTTACATGTTGCCCTATTTACGATTCACAAAACCATCCAAACACACACGTATGTATAATTATTTTATTGTGTTTTACATGCTATGTACTGCATTCTGAATTCCTATAATTTTATTATCTGTCATGATCGCTAAATATATTTATTTAATCTCGCACACAACAGATTGCAGGTTCAAACAGCCACTGTGCTGTTACTGAAATATGTACAGTTATTTAGTAGAAATAGTATATTTTTGTCATTATTTTATTGTTTTGACATAATTTGCAGATAAACATTTTGTTTATACAGTTTATTTTACAAGCAAAATACTACACAAAATAAACTGTGTTTGTTTACCAAAAGTTTATTTTAAATTTGACTACATTTCCANAATACTACACAAAATAAACTGTGTTTGTTTACCAAAAGTTTATTTTAAATTTGACTACATTTCCACACACTAAACTCCATGTAACTACTTTGGCAATTTTGTCTGCATGGTCCATGGATATGTTATCATAATAAACTATTTATATTAGCATAACAAATAATCATCATGAAATGGAAAAATATGTTTTTCTACGACCTATTAAAAGTTTCCGTGCATCTGCGACAGTTTACAAAAAAAAAAGGCGCAATGTGAATAGTTTGCAAGTTTTACTGTTAGAAAACAGAGTGCAAGTTTAACATTAGACATATTTACACACAATTCAGAGTGAAATGCTACTACATATGTTAGTTCTAAGAACACTTGCTAGATGGCACAGTAAGCATTAATATTGATTTTGGAGCCGCAAATAGAAATTCATGATCGTACTAACCAAAGCAATCCTTAGGACGTATATTTAATTACATCCATACTCTCAATGGATATCTGCAGTATGGGCATAAATAAACATCCGTACCACTCAAAGGGTTAAACAATTCAGTGATAAAAATGTAGGTTTTTAATTTTTTTGTAGTTGATGTACATATTTGTATCTTATTTTAATGGCAATATTATATATGGGCAGTAATTTGTGTTGGCAGCTGTTGTCCAAAAATGTGATGGAATGGTGTTTGGCACCGAGGTTGTTCTGCAGTGTGCTGGTGAGTTAACCGTACGTGACCCATTAAGTGGCATTGACCTAGCAGTGACTTCGTTAATAAACCTTTAAGTTGTTAAGCTCGTTAGTGTGTACCACATTCGCCATTCACCATTCGCTGGACTACATTTGTCGTCGACTTATTAAGTCACGTGTCTTTGGAAAATGAACACTTATATAGCTGATAAGTTTTATAAGGATCACGAATGGCATTTGAAAGGTTTTTACTTCGACTGGAAAAATTATTTTTTTACCTGTTGCATAATCACAGCTTATTTGTATCGCCACAAATACAGTATTTGTACATTATTTGTATTGCATCTTTCCAATATTAGTCGCTCAGTAAAATTTATTTGTGATATTTTTCCAGTATTGAAGTCAAATTTTTGTTGCAGGTACCCATGCCATCTATAATTCTTTTTGTTCCTTTTATAACATAAGATGTTGTGCACTAACATTTGTAAAGTTGTTTGTCCCTTGGGTGTTTACGGTGTCGGTTAACCAAAGCCAAGTGCTGCATTTCTTTGATACCACAAACAAGCATAATAACCCAATGTGCAAGTTAGTACACCGTGTAACACCAACATTTTAAGTTAAAACACAAAATAAAACATAATTTAGCCAAAATACGCTATTTTGTCTGCAAAATGGCGACCAACAATCTGTATCTAAAAATGTAAACCATGTGATTATAAAAATAATTTAAATTTTCTGATAAAGGTGTTAGGGTGNGATAATTTTAGGTTGTCATCATTCAGACTGAGTGAGTGACAGCAGTATCAGATACCATGTATATAATACTAAATAATAAATTAATGAGAGGAGTAAAATTATAAAAGCAAATATAAAAATAATTTTTTTGGGGATTGAATGTTTTTCTCTACAAAACTGTATTCCAGCCATTTCGTAAAATTACAACAAAAAATCCACACTGTCTAGGAATTTTAATGTACGAGTTAGAAAAAAACTTAAAACCCTAAAATGTGATTTTTGAATCTATGGTAATTGTTCAACGATTATGACTTGGATCGAGACAACACGTTTTAGCGGCACACACTCGTGCATAAAACATGTCCGCCATCTTGCCTCCTGCCTCACACTCCTTTCCAATGTTTACATTCCCATAGTTCATAGTGATGTGATTTATTGCAAAGCACACATGAAAAGTTAGGCCTGACCTTTGTAACAGTCAGAATGCATATTGTTGGATACTGAACAGTAATGCTCTGTGTCAAAGTATTCATCTAGAAATTTCCATCATGACAGCTTGCAGTGAAGTGATATTATCTATACCAGTGATTCCCAAAGTTCTATGAACCGCGACCCATAAAAAAAAAATGCCTAAGTTCAGGACCCACTTCAATTCCTTATGCGAGAAAAGTATCGTTTCGCTGTTCCATGGTGTTCACATTATATTTCTTACGTAGCGTGAGGAAGTGAAGGGTAGTAGGATTAATAAAATAGTTAAAAAAAGTTGAAGTATTAAAGAACAATTTTAATGAAAAAGATACCTAATCAAACAGCATTACACAATGTTGTTATATTACTAATTTAGTTTAAAAATCATTTTGGCCGCAGGGGTGGCGGCGCGGCGGCGAGGCTCGCATTCACTGCGTACTCTGCGTAGTATTTTACGTCTGATTGACAGTTGCATTGCATGTGTGTAGGTTCTCAATTATAACATTTATAACTCATGCATATGCTTATGTATGAAATTATATTTTTCGGGGCCCACCAAATTTTAGTCGGCGACCCACCAGTGGGTCGCGACCCATACTTTGGGAAATACTAATCTATACACTTGCATTCAGTGGTGATAAAAATGTACCTATCTAGGATGAAACAGTTCACCAGTTTTAAATACAGAATATTTTCCTATAATATAGTTCGTTAATTCAAGAAGTTTGGTATCACTTTTTAAACCCACGCTAACCAGGTCATCACGGACTATAGTCTTGTCACAATGTGCGCATTATTTTCTTAAGCTATAAAGCTATATTGTGTTGCAAAACGAGAGAGTGTGTATAGCTTCAAAACATACTGCATCTGACAGTCATTCAGCAACTGTCTCTTGCAGCTTCCTTCATACACGCAGCACATTCTGCTGAATGATAAACAAACATGCGTTGTCCAACTCTGGCTTCATCAGCCTTCTTTACATTGTTCTCCTTTATCATATCACGTTGTGGTACGTATACTTTCCAAAGTCTATTTACTTAGGGATATCATCAGCAGTTAAAATTGAAAATCAAAACATCTTGCACATTTGGAAAATGTTNTATTTTACGTCTGATTGACAGTTGCATTGCATGTGTGTAGGTTCTCAATTATAACATTTATAACTCATGCATATGCTTATGTATGAAATTATATTTTTCGGGGCCCACCAAATTTTAGTCGGCGACCCACCAGTGGGTCGCGACCCATACTTTGGGAAATACTAATCTATACACTTGCATTCAGTGGTGATAAAAATGTACCTATCTAGGATGAAACAGTTCACCAGTTTTAAATACAGAATATTTTCCTATAATATAGTTCGTTAATTCAAGAAGTTTGGTATCACTTTTTAAACCCACGCTAACCAGGTCATCACGGACTATAGTCTTGTCACAATGTGCGCATTATTTTCTTAAGCTATAAAGCTATATTGTGTTGCAAAACGAGAGAGTGTGTATAGCTTCAAAACATACTGCATCTGACAGTCATTCAGCAACTGTCTCTTGCAGCTTCCTTCATACACGCAGCACACACTGCTGAATGATAAACAAACATGCGTTGTCCAACTCTGGCTTCATCAGCCTTCTTTACATTGTTCTCCTTTATCATATCAANGAATGATAAACAAACATGCGTTGTCCAACTCTGGCTTCATCAGCCTTCTTTACATTGTTCTCCTTTATCATATCAAGCTCTGGTATGTATACTTTTCAAAGTCTATTTACTTAGGGATATCATCAGCAGTTAAAATTGAAAATCAAAACATCTTGCACATTTGGAAAATGTTNCAAAGTCTATTTACTTAGGGATATCATCAGCAGTTAAAATTGAAAATCAAAACATCTTGCACATTTGGAAAATGTTCATTTCAAAGAAAAACTATAATTTAAGTGTAGGTCACAAATCCTATTGATCGTAATCATGACAATCACCACCATTGGTACATTGACTGCGTACTCACTGCAATGACGGTTTTGAAGCGATTACGTTTGTGATACTCGGCTGCACGAGTGCATGTGGTTACCACCATCACTGGTAGTGTGGGAATATCAAATTCCTCACAATCTACATGNACTCGGCTGCACGAGTGCATGTGGTTACCACCATCACTGGTAGTGTGGGAATATCAAATTCCTCACAATCTACATATGCTACTCACATCCAAAACCCATGAAATACTTATACTTAGACCTTATTTATTTACAAACTTGATAAAAAAATATGTTCTTTGATCCCATGTTGAACATTGTGTGTTTCATAAACAAACTTATGAGAATGGGTTAACTTATTACCACTTATGCCCTGTTTTCTGTGAATGGTTAAGTTAGCAAGGCATGAGCTGATGTCATTCTATGTTGTAACAGAGAGAGGATTCCACTTTATTCATTGGTGGAATTAGAGTATGATCCCTCACCTCCGTTCACACTTGTTTGAGTCNCAGAGAGAGGATTCCACTTTATTCATTGGTGGAATTAGAGTATGATCCCTCACCTCCGTTCACACTTGTTTGAGTCGGTATGTCGATATGAAGCTTTTATATATATTTTTTAGAGTTACATTCAAGCTCCTAGGTTTCAAAAAAATCAAATGATTTTTCAAATTTATAACTTTAAGCACAAGCTGTGGTGGGTTTGTAAGTAAATTTTTAATTATGAAAGTTAAAAAATTATTAGAAACTCAGTTGAACAAGATATTCGTATAGTTGGCTTGGAAACTGCTTGTTGTGCAATGTGCTTGTGTGTGCGTATCATCCTGTGGTGTGTTCTTCCAGACATGTCGGTGGAAATATTCGTGATGGCATCACTGGTTTCTCTGGGTAAGCACTGTCAGCTTTTTTGNTTCTTCCAGACATGTCGGTGGAAATATTCGTGATGGCATCACTGGTTTCTCTGGGTAAGCACTGTCAGCTTTTTTGCTTCTTTTTGCTTGACTCTTTGTGGTATTAGCTGTGTGCATGTAGATGTTCGCATTTATCTACAGTGGANTTTTTTGCTTCTTTTTGCTTGACTCTTTGTGGTATTAGCTGTGTGCATGTAGATGTTCGCATTTATCTACAGTGGAAACTCTATCCATCGAATTTCAGGGGACTGTCATAAAAATTCTATAGATTGCGGACATTCTGTAGATGTGGGCTAGACGTATTAGTCGACCAAAAATAATCCAACCTCATTAAACTTTATGTTGAACACAGTGATAGGCCTATGTAAGGTATTTGTCAAGTTTAACTATTAAAGAAAACATTCATAATAGAGTAGAACCCTGTTATAAAGTTCTCAAGGGAACCAAGAAGTGTGGACCTTGTATGTTGAAAACACAAATAAGCAATCCACTCTAATTTTTACCGGTATTCACACTCAGACTTAATAAAAGCTGTATTTAAACACCTGTTTTGAAACCANTAGGCCTATGTAAGGTATTTGTCAAGTTTAACTATTAAAGAAAACATTCATAATAGAGTAGAACCCTGTTATAAATTTCTCAAGGGAACCAAGAAGTGTGGACCTTGTATGTAGAAAACACAAATAAACNCCTTGTATGTTGAAAACACAAATAAGCAATCCACTCTAATTTTTACCGGTATTCACACTCAGACTTAATAAAAGCTGTATTTAAACACCTGTTTTGAAACCACGTGCACGGAAATAGCCGCAGACGTAGCGGAAGTATTATCCATAGAGCAACTAACAACAGTCGCAGTTACTAGCTAAGAAATAAAAATTAATATTGTGATTGTTACAGTGCAGTGAATAGGGTTTCCTTACATTTGCATTGCCTTTTTTGTTAACTTTCCAAGCATATTTGAGTTACATTTATACATATGCTAGCTAACCAGCCCGGCTTCGCCCGGGTACAATTGAGTTTTACAGTGATACACTAATAAATAAATTGAGAAAATACAATTCATTTATGTGAAAACAGAATTATAAAATTAAACTATGTTGGCCTAGGTTTTTAACTGATCACGGCAACCCAAAAGGAAGGAAATAATTTTTTCCCGATAGCCAAGAAGTAGGGTATTGTTTTTGGAGTGTATCTGTGCAACTATCGCGTAGTTACCACATTTCCGCTTTCCAGCGTCGATGTATGAAAATCAAAACGTTAGTTTCATCAAGTTGTAGCTTTAGAAATAAGTGTACCGAGGTACTGCTTTTAGCACTTTGCTGAGGGATCTTAATCGATCACCAAAGTTAGGCAACGTTCCCAGCGGCACACATTTGGATGGGTGACCGTTTAGTGGCATATCGTATGAGCACTTCCGGGCTTCGGAGGGCACGTTAAATATTCGGTCCCGGTTGTTATCGATTGATAGCAGTCGTTAACCATTTCAGAGGTCGTTGGCCGCCTGATAAACTCTGACACAAGGGGAAAAAAATATTTTGGTCACGTTCCCAGCCGTTGCACAGTTACGTTTTGTTGTTATTCCACAGGAACTGTACAAAAAAGTATCCTATGTCCTATTCTAGGACCTAAAGTACGTCACAACAAATTTCATCAAAATCCGTTCAGCCATTATGGAGCTGAGTGGTAACAAACACACATGCACACACACAGACTTTCGCATGTATGATATTAGTAGGATGTATTCGTAATTTTCGTGAAAAAATATTAAAGTGAAAACCTTGCGAGTTTGTTGGCAACGTCGCATTGCGAATCAATATCTCGAAAATATGGCACCGCTGTTTCTTGTGGTTGCTCTGCTGGTCGTTACCAGCATGGCTGCCGCCTTAACATTGCAATTGCTTGCTGAACTTCTAATAAAATGTGTCAAGTACATATTTTATACACACATTTACTGTATTTCCACATTTTTCAGTTTTTTTTTTGNCTTCTAATAAAATGTGTCAAGTACATATTTTATACACACATTTACTGTATTTCCACATTTTTCAGTTTTTTTTTTGTTTTGTATTTTGTGCACTTGAAATACATTACGTGTATTCTGTGACGTCTATTGTTATTATTTATTNTTTTTTTTTTGTTTTGTATTTTGTGCACTTGAAATACATTACGTGTATTCTGTGACGTCTATTGTTATTATTTATTATTCACAAAGTACAAGTTAAGTGCGACATTGTGACGAAATCAACAACAGGTTATTTCGGAAGTGTTAAATTGCATAAATAGGACTAAACGCAGGGTAGTGAAACATAAGTGAAAACAATGTGTGTTGAAAATTTATTTTATTTGTGTTATCTCTTAGTATTACTTGTGCGTGTACACATAATGTAGTGTATACCGACTTTGTATGCTATGGTGAGTACAGTTGATACTTATACTCTTTTGTTGATACTTCGTTGTTTAATGATCGGAGCATGTAATTTTCGGCAATGCTACAGAAATTTTTTTTCAATCAATGCGGTAAAAATGAAATTTTATGTTTTGCAAAAACCGACTTTTTTTTAGCATTATTTACATAGGAATTTTGTCAGGACCACAGAAAATTTTCTGTCGACGCGGACTTTTGGTCCATCTGTGCCTGATAGATTGAGTTTCCACTGTATGTATACAAGTCCATAAAACAAAATTGTTGTGATGTTTGTGTGTTATAGAAATGCCATTAATACATATTATTTCACACGGTACTTTTAAAACCATTAATTAATACAATTTAAATTATTTTTTGTAAATTATCAAAACTTTTGTTATTTTAAAAGTTTTTTTGATTAAAAATAGAGTTAACAGTAACAAGATTAAACAGATGGTAATAGCAGTAATGTTCCCTGCTATGCCAGTTAGCAGTAATACTGTATTACCCGCATATCTTACGCATCCTGTATTTCCACTTCAAAATCCTTGGAATAAAATATTTCACCGGGTATCGTATGCGTGCGGGAGTTCGAATATGCGGCTGCAAGACGATAGGGTGGAGATGCATCTACTGGTAACTATTGTCATTGTTTTTATTTTCTTGTATGTGCGTCTGTTTCCAAACAGTTGTTTGTATGGAAGACAGGTGGATGGTGCTTCCCCCTCACGTACGTGGAATCGCTCTTGTTCCACCCTTCAGCTACTACTCTCTTCCCAGCAACATTCCTCCCTATCTTAGGCTCCCACAAGCACAAAGACAGAAAGAGAATGTGGAGTGGAGAGACTTGGGCGGCTCTTAACACTTGAGGTCTTGACAGCCGAAGAGAGTGAAATGAAGTGGAAATGGAGCAGCACTGGAATGAAAGACCAGGGGAAACAGGAGATCCCCGAGAAAATTGGCCNAGTGGAGAGACTTGGGCGGCTCTTAACACTTGAGGTCTTGACAGCCGAAGAGAGTGAAATGAAGTGGAAATGGAGTAGCACTGGAATGAAAGACCAGGGGAAACAGGAGATCCCCGAGAAAATTGGCCTACCAGTGGCATCATCCAGTATAATTCTCATATGCGAATACGCGGGAGCGACCCCGCTGGAAATCAAACCTGGTTCGCCTAGGTGGGAGGCGAGTTNATAATTCTCATATGCGAATACGCGGGAGCGACCCCGCTGGAAATCAAACCTGGTTCGCCTAGGTGGGAGGCGAGTTGTTTGACCACTTCACCACCGTGGTCCCACAGAGAACGAATGTGTGACAAAGAGAGAGTGAAAGAGAGGAGAAGTGAGGGGTGAAAGAGAAAAAAAATAAGTGTCATGGGAAAGGGCTGAGGGAAGAAAGAAGCGGCACATCAGCACAGTTCCTTTGTGTTTGTGTGCAGGGAGGTGGGTGGTGAGGGGATGTCCGTTGGGGCAGGGCAGCGTGTCTCTTGCTGCTGGCAGCCTCCATCTCTCGCGCTCGGCTAGAGCCTAGTTCCCCATTGTTTCTACGTATTGCCCTCTTGCTACATCTTGCTGGCCATTCCGGCAACTGTATATTATTACAAAACAAACGTGACTCTCTTCTTTTAACTTGTAATCATTTTATAAAAGAATCCTCAAAAAATTTGGCTCTGCGTAGTTTAAGTAGTCCATCTTAACTCAAAAGATAATGATAAGAAGAATGTAAGATACATGGGATATTTGGTATCAACACAGGATGATGTGGGGTAATCAAAATTGTAAAAATAAATAAAACATGTAATACAATTTTTACTTCATTGGAACAGCAACAAAACTTCACAAATATCAGAATTTCAGAGGCAAAACTTCATAATGATTGGTTACTGAAGTTAGTGCTTTTCGTATTATATTAAAATCTGGTTATAATGTACATGAATAAAGCCTCAACTTTTATACTGAGTAATGTACCTTATTCTGAAAGTCTTATTTTTAATTTTTTTAACTTTCAGGAAATTATAGTACACTTGGTGATTTCTGGGAATAAAATTAATATGTAACTACAAAGGAATATTCGTTAAGGATAAAAATGCACTTTCTAAAATATGAAACACAAATTACATCCTGCAAACATGAAGCAATGCGTTGTTTGTAAATGGTACGCACTGCTTAGCTATTGGTGAGGCTTCCTTTGAAAAAATCACACCCCTTACCCTTAACATATAACGCTGAAGGAAATTCATTCAAAAGACGTTTATCTTTTGAAACAAGTTAATGTTTCAGGAAGAAACCCTCTTTATGTTTTTCTGCAAGTACTTGAGTTGGGCAGATATTTTTTGAGGTTGTTTTCAAAAGTGCTCACTCTCAGACATTGAACTATCGCCTCCCACCAAGACGAACCAGGTGCAATCCTGAGCTGTGTCGCTCCTGGATTTTCGCATGTGAGAATCGTGCCGGACAATGCCGCTGGTCTGCTGTTTTTTTCCAGGGATCTCTCGTTTATCCTGCCCTTTTATTCCGGCGTTGCTCCATACTCACCTGGATCACCCTCATCGGCTCTCAAGACCTCGCTGTTAAGAGCTGTCCAAATCTATTCACTCACTCACTCACTCACTCACTCACTCACTCACTCACTCACTCCAACCAGCTAANTCACCTGGATCACCCTCATCGGCTCTCAAGACCTCGCTGTTAAGAGCTGTCCAAATCTATTCACTCACTCACTCACACCAGCTGAGGAGTGGAAGCCAATGAGTGGCTGGCGCTAGAGTGCTGGGTGCCAACCCCAGGCAGTTTACTGTTCAGCATGTTGCCAACATGGCACTTGTTAGAGTGGGGCAGGTTTTTCTTACAGACACTAGTTGCGGACCAACTCGGGAACAAATGCAGTAAGGGAATTAATGCATTGTGTCTGTTTGCACATGCCTGAATTGGTGTGTATGTCAGTTAATATAAACTCTGATTTAAAGACAATTTATATTTTATTATCAGCTATGTTAGCAATGCTACAAAAAATATCCTAGTTACCACAAATCTTAAGCTGGTGTGACTTATCTTCCCTTCTGAAGAAATTATTCAACCACATACTCATGACAATTTTTGCACCAGTTTTGACTCATTCTTTTTTTCTTTTATTTTATGGCTATATGATGGTTAAAACAATCAAAATTTACTTCACATACTGTACATTATTTTTGTTACACTGTTGAGAGATCTGCTGAAAATTTGGGTGCAGCATTAAATATTAAATTATATTTCTAAGTTTATATAGATTTTTTTTTGGGGACTGGGACCCACCCCCTCCCCCCTCCCCTTCAGTTGCTATACAATGAAATAACTTTGTTTTGAAGCATTGGTACATTTTACTACGTTTAATTAGCAAAACACGTTTTATTGTCCTAGTTGAATATCTTATCTAGAAGAGTGTTTAATCCCTTTTTAAACATGCTGGTTTGTGTGTCAACTGTAGGCAGCATATGATAACTTTCAGTGTATAAGTGAAGTGCTGTGCAATGCGGTAGTTTTCTGGCTTCACAGTCGTACAACTTGTGTGTGTGGAAGTTTGATTGTGTGTGATGTAATTTTGCAGGACCGTCATGTCAAAACCTCGTGAGTTTGCACATCTTATCAAGAATAAGTTTGGAAGCGCAGATAACATTAACACCCTCTCCAGTATGTATTTGTAATTATTAATAAAAATATAATTTTAGTTCTGATTAGCATAATTTACGGTGCAATTATTGAAAGTAAAATGGTTTAACTTGCTTAAAATTCTTGCAGTGCATAATGATTGATAAATGTTTTCCTTAGTTTGGCACTTGTGTGTTGTTTATACCTAATTTGAAGTACTGCAAGTAAATCAGTAATATTTCTACGCTGGGAGTTTTCACATCCACACGGAATAATAGGCCACAGATTTATTATATTTAAAATCCAAGTTCACTGCTTGTTTATTGACTAAACTACTAATTTAATTCATTTAGCATTTTGCTAAATCACAGGTGACATAAACGCAAACTGTAAACATGCGACATAGTGCACAATATTGCAAACAGTAGACGTGGGAAGTGTTGTACTCCTATGAAAAGAAATTATGTGACTTTGTACTTTCTCGTGGTTCATGTGGAAAATTTGAATATGGGTGTTAATCCACAAACAAATTTGCATCTTGAGTTTTTTTGTTGTACAGTGGTTTGCCAGTTCATTATGTGTTTTATTATTTTAATTTTGTGTGGTGTGTGTTATTAATATTTATTTCCTAGCCTGATTAGTTTAATGTTAGTTGCATCTCTCATGTTTATCGTTAAAAAACTGTGTTACTGTGTACATATTGATATGGAGCTATTTTACATCTTCGGTGGTTTATTTGTTAAGCACATGTTCAGTAATTCATTCTATAAANTTCGGTGGTTTATTTGTTAAGCACAGGTTCAGTAATTCATTCTATAAATAAGTAAATCTCCTGTAATTATTTTGTATCTTTTCTTGTGATTAATTCCCGTTAAATTTATTGCATTTTGGTTTGATATCCCAGGATTAGTTAGTGGTAGTTTAAGTTCATATATATATTTTTTTTGCACGATTTACCCATTGGTAAAGTTTAAGTAAATGTTAGAAAAATTATCTTTAATATTAAATAGAAACTTGCTTCAAACCTAGGCGAATTGGTTCCATTCCCGGCGGGGTCACTCCGAAATTTTTGCATGTGGGAATCGTGCCGGACAATGCCGGTTTTCCTGGGGATCTCCGGTTTCTCCCGCCTCTTCATTCCGACGCTGCTCCATATTCACCTTGCTATACTCTCATCGGCTCTCAAGACCTCAATGTTAAGAACCACCCAAATCCCTTAACTCAAATTCATTGTAAAACATAAGTAGCATGGCCACGTATCTTTCCGCTGCAGCTGTTCTTTTGATGAAGAAAACAAATGTCTGTAAAAAAAAATGCTACAAATTCAATGCACACATTTTTTTCACCTTTTTTTTATTGCGTGCAATATACTGAAAGGGTGGTGTTAGCTTACTACAACTCCATTACTCAATGTAGAATATTATAACTAGGGCTCTGTTTATTTTGTTTCGTGGTGGGGCATTAGTTTAACTTCTATCATTAAAGAGCACTGATTTGCACCTCACACTCGTTGAATTATATATTAAATTAAAAAAATGTATTCTTACGCTACAAAATAAGAGTGGAATGGACTTTTTTAGGCTACATGCATTTCAAACATTCTAATAAATGTTTTGAAATACATTATATACAAAACACACAAACTTACTGTTTGTAATCTTAGTCGCAATTCCTAACATGTGTTCTTCGACAATCCTTGGATGATCACTTTGTTCTAAAATTACATTTGTCTGCCATTGATACAATATAATTTAATTCCAGAATCATTGAGATAGTACAGGACTTCACCTGTTTCCACTTTCGGAATGTATATTCATTTGCAGCGCTTCAAGACAGTTACTGAAAATGGCAGAGCAAGTTATTTACAAGCCAATAATACTACTTTTCACTCAAGATGACGCACTGGAAACACACTTACAATCAACTATACTTAACGAAAGTGAATACATAATAAACAAGGCAAGCAACAATCTGCGCTCTTCTCTAGTCTCTTGGCGAGGCGACAGCAGACTGCAGTATCGATTGGGAGGGTGCGCGTGCAGCTCTGCCACCGGAGGCAGGGCGTGACAACTGCCTTCCCCTCATGTGTAACCTTGACAAGGATGCTTTGTTCCCGTTGTGTATATGGCTCATTCAGTGCAGCAGCGAAAGGAGCCATTGCTACTGTCTAAGGACATCTGCTAGGGATGTGTCGAGTATGCATTTTTCCCAATTTCAAGTTCAATTTCTCATTTTCAATTATCGATTCCCAATTATGAGTATTTTGATTCTTAAAATTAGCATTTGCAGTGAAATTCTTTCACATAATAACATTTATTTTTTGTAAATTCAGAGTACAAAGATATTGGTATGGAATCAAATGTAGCTCTGCATCAAAACTTATCAGAAGTTATCTCATTGGCAAAATTTTTGGATTAAAACAACTTGTCTGCCGGCGCTAGTGTTGTGGAGAAATGGCCAGCCATTTTGTTTAAAGTGCTGCATGGCCGCACATCTTTGATGCACGCAAAAATAAAAGTTTGTTTTCTTTTTATGTTACTAGAAACACTGCAATAAGAAAAAGATTAAATGCAATGTGTCAGCTATAAGCATGCATAATTTATATATTTACACACGTTGCCATTTGTTATAACGAATAAATTCACAGTTTCCACTGTAATTAATTTCTGTAAGTGATTGTAAAAATGCATTATTACACGTTTGGCCGAGACCCAAGTTTACATTTTACTGTACAGAGTATTTTGCTATACAGAATTTCCAAGGAAAATTTTGTGGTATAGTGTAATGTATAGTGCATGGTTTCATCTCAAGTCATTTATTCAGAGAACCAACTTTATTGGTACTCTGTACTCGTCTTAATGAAAGAGTGAGTGGTATCGAGGAATCGAAGAATCGAATCAGCTCAACCCTAACATCTACCTTTTACCACCCATTTAGGGTGTAATTCCTTTCAGATGTCAAAATGTTAAAATAAATAATTAGTTCATTAAAACATGTTAGTTTTGCTCTAGAAATTATGGAACACACACAAATTTTGAGTTTTTAGAAGTTGTAGTCAATCAGAGATAGTCAAATTTGATCTTACAAGCTAATTCATGGTAACAATTTTCCTGTATTTAATAAATATAATTTGTAATTTTGCTGCTGAAGTCATGGAAAAAAAAAACAGTAATGTCAAGTTATCTGGAAAAAAAGAACTCGTGCTACTAATAAGATAGTCTTATTTTCCAATATTCCACAGAGTTGACATTTTGCATTCTTGAGAATTTTTATAATTGTCGCACACACCTGTTAATACAAACCTCATTATTACAAACTCTAAAAATTCAGGTCATTTGAGGTTTGTATCTAAGAGATTTCACTTAATTGATAAGCGCACACATTTGTTTGAGCTTCAAACTGGCATTCGTGTGTCAGAACCATGGAAAATTGACAAAAAGCAGGAATGTATAACTTGAGGGGAAAATGAGACGCGGTTACTCGTGAGCAAAGAGAACACAGGATCACAAAGTGGGAAGATGTTCAGTTGAAATAAGGAGCATGCTTGTATGTTTGTATAAGGTAGAAGGTAGAGGAAGTGGTGAGTGTGAAACGCACTGTGGCACAGGGAATGGGGACAGCGGCTCTGGAGAGGAGGAGAAGACTCACCACGGCAGCGCGACCCTCCCANATAAGTAAATCTCCTGTAATTATTTTGTATCTTTTCTTGTGATTAATTCCCGTTAAATTTATTGCATTTTGGTTTAATTATCCCAGGATTAGTTAGTGGTAGTTTAAGTTCATATATATTTTTTTTTTGCACGATTTACCCATTGGTAAAGTTTAAGTAAATGTTAGAAAAATTATCTTTGATATTAAATAGATACTTGCTTTAAACCTAGGCGAATTGGTTCCATTCCTGGCGGGGTCACTCCCGGATTTTTGCATGTGGGAATCGTGCCGGATGATGCCGGTTTTCCTGGGGATCTCCGGTTTCTCCCGCCTCTTCATTCCGACGCTGCTCCATATTCACCTTGCTATACCCTCATTGGCTCTCAAGACTTCAATGTTAAGAACCACCCAAATCCCTTAACTCAAATTCATTGTAAAACATAAGTAGCATGGCCACGTATCTTTCCGCTGCAGCTGTTCTTTTGATAAAGAAAACAAATGTCTGTAAAAAAAATGCTACAAATTCAATGCACACATTTTTTTCACCTTTTTTTTATTGCGTGCAATATACTGAAAGGGTGGNAAAAAAAATGCTACAAATTCAATGCACACATTTTTTTCACCTTTTTTTTATTGCGTGCAATATACTGAAAGGGTGGTGTTAGCTTGCTACAACTCCATTACTCAATGTAGAATATTATAACTAGGGCTCTGTTTATTTTGTTTCGTGGTGGGGCATTAGTTTAACTTCTATCATTAAAGAGCACTGATTTGTACCTCACACTCGTTGAATTATATATTAAATTAAAAAAATGTATTCTTACGCTACAAAATAAGAGTGGAATGGACTTTTTTAGGCTACATGCATTTCAAACATTCTAATAAATGTTTTGAAATACATTATATACAAAACACACAAACTTACTGTTTGTAATCTTAGTCGCAATTCCTAACATGTGTTCTTCGACAATCCTTGGATGATCACTTTNCACACAAACTTACTGTTTGTAATCTTAGTCGCAATTCCTAACATGTGTTCTTCGACAATCCTTGGATGATCACTTCGTTCTAAAATTACATTTGTCTGCCATTGATACAATATAATTTAATTCCAGAATCATTGAGATAGTACAGGACTTCACCTGTTTCCACTTTCGGAATGTATATTCATTTGCAGCGCTTCAAGGCAGTTACTGAAAATGGCAGAGCAAGTTGTTTACAAGCCAATAATACTACTTTTCACTCAAGATGACGCACTGGAAACACACTTACAATCAACTATACTTAACGANTTTACAAGCCAATAATACTACTTTTCACTCAAGATGACGCACTGGAAACACACTTACAATCAACTATACTTAACGAAAGTGAATACATAATAAACAAGGCAAGCAACAATCTGCGCTCTTCTCTAGTCTCTTGGCGAGGCGACAGCAGACTGCAGTATCGATTGGGAGGGTGCGCGTGCAGCTCTGCCACCGGAGGCAGGGCGTGACAACTGCCTTCCCCTCATGTGTAACCTTGACAAGGNGAGGGTGCGCGTGCAGCTCTGCCACCGGAGGCAGGGCGTGACAACTGCCTTCCCCTCATGTGTAACCTTGACAAGGCTGCTTTGTTCCCGTTGTGTGTATGGCTCATTCAGTGCAGCAGCGATAGGAGCCATTGCTACTGCCTAAGGACATCTGCTAGGGATGGGTCGAGTATGCATTTTTCCCAATTTCAAGTTTGATTTCTCATTTTCAATTCTTGATTCCCAATTCTGAGTATTTCGATTCTTAAAATTAGCATTTGCAGTGTAATTCTTAAAGTGTGAAAGAAATTATTTCACGTAATGACATTTTTTTTTTCTTCTAAATTCAGAGTACAAAGATATTGGTATGGAATCAAATGTAGTTCTGCATCAAAACTTATCAGAAGTTATCTCATTGGCAAAATTTTTGGAATAAAACAACTTGTCTGCCGGCGCTAGTGTTGTGGAGAAATGGCCAGCCATTTTGTTTAAAGTGCTGCATGGCCGCACATCTTTGATGCACACAAAAAAAAGTTTGTTTTCTTTTTATGTTACTAGAAACACTGCAATAAGAAATAAGATTAAATGCAATGTGTCAGCTATAAGCATGCATAATTTATATATTTACACACGTTGCCATTTGTTATAACGAANAAGATTAAATGCAATGTGTCAGCTATAAGCATGCATAATTTATATATTTACACACGTTGCCATTTGTTATAACGAATAAATTCACAGTTTCCACTGTAATTAATTTCTGTAAGTGATTGTAAAAATGCATTATTACACGTTTGGCCGAGACCCAAGTTTACATTTTGNCACTGTAATTAATTTCTGTAAGTGATTGTAAAAATGCATTATTACACGTTTGGCCGAGACCCAAGTTTACATTTTGTTGTACAGAGTATTTTGCTATACAGAATTTCCAAGGAAAATTTTGTGGTATAGTGTAATGTACAGTGCATGGTTTCATCTCGAGTCATTTACTCAGAGAACCAACTTTATTGGTACTCTGTACTCGTCTTAATGAAAGAGTGAGTGGTATCGAGGAATCGAAGAATCGAATCAGCTCAACCCTAACATCTACCTTTTACCACCCATTTGGGGTGTAATTCCTTTCAGATGTCAAAATGTGAAAATAAATAATTAGTTCATTAAAACATGTTAGTTTTGCTCTAGAAATGATGGAAGACACACAAATTTTGAGTTTTTGGAAGTTATAGTCAATCAGAGATAGTCAAATTTGATCTTACAAGCTAATTCATGGTAACAGTTTTCCTGTATTTAATAAATATAATTTGTATTTTTGCTGCTGAAGTCATGGAAAAAAAAACAGTAATGTCAAGTTATCTGGAAAAAAGAACTCGTGCTACTAATAAGATAGTCTTATTTTCCAATATTCCACAGATTTGTCATTTTGCATTCTTAAGAATTTTTATAATTGTCACACACACCTGTTAATACAAACTTCATTATCACAAACTCTAAAAATTCAGGTCATTTGAGGTTTGTATCAAAGAGGTTTCACTTAATTGATAAGCGCACACATTTGTTTGAGCTTCAAACTGGCATTCGTGTGTCGGAACCATGGAAAATTGACAAAAAGCAGGAATGTATAACTTGAGGGGAAAATGAGACGCGGTTACTCGGGAGCAAAGAGAACACAGGATCACAAAGTGGGAAGATGTTCAGTTGAAATAAGGAGCATGCTTGTATGTTTGTATAAGGTAGAAGGTAGAGGAAGTGGTGAGTGTGAAACGCACTGTGGCACAGGGAATGGGGACAGTGGCTCTGGAGAGGAGGAGAAGACTCACCACGGCAGCGCGACCCTCCCAGGCAACTGCAGCCTGGGCGGGGGTTCCGCGCACGCTTCCTCCAGTGCCGGGGCTATCAAAATAGCATCGGAAGAGGGTTCGGCCTGCAGCTCGGTCACGAGCGAGAGCTTGGCTCAGCAGCAGTCGTCCCCGCACCGCCATCACAACAACAGCAATGTGTTCCACCTCGCCTCGTCCGACTATAACTTGGAGCCAATATTTGTCGAGATGCAGGAGCGGCGGGAGGAGTTTGAGCGTCTCAGGGAGGAATTGGAGACTGTCAAGGTTGGCAGCATCTTTACTGTGACAAGAGATTAATT
This sequence comes from Clitarchus hookeri, assembly GCA_002778355.1. Taxonomy (NCBI): domain Eukaryota; kingdom Metazoa; phylum Arthropoda; class Insecta; order Phasmatodea; family Phasmatidae; genus Clitarchus; species Clitarchus hookeri. The sequence goes on from NQII01002812.1 coordinate 37,889, forward strand.
AAAGATGTTATATCTTTACTGCATCATGTTAATTGAAAAAGCACAAAATTTAATTTTTGGCAAATAATTGTGTGGACGGTGGAAAATCTAGTCATGTGCCATATTGAACTATTTGAATGCCTTACAGATGTAAAATTTTATGTACTGCAGTACCACATCTTTAGAGACCTGAAAAATTAGGTGTTTTCAATAATAGGTGTAATTTTTGTCAAAAATAGCTGTTGTTTTCTCTCGCTACAAAAATGCAGGTTTGGTTTCCGCTAGCGTTTCTTGAAGTCGCAGGAGTGTCGTGGTGGCAATTTCTTTGAAATCAAACACTTGGTTTACCTGTAATGGTTTTAATTTCTAGCAGTTTTGACTTTAAATTTTATCTGAAAATATAAAAAATGTAATATGAGTAAAATAATTATTCTTATGACATGGACTTTTATTTTGGGCTGTAGTCAGGTACTAAATTTGTTAAATATTTATATTTTNAAATAATTATTCTTATGACATGGACTTTTATTTTGGGCTGTAGTCAGGTACTAAATTTGTTAAATATTTATATTTTTGTACAGAAAAAAAAACGTTAAATTCAAAATTTATGTAGTTCCTTTTGTTAATTTTATTGCAGTAATTTTCCACCACTCTATTCAGTTTAATATTCCTTGTTACAACAAAAAAAAAAAAGGAATTTATTAAAAATGTAGGAGAAATTGTTTAAACTTGAACTGTGTTAATGGTGGCCGTGTGGGCAATGAAGAGGTGAGGATAGGGTAATGCAGAGGAGGCGCGCGTGGTGTATTTCCAGCAGTCGCTGCAACGGGAAGTGACGTTCATGGGGCAGGCGCTCCAGGACGAGAGGTTCCGCTGCGAGCGGCTGGAGGAGCAGGTGAACGACCTGACGGAGCTGCACCAGAACGAGGTGGAGAACCTGAAGCAGGCCATCAGCGACATGGAGGAGAAGGTGCAGTATCAGAGCGAGGAGCGCCTGCGCGACATACACGAGATGCTGGAGGCCTGCCAGACCAAGGTACGGCCATCAGCGGTGCACACCGTGTTGGACTTCTTTGTACGAGACTGACGGAGCGAAAGGATGGGATTTCACATGTTGAATGATTTACAAGTGTCTCAGCTACCCCCTTTTTTTTTTCTCCCTCCAACATTGGAGCACTTGAATCAGTCCATGTACACTTAGGTCTTCAGGGTATTAGCTAGCTTCCTCTTCTGCTCCCAAAACCTTTTCATTCTTTCCGACCGGGCAGCCCGTTTTTTGTCAGTTATGGTGTATTGTTTTTGTTCAAATGTTTTTAGTTTAAACCTTGTGTCTCTGTTCCACAGAATCTTCTTATCTCCTCTGTTTTCAATTTGTTGCATTGTTATACCTAACTCTCCTAAATCATCCTGGACTTCTTTGAACCAATTGTTTTTGGTTTTATTTTTCCAAAAGTAGTTGAATAGCTGTTTCGTTAGCCTGGTTTCTGACAGCACTAAAAAAAAAACAGCTTTGCGCCCTTTGAGGAAACCATGCTGTAAGAAAGCAAGTACGGTAGAACCTCTCTGTATTGACGCGATTTATAGCGTCTGTCTTTCTATAGCGTTATATTTTTGTGGAACTGTAAAAATTTGGGTGAAAAAAGTAGAAAATGTGAGTGAAGTCAGCCAAGAAATAAATTTGTTGCGTTTTTTTTATTACTGCTTATTATGTTTCCCTTGTTGAGTGCTGTAATGTATGAAGCACATATCTAAAATTCAGATANTTTTTTTTATTACTGCTTATTATGTTTCCCTTGTTGAGTGCTGTAATGTATGAAGCACATATCTAAAATTCAGATACTCTCTAGGCCAGCAGTGCTTGTCAATGTGTCAACATGTTTGTCCTGCCATTGTGCTCTTGCTCGCTTGCCTGATCACTTTGCTTGTGTTGTTACGACTTGGATTTCCCTTGGTTTTTTATTACAGTTTCTTGACTACTTATTACAGTGAAATCACGACAAAACAACTCTGGTAATAATGATTCCCTCAATGTAGAAACCCTGTTTTGGGGAATTGTATTAAATTTTGGTAAAAAATTGAAGGAAATAGGCCAAAGACTAAGTTTGTTGGATTTATTTTGTTTGCTAATCATTGCGATTCTCTTCTCCACTGCTGTATGACTCTGAAGCCAGAATCTAAAAATAGTGTGCCAGTTGTGATGGCTCTTGTTTCATGTCTATGTAATTCTCGTAGTTCTTTTCTTATTTATTTGGTAATTCCCCAAATAATTTTTTTTTTTTCCTATTAGAACGTGCCCTAGTTATGCTTAATATTTTGTTTATTCACTTTGAAGCTGTAAAACAAACTTTATCATCTGAAAATTGCGTAATGTTTAAATATTTATCTGTTATTTTATGCTTTTTGTTTTGAAAAATAATTTTCTTAATGTTTATTAATTATTTACTTGTATAATATTATGTAAATTCGTAATTTTCAATTATCAAGTACCTATGGGTGCTCAAGATTGCGACACAAAGGTGCTGCATAACATGTGGTAGCAGTAGCTGGTGGTTCCTGGTTGTGGATGGGAGTTTTTCTTATTTGCTTCACATGCTTGTTGCATGTGTCCCTTTGAGACTTGGGCATGCGCAAATAGTGTTGGTAAGAGCTCTGTGCTTTTATTTTTAAGTTAGGTTAAGTGTGTGTGTGTGTATGCATGTGTTTTTTTTTATTAGTACCATGGCCTTGTGTATTGTACCAGAACTCCTTTCAAAGGATGAATGTCAGAATGAATGCGCCATCAGAGGTGTACATGTATAAGCACCAGGAAACACAGCAGCAGTGTATAGAAGAGTGTTACATGCTGCTTTGAATTCAAATGTCCCTATTTCTTTGGACAAGTTGTCAGAGATAGATATTGATGCAGAGTATCGTACCTCCACTACTAAGTTAATTTTCTAAACAAGTTTTTTTATCATCTTAGTGAAGATAATACATCTTACTTATAACCCTGGTTAAAAAACAGTTTAGCACATCTTAAACGATGTGCTCAGAATCTTTTGACCAAGTTTGGTGAGCAATTGTCAGATGCTCAGTTTAAGTCACTTGAGAGCATTGTGGCTCAGACCCAGTCCATCTTTGAGCCAGTTTTTGATTTGGAGTCACTTTCCATCAGTGTTATTGATCACAGTAACGAGGATGTTCCCATCACCTCAGTCACCCAACAGTTTGCTTGCGTTAATGTTAGTTCACCATCCCACCATGTTCCAGCCACCACCCAACCCATTGCAGTTAACCTAGTTGGCAACCCACCTATTTTCACACTTATCTCAACCACCCTTCCATCCACGGCCGTCCACACTTCATCACCTGGCCAAACCTCGTACTCATTCTATCCGACCACTGTTTTCAGTGCACCTGTGAACATGTCATCTTCATCATCACACATGCATTAATCTGTTTTTGGCAAAATCACTTACCCACTTGAAAACATGCTGCGTAACTTTCCTGCTACTGATGGTCTTAATGTTCCCAAATTTTTTAGAGTTTTTAAAGGTGATTTTTAAACTCCATCAGAGTAATATAATGCCAGAGGCACAACTGCTTGAAGTCATTTACTCTTTCACTCGAGGTTAGCTTAGTGAACGGACTAGTTTAGCCATGTCGCAACATGTTTCGTTTGATGCCTATCATTCTGATATTCCAAGTTTCTTTATTCCCTCAAGGTTGCGTGCTCAGTTGCAACTGAGAATGTTTAATCGTTTACAAGAACATGAGGAGGCTCTTTCTGTGTATATGAGCAGTGTTAAGGAGGCTGCCATCATATTGTGTTTAAATCTCCCAGAATCAGAAGTGGTCAATACCATATTATAAGGGTTAGAACCTCAAGAGCATTCTAGTTACGTATTTTTCTCTAAACTCAACTCTTTTGCAGAATTGGATAGGGCATGTATACATTCCCAGAACATCAGATATGCTGACCAAAAATGCCAGCATATTTTTTGGTGCCACAAATCATTTCGATATACTGATGGAAAGAAATTGTCTAAAGAGCAGACACAGAAACCGAAGGATAACAAATCCCCTTCACCCTCTGATTCTCTTGCACGTGACAACCAACTTTCTTGTATGTATTGTAAAATGTCAGGCCCTACGATTGACCTGTGTTTCAAGTTAAAAAAAAACAAGTCACACGGGGACGACAAGTGAGCGATCGTCCTCGCATTTCTGGCAAGTTTGATAAAATACTAAGTATAATGCTTACCATTTTCAAAATGTGAACCTTTGCAGCCACTTTTAACAGCCCTTTNAGTTTGATAAAATACTAAGTATAATGCTTACCATTTTCAAAATGTGAACCTTTGCAGCCACTTTTAACAGCCCTTTCTTTGGTCCTTACGACCACGTTGAAAAGAAAAAGTTTGAAATATGTTGAGTAAATTTCCAAATTTATGGCTATTATNCTTTGGTCCTTACGACCACGTTGAAAAGAAAAAGTTTGAAATATGTTGAGTAAATTTCCAAATTTATGGCTATTATCTGTTGGTGCTCTTGTTGATTCTGGATCTGTGCTTACTATTATTTTTGCGATACTTTTTGAGAAGTTAAAATATTTAAGGTTAGTTAAGTCTGTTGAACCTTCTGACGTGCAATGTTATACTGCGTCAAGGCAGACTCTGCTGATATCTGCTTGCACCACTGTAAAGTTGAAAATTGATAATTTCTCGTGAACACACAAATGTATAGTTTCCAAACAACTTGATTTAGATTTTTTTTTTGTTCGCAGAATTCATGGCTGCTACTGGCCTGATCCTTGATATTCAATCAAGATGAACATATTTTCTTTAAGTTTTCTACTGACACAAAAATACCATTGGTGAGCGCTCAACTAAAACAAAGTGTTTCTCCGCATTGTTGAGTAAAGTCCAATCAAATTGTAGATAATTTGGAGCATCTTCATGAACAGCAGCATTCTGCTATTGAGAAATTGTGTAAAAGTTTTCCCAAGGTCCTTACCACTGAGTTAGGCCTCACTAAATTGTTAGAATATCAAATAAAATTGCTAAACACGGAAAATGTCAAGTGTCATCCACATAGATTGGCACCACCGCAGATGAAAATTTAAAGAAATCAAGTTAAAGATTTGTTAGAGAAAGGTGTTATTGAACAATATACTTCCCAATATGCTAGTCCAGTCTTTTTGGTACCGAAGCCCAATGGGAAACATCGGATGGAATTGAATCAGTTCCTCTTCCTGATCTCCATTCTGCATTTAATTGGTTTGGAAAAGCAAAATTCTTTACTACCATAGATTTAAACGTGGCCTATCACGAAATCGCTTTGTCAAAAGATTCCAAACCAATTACCAGTTTCTGTGTTCCTTGGAGCCTGTATCAATTTACTTGTGTGCTGTTTGGCTTGGCCACGTGTGCTCAGGTACTTACCAGGCTTATAGATATGATTTTTCGTAATCTAAAATTCAAATTTGTCTATAACTATCTGGATGATCTTGTAATTTATTCTGACAGTTTTGAACAGCATTTAGATAGCCTAAAAGAAGTACTTTCTCGCTTAGAAAAGGCAGGTTTCACTGTTAACCCTTGTAAAGTTTGATTTCCATGTCAAGAAATTTCATTTTTGGGACATAGGATTTATTCTAGTGGGATTTATCTTGATCTGGAAAGGACTAAGTCCATTAAAGATCTTCCCCCCCCCCCCACGAGATGTGAAAGGTTATAGCCAGGTTTATCGGCATGATTCAATTTTTTTGGCAAATTTATTCCTAATCTAGCTGAAAATACAGCACCTCTGAATAAGTTGAGAAAAAATTCTGTGAAATTTTAATGGGGTGAGAAGCAGCAAAATACCTTCGACACATTAAAGAATGATGCTATTCATCCTCCTGTATTACGTAGGCTATACAAGACTCTGGTGAGGTTCTCTGGATATGCAATGTCACACTCGTTGGGGGGGGAGGGGTTTGCTCTCTGGCAATCTGACTGAGGTGTTGTTGCAGGCGCTCTATCTTAGGACGTTTGCCACACCGCCAGTACCAATGATGTCTTCCAGGCTTTCCAGTAGGTGAGGTAGGGTGAAGAGCCTCTTGATGCATGAGCCATGTATACCCATTGTAGGGAAACACCACCTCGCTGCGAATGGGAATTATATAGAGTAGTACTAAAGTAGGGCTAGAAGGTGTTCCTTGACGTAGGAATGTGACGTGGGTTTCGCACTAGCCATCTGAGGCAGGCCGTGCAAAGCTGTCCGTCTGGGGACACCCAGACCAACGGGCCACATATACCTGACAGAGGGAAACACCGCAGACCAGTACCCGTCGGTGAGAGGAAGTTCGTCTCCCCTTAAGGTTGAGAAATATCAAAGCATTCCATTCAAAATTCACTGTGTAGGGAACTGTCCAGGTGTTGACGCTGGCCTCCCCGTCCGTGATTGCGCATTGGTAATCATTGAAGCGAAGGTTCTCATGTGAGCGAGCTGTGTTTACCCATCAGAAGGGAGCGCCGTAGGCCAGCACTCGCCTGTAAGGGCAACACGAAGATTCCGTTAGCCGGGTTGGATGTTGTTTGGCTTAGGTCCTGGGACTTCTCTTTCCCTATTTCAAAAGGACAAAGTTGAGGTTTTGTCAGACGTCTCTTTAATCGCTGCCTATACGCTGCCACCAGCCAGCTCCTTAACGTAATGCCCAAAAGGCTTACAAATTATAATAAAGGGCATGGGGTTCCTACGCCTAAACAGGTGAGCAAACGAGCTTACAAGTCTCTCATAAAATAGTATGCAGATACACACTCTACTTGTAACAGAGAAACTCTACGATGAACGTGCTCCTTGACTGGCTTTCAAAGGCTGCGCATACAAGTAGCCATGGGCAGCGTGGCTCACTCTGATTTATACCTGTCCACACTGGGTTAGGGGTGAGGGGAAGGATTGCTCGGCAAATCCCATTCATGCGCTGCTTGGGCCGTGACTGACAGCGGGTTCCCAACCCCCCACTCAGTTGATCGACACTTCAACCTATCGATAGTGCACGGCCCTCGACTTCTATCGATCCGTCCATGCCCAGCAGTTGACTTATCGCACTGCGCATGTCTGTCAAAGCGGCAGGGGGCATTGCCAACACACCACGCGTCTTTCAACCAAGCGCTGCTTCCACCACATAAAAATTGTACTATCCTGTACGCAACAATGGTTCAAAACAATATTAGAATAGTCATGAAAAAATGCAACCATTTTAAAAGAGGGGGTGGGGGGGAATTCACAAGCTAATACTTAACTGNCCTGTACGCAACAATGGTTCAAAACAATATTAGAATAGTCATGAAAAAATGCAACCATTTTAAAAGAGGGGGTGGGGGGGAATTCACAAGCTAATACTTAACTGAACATACATTAATTATTAAAAAATGTTGGTTTTCAAACGCAATAACGCAGTCGTGCAACTCGACGACACATGAACATTTCATCACCATGATAGTTGTCTAGTAACCTTTGTAGAGAGAATTATTGTTTCCACTAAAAAAAAATGTATATTTACAAAAAAAAATTGTAGTTATTAGTGTGTATTCCGCATCAACATAATTTCTGTATTCTAATGCTATCATGGCATTATTAATCGATTTTGTTGACCCATTAGTTTCCTGCCTGGAACAAGTGCACTCGTTTGCCTACCCTTACTCAGATCCAGGCCTGCATACGGGATGCCTGGGAACATGCCTAGATGGAAGAAGTGAGCCAGCGTGGTGGTCATGGTGTGGAACGCTCTCGCTTGTGCAGATCTCCAAGATGGAGCACCAGCAGCAGCAGCACCAGCAGTACGTCACCTTGGAGGGCATCGACAACTCGAACGCGCGGGCACTCGTCGTCAAGCTGATCAACGTGGTGCTGACGGTGCTGCAGGTGGTCCTGTTGCTGGTCGCCACGGCCGCTGGGATTGTGATGCCGTTCCTGCGCACACGGTCATTGTCTCTTCACTCGCATCTTTGTCTAGTTTTAAGTCGACTAAATATGCTAACCTAGGGTGCTTCGAATTATTTCTGTTTTTAGTGTGTTGTGTTTTATTTTAGTGCACCGTATCCACAGTAGAACCTTTCTTAAATGACCTCTCGCTGTTTCAAAAATTAGGTTGTTACGGAAAGAAGGTCATTCTAAATATTTTGGACCGATTTTGACCCAACCCCAATCCCTATACGTTAAAATTTGCAATTTTTTGCATGAAGTCCGTGTTCAGTTGGCTCTAGCACAAAATTACAGAGATCTTTAATTAAACATATACGTATATATTTTAATAGGCAGACGTCTTCTGAAAAAAAGTGGTACCAGAGAGACATTAGCCTTCCCTTATCTTCCTAAATGTTAAAAACTTTGAGCGGCGTGAGGATTTACAGAGCATCGTAAGTCCATGTTCAATTGTCTCTCGTTTACAATCAACATAATTCTTGCATGGAATATTAATTTAACTCAATAGTCTGATGTATTCTGAATAAAATTATGCAACAGAACAACAGAAGGGTATCTGCGACTTGCCTTGCTGCCCAACAATTACAAAAACTGTAACATTGAATGCTGCGTACTTTTGTGCACCATATTTACAAATTGAACCAAAGGTTCATTGTTTGTACTTCACATAGAACTTAAAATTCAACTCATAACTTAAATTGCAAACCTTTATTTTGAGATATGTTGAAACTGCAATTTTTGTGTGTTTATGCAGCACGCAAACTAGACTTTTCCAAAACGTAGGTTAACCAAAATTCTGGTTTCAACTGATGGTATTGTTGCTCCGCGACTTACGCTGCCTATACTTCCTTTTAAAACACACCTGCGTAGTTGACCAGAAATAACAAAAGAACTGCCTCCACCACGTGCTCCTCCCTTAAAGGAGGGCCAGCACGAAGCCCGACAAGAACGTCACTCAACTTTCTCCAAGAATAAAAACAACTTTACGTCTTAAAACAACCAAGTTGCTACTCCAAAAACAAAACAAATAACTCTTCCGAAAACTCACAGAGCGGTGGAGNGGGGGGGGGGGGAACTAACTACTACTAATACTACAACTAAAGCTACTTCGGTTCAGGTGATAGTGTGAGGGGGGGGGGGATTAAGCAGAGCTTCTTATTTAAAAAAAAAATAATTTAACATCACTGATTTCTGTAACATCATGTTTTATTCCCTGCTATGGGAATACAACAAACACACACAAGAAAAACTAGCTCCCCACCTGTGTGGGTAAATAGACTATTAAAAACATAACACAATTAAACTGTATTGAGATTCCTTTAACACTGTTCCATAATTAATTGTACAAAGTTAACAATAGCTACAGAAAAACCACAGAAATTATAACACTGAATCAATATTGTGCTGTATGTGTATCCACCATGCTCATACTTGGTTATTATGGAGGAGTTCTGAAGGTATGGTTAATTTAACAATTGTTATTGCAAAGGATTTGCTTTTACGCGATAGTTACTGCACAAACATTTACATTTGTGTGTTAAAAAGCTGTTGCTACACATTTCTGCAGTTTTTCTTTGTCTTAACGATATTTCTTCAGGAAAAATTATTTTATGTTTTGGATGATAAAGTAGCTTTTTGAAACAAGCATACATGCCACTAAAGACATTTATATAAAGTATTGGGTAGAGTTAACGGGTTAGTGACTCATAGTACACTTTTTTTTTTTGCTGCATCCTCATATTGTTGCGTGCCCCAGAAGAGATGCGAACTCTGAATGACAACCACCCAAGCCAGTATTTTGTCTCCATATATAAGGTGGATGCCTATAGAGCAGAATGCACCTCAAGGAAGAGAGTATTATAAATCGCCCTCCCCTAACGCAACCCTGCGAGAAGGAAGACCAGCCTACCACGCCAGTGAAGCTACCCCTGACCTTGCGTAGCCGATACCACCAGCACAGGAGGAAAACCCTGCTTCCAGCCGCTCCTGAGAGATGGCAGCCAGTGCAACTCCGCCTACAAAGGGAGGCGCCACCCTGCCGAAGCCGCCCGAAGGAACTCGAGACACCCCTAGCCCAGGAGGATGTATGGCCCTGCACTGCCGCAGAATGGCAGTTGATACCAGCAGTTCGCCTTAGCACCAACCGTGCTAAGGCTATCTGCTCTGTCTGCTCTCCTACACCTTGTGAGGAAATGCCCAGCTATCACCAGTGACCAGTGCCGGACTTCTTCAAACACACGTTGCAGCCCCGAAGAGTTGTCGTTCCCCCCACACTTGCTCTTCAAGCCGTCAGGCCCCTTCACGTATCTTTTGCTTTTACCTTCCTTAAGTTAATGAGTGCATTGATTTACAGCAGAGGATTACAGGTCACTGTGTTCTATTCTGGACTAAATAAAACACGTTCTAGTTGAAACTGCAGTCTGTTCCTTCTTGAGTGAACTGTAAATAGTCCTTCCTGGTAAGTGTCACCCCGCAAAGTAGAAGCAAGGAACTGCAGTTTGAGAACTGGTTTACCGAATCTAGAGTAGGACTGCGGCCTGTCCCCTAAAAAGGACTTGACGTACATCAGCTAAACCCCATTAGACGGCCACCCATACTGTGGACCAGCCATGCGAAGGTACATGGTGTGCATGTATGGTAGAGCCACGACCACTAGCAAGACACGACAAATAGGTTAGATCACCCTTGTCAGTTAACTCACTCCATCTGCCGCGTATAGACTTGCCGGAGGGAGTGCCAGGCCTGACAAGGAGGGATCTACCCCTTCTGGGCTACACTTTAGCTAGGGATATAGTTGCCTGCCACCTTAGTGCGGACGTGAACCATAGTACCTTTTTCTCCTTGTAAATGTTGTTCACCCACAGAAGTGGAGCAACGGGAAGGCAGCTGCTATCCTCGCCGAGAAACAAGCATTGCTTAACCAACCTGTCCCAGCCTTCAGCTACTTGACACCCCAGGAAAGAGCTCACGCCGCCTGTCAACTGTTGAGGCCTCACCTCACAGCCCCTCTAGTAACCTGTTTTGCCCCTCAGTGAAAATCCCCGGAGCTGCTCATCCTGTCTTGGAGTACTTCCGTCTGGGCCTTTCCCCGGTACGGGGCGTCGAACCAGTCGACGACGCCGGATCAACCCAGTCTCCCCCGAATTGACCATCAGATGCCATCGCCGCCAGTTAACCGGGCCGGGAGACCCCATCCAGGACCTACGCAGACGAGCGCTCGACCCACGGCAGCAAGGCACGTGAGAGATAAACCAGTAGCTCCACCATCATCAAACACCCGCAATTCCAATCTAGCTCAGCTAGACTTGGTGCTGAGCTGGCGGCCTACCCATCCAACTCAATATAAGGGCGCAATCAAGACCAAGCACCAAATACTGCACACCCCGTCTCACTAAGGTCTGCCCCCGAGCTTGTGTCTGACCTGACAGTCAGTCACAGTAGTTACTTGACTGTCACTACTGTAGACAGTAGACACGCTAGTAGACATCTACACGTTCCTCCCCCTAAGGCTGTCACGCGTCAAATCAGTCACTAAAGATTGTCGTGGTAATTAAGAATGTTTCAAATGTATGCAAACTTTTGAGAATGCATGAGCTCAAAATGAAAGCCTTGAAGATTTAGTGCATTTTTTAAATGCTGTGATACATGATTATTTTGATTACTACAAAGAGTACTAATTTTTTATATTATTCTTAAGCAAGTAAAGAATGCCACAATAATCAATATTACACAGTAAAATGACCCGTATTTTTAGTGACCGGTTATATAAAACTTAATTGCAAGTACAGGACAGCCTTACCGAGTGTAATGTTTGTGTGCTGTGCAGGTTGCGAGTCCTCACCACGTGCCTGCTGGTGGCCACTATTGTGTTTGTGCTGAAGCAGTGGCCGGAGCTGAGGGACGTCAGCGACCACATCATGCGTCACATCAAGGAGACACTCTCGAAGTAGCACAGGTTTGCTATTCGCTTGCACGTAGCAGTTTACCAGTTTAGTACCCAATGTATTTCCTATGAAGCAAGTGACACACGAAAACAAACTTTTTCCATGGTTGCTATGCATTGCTTCTGACAAACCTTTTTTTTTTTTTTTTTTTTTTTTTTTTTNTTTTTGTCTCTCAGTGATAATACATCAGAATATATTTTTATTACTGATGTCAAACTTGATTCCACGATTTCTTGATACCCGCGATTCTTGAAGAATCGTATAATTGAGAATCGGAAAACCAAGAATCGGAAAACCAAGAATCGAAGCAATAAACACCAATTACTACAAATACATAACCTATAACCTCTCAATAATGGTTTAAAATTACTTGATTTATGCCAGTAATTGAATCACTCTTACAAAATTATTTTGTGCGGGAAAATATGAGATGCGGAAATAATATGAAAATAAAACTGTACTGGCCATGTTCAAATTCACCATTTAATATATAGTATTTAGTAGCTTCAGTTCGGTCGCGATTTGGTTGCAATATGGTAGTTTTGTATTTTAAAGTTTCGTTACATACTAAAAACTAGGGGTGTGCGGGATCCTGAACTTCAGGAAAAGTTTCAGGAATTCATAACTATTTTCTCGTCAGGCGGGAAATAATTTTTCCTAATATTTTCGAGAAAAATTTATGTTCACGTCTGTAGGTTTTTCCAACTAAAATACAAGTCTGGTTTCGTGCGAGAAGCTTTGTATCGACTCTTTATGTGAGCGATTATGATTTGATCAAATCTTGTCGAGAAATTTTAATTCTTTCGCTTATTCACAGATTTCAAAGATTGTTAAATAATCTAAAAAAAAAATTTGTATGTCCTATATTATGCAACGTTTGCACTACGTATTTATTGCAAAAATTAACTAAAATTGGTTGCAAATTTGCACTATTAGGAAATTACGGTAAACCGTGCGCATTGAATTGGTCTTGTATGCGAGCGAAATCTATAAGTTGCAAGTATCGATTGCTGGTTGATGTGGGACGCAAGTTTCAATATACGTAACCTAAACATTCACATAAAAATAAGTTAGTGCACGATGAAAGTTTAGTTCGACTCCAAGTGTTTAACTATTTTACTGAGATATAACATGGTGTTTTTTAATATGAGTTTGGTTAAAACGATTTGTAACACGCCAGCAAATTGTCTGTTTTTCATTCGGAATGTGTGTTTTTAACTGTGTATTGTGCTCACTCGTCGCCGAGACGTTGACAAACTCCAAACGTAACAAATTTTGCTATGTGGAAAAATATAATTAATTTACTTAGCTACTTTTGATTTTGTTATCGATTGAAGGAGTTAGCTTTGTTAGCATACAGATGTGGTATGTTCAGTACATACCTGCCCGATGAAACTCGGCTGTGATTGCAGTTGCACTACGTGATTCGAAGCGTGTGTGTTCACGGACATTAAAACTTCCACTGAAAGTTAATTTGAGTAAATTTGTGTCANACTACGTGATTCGAAGCGTGTGTGTTCACGGACATTAAAACTTCCACTGAAAGTTAATTTGAGTAAATTTGTGTCAAATGTACACACATTTCACTACCAAAAATGGAACGAAAAATGTCAAAGTTCCTATGAAATTATAAAGAAAATAGCAAACTGAAAACATCAAGGCAATGTTTTTAAACTAATTTAATGTTATATTCGGAACAATTGTTTATCTGTGAAAAAACTATCGTAAAACTGGTACTACCAAAATCCAGTAGCACCAAGAGCAGGTAAACGGACNATTGTTTATCTGTGAAAAAACTATCGTAAAACTGGTACTACCAAAATCCAGTAGCACCAAGAGCAGGTAAACGGACACTCCCTAACCTCAAATGCTAGTGTACACAACTAGTTGTGAAACGTTGCAATTGTTAACAACCACGTAATTTATTTTTGATAATTCAATCACTGTTTGTTTTTAAATTACTCACGTCGAAAAGAAGGTAAAACATAATAATTGTAGGCATTTCTTTGTTTCAAATCAGCAAACGAATATTCGCACAAATAAAACACGTATGTATAATGGTTATGGTACGGACCAGAACCAGACATTCATAATGGACGGAACGGATTAGAACTTTACNTATGTATAATGGTTATGGTACGGACCAGAACCAGACATTCATAATGGACGGAACGGATTAGAACTTTACTCTCGTTCCACAATGGAAACTTAATAATTTTTAGGTCAGTACGGTAAATAACCATGTAAATTACAAGCATTAAAAGGGAACAGTATGTTTTCACCGATTAATTCTGTTAAGACAAAATTACGCCAGTAACTTTTTTTAAGAGTAATGCAGTGATATCAACTGTCACACAAGTAGGCGAGTGTTGTTTAATTTGGCGAAATTTAAAAACATTTTGCGGACAACAGAATTTTTAGGGAAGTAAAATATAATTTCAAAAATCGGATTTTTACGTTTCAAACTCAACCATTTTGGCCACTTTTTTTTTTACATTTGGCAGAAATTTAGTGAATTTTATGTAAACATTCTGCGAATTTTCGAAATTAAGTGTATTTCAATATTTTATAATACAATACTTATATTGAATGATTGAGATATGTTTTTTCATCCATTATTTAAGATATGCCCACTGTTCATTACAGGCAATCAACTCAATATACCCAAGATGAAAATAAATATTTTTTTTTTTGAGGTTAGGTTTTACTTTTTGAGGAGAGTGGTCCACATGTTGAGTTTTCCCGCATGCTGAGTTTTTTTTTCAGTAGGTCCCATGAAAAACGAATAATATAGGTTTCACTGTGGTTGAATGTACAGTGCATTGCTTTATGCCAAGTCATTTACAGGCTGCAGATTCATTTTGCCGCCTACCGTCAGCTCCATTCCTGACAGCGCAGCAGGTAATACTGGTTCCTTGTTCGCAGATTGGCTTTCGTAAACCACATCACCACAGAAGACTGCTGGTCGCAGTTTCTCTCACTTACAACACCCGGGCACTTTGTGTTGCACGTGGCAGGGGCGTCACTTGCTAAGGGTGCCCGCCACATCGGTCCAGAAACTGTGCGCAACAAAAAAATGTGGAACAAAATAGGTATATAATTTTTATCTGTGGCCGGTAACATGCAGGAACTGGACGTTGGCTGGTTCAGAGCAGTGCCAATATTTGGCTGGAAATGTGATACATTAAGTTAAGTATGATTTAAGTATGGATTTTATTGTCTCTCTTTGGTTTGCTAAAAGTTTTAAGTTTTGGCAACTGTATTTGTACATAGCTCTTCAGTTTTGTTTTTAATGTATTTTTGAGGAAGTTTTTAGCATGTTAAGAATTTTTTGCTCTCTTTTCTAGTAGATGTAGTGTTACAATATTATTTATGTAAATTTGAAGAGTGTGGCTGTATTGTGTGTGTTCTGTGTACATTTTTGTGCGATTTTTTTAGAAATGGTATTAGAGTTATGTTGGTATTTTTGAAGGTATTGTCAATTTTCTCTCAATTCTCTTGGGTGGGAAAATGTATTGGTATGTAACGATAGCGGTCTTCACCTTTGATACTTTGTGATGCAATTCAGATTACAGTTGGTTCCTCAAATAATGCAAAGTTTGGACAACAAAGTTTTAAGTAGTTAATTTTTTTAACACATTGTTCGATTATATATGTTTAAAAAAAATATCATAATTCCAGCTTTATGTGAATCTGTGCTTTCTCATAGTCAACATTGGTAATTTTAAAACTGTTGCTTAAAAAGTAAGCCAAATGGCTTTCCGAAATGCCTAACAACATTTTTATTTCAAGGAACGAAAATGGTTGGGGGNGGGGGGGGGTGTAACAAAATGGGTGATCTTCACGTTCTCTCAAATTAATTATGAAAGATGAAATTTTTTTTTTCAGAGAGTTGGTTGGATTGCTATTATCATATTACAATTAAGTAATTGCCAAGCTTTAAAGATACTGATAACAAATCGTTCCTCTAAAGTTTCCTTTTTAAAATGTAGATAAATATGAATTGAACGTGGACACAGGCAGGTAAAAATAACTTTGTAGGTCCAAGTTGTTGGTGACGCACCAGTAATTGGAAAGTCAGTGGTCATGCCTAAGTAACACAGTATTTGCTGTTGAAAATATAACATTTTGTAAGTGCTCTCTGCTCGCACTCAAGTAGATGGAATAAGTTATATGTAACATTTGCCTGTTAGTCTCCTATGCGAATTTATGTTGGATTTTGTTAGCTCCAAATTTCATCTGACATGTCGAGACTATTATAAGACTAGGCAGTTAAGCATTTTTTTTGTGTGTTTCCAAGCTTTTTAAAAGAAGGGAATACTTATTCTTTATTTCACAATATTTTTTCCACTACCACATTTTGTTTGTCCTTCATGGATTGTCATAAAGCAAGACTGTGCTTCCTTTCAAAACTAACTCGCTGCGCCTCTAACGTTTGGAAGATTCCCTTGTAGTAAGTTTACAATGGGCTGTTCTATATTTGATTTAATAACATTAGTTGCGTTTTCATTTTGCTACATAGGTGCTTTTTCACTTTCTAATTGAAAATTCAGGTTCTCTTTCAGTGTTACTTGGGTCAAACTAATTTGGTTTGTTTTCCTTCAGGAAGTATGACATTTGAAATCCTTTTCCTTATCTCTAAGTATTAAAACTGTGCTAGCTATTGGGTTGTAACATAATCACAGCAGCAGGATTTTGGGGAATGTTGAAAGTTGCTGCGTGTATCAGACTTTGGAACTGTGCATCGCAGAAATGACGTAATTCTCTTGCCACATCTCCTCTGCTCCAAACCAAACTGTGGGTCAGCACCAGTTCTGCTGTAACATCGTGATGGAAGGTCATAGAGACTATTTATTTGCCTATTGATTTGGCTCCTTCTTCTTCTTCTTCTTCTTCTTCTACTACTACCACTTCTTCTTCTTCTACTACCCAGATCATTGAAACATCAAAGTGGAAGTATGTATCTTCTTTTTGCAATAGAATCGTTAGTCTTGTAGTTCCAAGATATTGAGCAGACAGTCCACCTCTAGAAAATAAGTATCATGAACATCTTTTTTAGTTAATGGTGTTATTTACACAAACAACCTCTTATCTTACAGTGTTTTTTGTCATAATTGCATTTAAGTAAATTTGTATAACATTTTACCCTTAATTTTTTGTAGAGCCTTAAAAGTTTTTCATTGCTTACAAATCCTACTAATATTATAAATGTATATGTGTGTGTAAGTGTGCATGTGTGTGTGCACTGTTTGTTACCACTCAGCTCCATAACTGTTAAATGATTTTTGATGAAATTTGGTGTGTAGGTACTTTAGGTCCTGGAATAAGACATAGAATACTTTTCATCCCGGAAAATTGTACGGTTCCTGTGGAATAACAACGAAACGTAATTCTGCAACAGCTGGGAATGTGACCAAAATATTTTTTTCCCCTGGTGTCAGAGTTTATCAGGCCGCCTAAGGACCTCTGAAATGGCTAAACTACTGCTATCAATCAATAACAACCGGGACCGAATATTTAACGTGCCCTCCGAAGCCCGGAAGTGCTCAGATGTTATGCCACTAAACTGTCACCCATCCAAATGTGTGCCGCTGGGAACGTTGCTTAACTTTGGTGGTCGATTAAGATCCCTCAGCCAAGTGCTAAAAGTAGTACCTAGGTACACTTATTTCTAAAGCTACAACTTGATGAAACTCACGTTTTGATTTTCATATGACGATGCTGGAAAGCGAAAATGTGGTAACTACGTGATAGTTGCACAGATACACTCCAAAAACAATACCGTACTTCTTGGCTATCTAGTAAACAATATTCCCTTTCTTTTGGGTTGCGTAATCAGTTAAAAACCTAGGCCAACATAGTATAATTTTATAATTCTGTTTTCACGTAAATGACTTGTCTTTTCCCAATTTATTTATTAGTGTATCACTGTAAAACTCGATTGTATCCGGGCGAAGCCGGGCCGGTTCGCTAGTGCCATATATGATATACCACACAGGTTCTTAAGTTTTGCACATGGATAGGCAAACAATTGAACTACAGTAGTGGCCTGCACATTCTTGGCCTTTTTATGTGATGTGATATTATTGCTCTTTCTTGATATAATGCATTAAGAGGAGTTATTACTCACAGAAAATGTCTGTTGTTTCCGCACTGGACGACGAACAGCTTTGCTGCTCTCGAACATTACAGTAGCTATTTATCTCCCCGACTGCCATCATTTTTTTTCTCTGCATCACACACATTTAGTTCATTAGCAGTAATGTGTGCAACGCCTTTGTAACAATCATTTATCAGAATAATTTTACTGACAGGAGTGAGACATAAAGTGAGGAAGCTGTTAATTAGGATACTAAAGTACCTACAAAGAAACAAATTCAATAAACATTGAACCAGAACATGCAGAAACAGTGCCAGATATACCTGAGAAAAATAATTTGCACCTGAAGTTACATCATTTCCATCACAGTCNGAACATGCAGAAACAGTGCCAGATATACCTGAGAAAAATAATTTGCACCTGAAGTTACATCATTTCCATCACAGTCATTAATTAACGTATACTAATACATTGAATGACTGTTACAAAATATTTGTACGTGAGATATGATAGTTCATGGCTCACTTTTACCAGCAGTGATTAATCTTCTTACACATGGGCACTGAAAGACGGGAGATGTTGACTTTGTAGCTGCCCAAGAGCTGAACAATTTTTTACATATAACTAAAGAGAAATTACGAGAGCTTTAAAATTTTGTAACATGCATTTTTACACAGTTGTTTTGTTTGAGGATCAACTGTAAGTGGTTGTTGTATAGTATTTTTGTTTGGAATGAAAAACCAAAATTCCATTAATGTAATATACAATATTGTGAATGACCTGCGGTGTGAGCGTGTCAACTGCTTTATATATGGTAGCTAACCAGCTATTGAAAGAACTCTTACCTGTGATTTTTTTTTCTATTATTTGTTTGAGATCAAAAGCAATTCTTTACACCAACTGCTAATAATCATTGTAAGATTGTCAATGCCTGCAAATAAATTGGTATAAAATGGGTTTGTAAAATTAGTAGTAATTACTGTATTCAAAATTTTTCAAAGAATGTTTATGTTCTCAGATTCCAACCCAGCTAGAAATGGAATACATATAAATGTTCTGTTGCATGTTATATACTGCGGTAGTTGTTTAATTCATAGAAAGTACTGTAATAATCCCAAATGGAGAGTAAAGTTATGTGGTCCTAATTAGGCATGTGCAAATATTGAAGAGTTTTAATAATTGTATTATTTATTTATGGCAAGACCTTGCATAGCATTAGGATTAAATTCATGAATATATATGTATCATTGTAATGATTTCGAAATTAATTTGCTTATAACCTTGATGGTGATAAAGGATCAGGTTTACGATCATTGAAAATTTTCTTAAAAATGTGAATGAAAATTTAGTGTTGCTCTCTTTAGTGTTGTTTTTTATAGAAAACATGCCATAAAATTGTTAAAGACAGTTACGCAACCATAATGCGAGGAAGTGGTTAGATACTAGCATAAAAAACAGTTAACAGTACTTGTTTTCTATGTAATGTTACTGTAATTATGTTCCCAGGACATTGCTTACGCAAATACCCAGTGTGTAACAATTGTAGCATCCATTGTGCTCCCCTTTCCTTGCACGTAGCTCTTGTTTCGAACAACAGGGATGACGTTGCTCCATCCCTCACACACAGTTACACACCTGGCGACAAGGAAAGTAGTTGCCTAGCTGGTAGGAGGCGGAGGTCGACTGTCTTTGGGCACGCTCGGCTGCGGTCCGTTACAGTCATGTGGGACATCACTTCCTCCTCCCTTTATACACCTGGCGAGGAGGCAATCGGTCGCCTAACAACTCGCATGGTGTCCTCCCTCAGCTGGCCTGTGCGAGGTCAATAGCCTCCATGCAAGGTCCCATGTACCTTTTGTTACTCAATCTTGTAAGTTTAGCTGGACATCGTGATTTGAAGTTATTTTTTTTCAATATCGTAATTCACTTCAAACCTACTTGAAAGCACCACACAGTGCAAATTGGCATGTAGCTGTAATTTTTTTGGGAATTTAATTAGAGAGTATATGTGTTAGTTTGAAATTTTGGTGTTGTGTGTTACAATTTTCCAAATTGACTAAATAACATACGTGAATGTGTATATATCCAGCAACAAATCCCCATTCTATGCCAACAAAATGGATTCCCTGTGTTACATTAAACACATTCTGGTAAATATTAATTTTGTATTCAAAAATGGGACAGCTATTCAGGTCTGGCAACATTAAGTAAAAAGTTAATTTGATGTAAATGTGTGAGGGAGTTACTGTACTAGTCCGGGCAGCCTACGCTGTATTGTAGACAAGACTAATGCTGCTCAAAACACGGAGGCATTATAAAATAAAATGCTGCAGGTGGTAAGTGATTATATAGTGAAATATTTTACCTTAAGTTGAGGCCTGGGGGCTGTCTAGATTTGATGACAAACTGCTAGCTCCCACCACTGCGTCTTGATTTTGCTCTGTTGTTTGAAGGTTGTAGAGCCTTCACCAATCAGTTTTGAGTCTGTGCAGTGAAACCTCTTCAAACTTCAAGGGATCTGAATTTTTGTAATAATGAGGTTTGTATTAACAGGTGTCTGCAATAATTACAAAAAATCTAAAAAAAAAAAAAAAATAATTTTAATGTTGCCTTTTATGATGTAGCATANGGTTGTAGAGCCTTCACCAATCAGTTTTGAGTCTGTGCAGTGAAACCTCTTCAAACTTCAAGGGATCTGAATTTTTGTAATAATGAGGTTTGTATTAACAGGTGTCTGCAATAATTACAAAAAATCTAAAAAAAAAAAAAAAATAATTTTAATGTTGCCTTTTATGATGTAGCATATTGGAAAATGAAAAATTCTCAGTATGATTTCTTGTTACCAGTGGATTGGACCTTACATTGTCATACAAAATAACAAATATTTTTTATTAGCGTAGAAATTAACATTAAAATTTCTTCTCTTTCTGGAGGGGAAGAAGNCATACAAAATAACAAATATTTTTTATTAGCGTAGAAATTAACATTAAAATTTCTTCTCTTTCTGGAGGGGAAGAAGAAAACTTTGTATTAAAGAGGTTTTTATTAACGAGGTTTCACTACATATTTTGTGGAGTAGTATATGTGCTGCCACTGATTTCTCTTGTATGATGATGTAACCAGCTACGGCTTGTTTCGTAAGTGGTAGTTAGTCACGCGTTCTTCACCCTAAAGCGTTGCGGGCAAGGCCGTTGTGTTGTACTCTGCATCGTAGCCGGTAGATCAGGTTTTCGTAGCTGCCCTGCATAGGATAGGTTTGGTTTGCAAGTCTGCTGTTGAAGGCAGAGCAGAAACAAGTGGCACATGTACCACTCCACAACAAAGACCGACTCCTGCTACGATGCAGACTAGTGAAGGCTCTGCAAACTTCACACGCCACTGCAGAATAAAGCTGCCAGTTTGGGAACTAGCCCACCGGTTGATCACCACAGCCAGCCAGCCTCCAGGTCTCGCTCTGCTTAAGTGACTTCCCTATACCTTCCCATCTGGCATGGAACGGGTTGTTCGCGGTAAAGTGAGCGCTTCTGAAAGCCCTCTCATTTGGAATAATTGTCCATAAATATCTTTTATTGTAGCCCCAGACGTTAACTTCCAAGTGCGGTGGAATATACGCACTGTGTTTATTACTTACCTGGCAATACCCGACGACACGCTGCTCAAATTTCCAGTTGCATGCTAGTTGCTGCTCTCGTGCCACTACGTTCTTTTGTAACACACGTGCTANACACGCTGCTCAAATTTCCAGTTGCATGCTAGTTGCTGCTCTCGTGCCACTACGTTCTTTTGTAACACACGTGCTATCATTCACTGCATGAAGAACCAACAAAACTCACAATAGTATATCTGCACTTGAAATTGTATCATCCTACTATTGACAGCAGAACCCCTCCCCCCAACCCCCTTCTTTTTTCTTTACGACACTTCTCGTGGGTCCTGCTAAAAGTGAAAGTGTAAAATGATTAAAATATATGCTGTTTGATATTTGCATGAGACCACAGAAAATAGACATGCCTGAAATACAGGAAAGGGTAAAATGTGGGAATGTAAAATAGGGGAATGTAAAATGTGGGAATGTAAAATGTGGGATTGTATTGTATGCATCTTTCTCTCTGAAAGTACCAAGCCATTAATATTTGCAGTGGTTTCGCTCAGTTTCTTTCTCTCTTTTTGATATAGTATTATTAATAGTGTAATGTTCTGTTTAATATAATNGCAGTGGTTTCGCTCAGTTTCTTTCTCTCTTTTTGATATAGTATTATTAATAGTGTAATGTTCTGTTTAATATAATTTTTTACTTTAAAAAAATAGTAGATGTAGGGGGAGAAATGAGGATTGGCATGGAAATGGAGTTGAAGAACAAAAACGGATACGCGTAATAAAAGTCAGATAAAAAACTGCTGAATTTTAACATTTTCCTACTGGTTGTAAAATTTTACTAAAAGTAATTTTCTAGCTACGTTAAGTTTATTATAATTTCACAACTCCCTGTGCCATTCTGCATCAATCTGCGAGTGAAGTTTGTGAACACAAATGAAGGCAAAGAAATTTTTTTCTTTGAATATTTGGTTATATGGAGGATTTCGTGTTTGAGAAACTTACCACTATATACTCTGTTTGGTTTCAGTTATTATATGTATATGAACATGTATGCAAGTTCCTTTATTGGCGTATGTAATAGTGCTTACTCATTGCTTTCATTTCCTACACTAGTATTTTGCCAATAGCGACTGTCAAACCCACCTACAGTTATTTTTATAATAGTGAGGTGATTACAGTATAGTAAATTATGTACATAGGCTACTCATCTATTGTAAACATTTTGTTTGTACAGTAATTTTTATAATTTTTAAAATACTATAATTTGTTTTAAAAATAAAAAAGATATTTGCACGTGCCTAACTACAATATTTTTTTGTAAGAAGTGTTTTTGAGTGATGATGCCTTTATGTAAAATACGGTGAGATGATGTAAAGTGAATTGAATCTTTTTGTGTAATTTGGTTTTCTGTAGAAGGTATCTTTACTCTGGAGAATGTATTTGAGTCTGTGATATTTGTCAGTTAAGTGCATGAAATTAAAGTAAAATTATTTTAGTAGCTTCATTTATCTTGTCTTGCAAATTCATATGTTAATGTGACTGATAGTTCCGGTGATCAGCGCTGTTTGGTAAACTCGGGTTGAATTTTCAAGGGAATTACTGTTTCCATTATGCCGGTAGTTCTCATACAGTTTATCTACTGATAAAAATTTTACTTTTAGTGTGCAATTCTTCAAGAACTAAAATTAAAAATAATTGATATTTTGCTACATGTGTCAACTACTTACTTGGGGATGAGCCGACGCCAGTACCACTGGAATCTGAACTTTTTAAATGTATAATTCATCCTATTCCTAGTAACTTATGTACGTGGCAGTGCACAGGGGTAATGTTCAGCTGANACTTTTTAAATGTATAATTCATCCTATTCCTAGTAACTTATGTACGTGGCAGTGCACAGGGGTAATGTTCAGCTGAGGATTTACTGCTCAGCATTTTCGTAAGCTCAGGAAATGTATTATAACAGCTGAATTGGTGTCAGAATCTGCAAACTAAGTGGTCTGGTACTCGTGTTTCCTGTGCTGTGTGCTAACATTCGTAGCCTGGTTACAAAATTGCGCTATAGCAGTCAACACTGCGGCATGTTTTGCTAACATAAATTTGTAGCAGAAATTTGCACATTTGGATTGATGATGTGAATTTACTGTTAAGCAGGTATGTTATGAAAATTTGTTATTCTTTCAAAGAAAAATTTACAGAATTTTTTTGGTGATAGAAAGTATTTTACTTTATTCGTGGAACTCTGCCATTTTTAACTTGTAAAAACAAACATTTAATTTGAAATGCTTTAAACCAGTTTGCTGCTAGTTCAGGCATGNTGTTTGTCAGTGTGGTGGTGATGATGATGATGCTGCAAATATGGGTTTTGCCACATTGGAAGTGTAACATTCAGTAAAGACATTCAAATTCCTAAAGAATGCCAAGTTGTAGAACAATGCACAGATACAATAAACAGCTGATGCAAGATGGACCAATTAGATGGATTAGCATTTACTTTGTGGTGAAAGAGCTGTTCAATCAAGGAAAGACTATTGCATTGCTTCTACCAGATCTTCAAAATATTGCGAGGAGCTTGCAAACTCTAGTAGAGCATTTGCATGTTACAACAGTCGACACTGGTAATGAGAAAACCCACTTTTGCCAGAATGACCATATTAAATGGTGCCAAAGCAGCTGTCTAAACTTCAAACTGACCTGGCAGTTAGGTGTTACACAAGAGGAGATGATGGTGTTATTGCCACAGCACTTCAAAGATATTGGTGCATTTTAATACAGGAACTGCACGTATTGATCGATTCAGTTTTGTTATGCTTTTGGACTGACAGTACCAAAGACGTGCTGGCAGTTTCACATCCCAAAGTAGAATGAACCCAGCTGCTTCAAAAAGTGCACGAATACAGTCAAGAGTTTGGAATAAATGTTGCAATGTTATAATTAATTATTTTACTAAACTGTTAGTCTTCATGTGTTTAGTATTCCTTGTGAAACGTTTACTTAAAGGGTAATTTATATGTCATATAAGGCTATAATTACTACTCGGTAATTTGTTAACACCCCGAGTAGTTGGTAGTAGTACTGTGTTAAGGACTTCTGTTTCGGCAGAATACAACTATAGTCTGGATGAAATGTGTCGGCCCATCCCTACTTACGTCTTACATTTCCTGCCCTCAATTTAAGTTGCAGGGGTTTGTGGGAAGTAAAATTTAAGTAAATAACATGTTGATAAATGTCAGCTTTATAGCAATTTTGAGCAAAAAATGGTTTCAGTTCAAGTTGTTATCAAAGAATATCATTGATTTTNAAATGTCAGCTTTATAGCAATTTTGAGCAAAAAATGGTTTCAGTTCAAGTTGTTATCAAAGAATATCATTGATTTTACAGCCGATGTCAACTAATGTCCTTGTAGCGCAAAATTTATGAAGCTCTGTATGCATTAATTGTATGTTGTTAGTGGTCCAGTATAAGGTTTTTTTTTTTTTTTTGAGTTTCATAACAACCCAAAAATGTGAGCAACGGTGGTAATTGTTTCAAATTTCTTGAAAGTTGTATATTATTCGAGTTAAATTGCATGATGTAATGTATGATTGCACAAGATTGAAAATGGTTGACTAGAAACCATGAACAATATNATTCGAGTTAAATTGCATGATGTAATGTATGATTGCACAAGATTGAAAATGGTTGACTAGAAACCATGAACAATATTTTCGTTGGTTCAAACCACAATAATTGACCAAGAGATCTCATTGTATAACAGTTTGAACAGTATACGTACTTGGATGATGAAATAAATGCAGTGCTGTTTAATGAAGAACAAATTTGTGTTGTTCCCTGGGAATGTGAAAGACTGAAATACTCTTGATTTTCGATGCCCCAGAACCTTTGCACCCAAAAATAGTTGAGGATTTCAGAAATGTTAAAAGTAAATTGCAATGTTCGTGGGTTACAAGTGCAATGTAATATTATATAGTGGAAGAGATAAAATGAAATTGTTTCAACATTTCATGTGAAATAATTGAAGTACTTTGCATTGTAAGTGTATGGTGCAAAAAAAATGTAGTGTAAAAATAGTGTACTTCACAAATTCTGTTTCACAAAATCTATTCGTCATTTTTTTTTTAAGCCTGTTACTGGTAACAGGTTTCAGCAACTTGCAATAAAACCTTGAGGTACAGATCTTGTTTGGAACTAGTGTGTTGTTGTTTGCATCAGTAATAAACGGTTTGTGCTGCAGCATCATGGCTACCTGTGATTGCTTTTGATTTTGTGCACATAATTTTCGTAATTTCATTGGTAAAGAAGCTTTATATTTTCTGAATGCAATAAAAACATAATTATTAAAAATTTTGTTCTAGTTTGCAGAATGCATGTTCACAACTAGCAGCATAAAAATTTATGGTATTGTGAGCTCATCCTTTCNATTTTGTTCTAGTTTGCAGAATGCATGTTCACAACTAGCAGCATAAAAATTTATGGTATTGTGAGCTCATCCTTTCTTTATAGCTTATCGCCCCGCACTTTGACAGAATGAAATATTTTACATGTACTTTCAGTCTAAAGTTCATCAACTAAATACAATGAGTATAGTAACTGCAAGTTTAATCATGAATGGCTTTTGTTGTTTTGTCAACCAGTTTTTGGTTTCTTCATAATGTTTTGCACATGTTTCTGTGTGATGATCATAGCAAAGAACTTTAAGTTTGAGGTTTTGTATAGTTATTTCAGTACTGTAAAACTTTTTGGTTACAGAGGTATTTTCCTGCAATGATTTTGTTAAGTGAATAACATCCTTCATTGACAACTGGACAGAAAAACTATCCACTTTTCACAAGCGAATGCGCAGTCTGCATAGGAAAAATTGGTCCTAAAACGTCATACACAGATAACTGTTTATTTATATAATTGTGTGTTTATACGAGACCAAAATTTAAATNATTTTGTTCTAGTTTGCAGAATGCATGTTCACAACTAGCAGCATAAAAATTTATGGTATTGTGAGCTCATCCTTTTTTTATAGCTTATCGCCCCGCACTTTGACAGAATGAAATATTTTACATGGACTTTCAGTCTAAAGTTCATCAACTAAATACAATCAGTATAGTAACTGCAAGTTTAATCATGAATGGCTTTTGTTGTTTTGTCAACCAGTTTTTGGTTTCTTCATAATGTTTTGCACATGTTTCTGTGTGATGATCATAGCAAAGAACTTTAAGTTTGAGGTTTTGTATAGTTATTTCAGTACTGTAAAACTTTTTGGTTACATAGGTATTTTCCTGCAATGATTTTGTTAAGTGAATAACATCCTTCATTGACAACTGGACAGAAAAACTATCGACTTTTCACAAGCGAATGCGCAGTCTGCATAGGAAAGANTCATTGACAACTGGACAGAAAAACTATCCACTTTTCACAAGCGAATGCGCAGTCTGCATAGGAAAAATTGGTCCTAAAACGTCATACACAGATAACTGTTTATTTATATAATTGTGTGTTTATACGAGACCAAAATTTAAATATATTCCATTGTTTTACGTATTGTATAAAGGTGCAGCGTCTGTGACAGAACACGTGTCCGGGGAGTCATGGATATGCTCACCTTGGCGAGTGCTGCAGACGTGTAGTTTGGTCGTGGGTGCTCGGCTCGCTCTTGGGCAGTTCAGCAGTGTTACGGCACGACAGGCCAACGTTTGGGTGGCGAGTGCAGTTGTGGGGCCTCGGTGCTTTTCTACAGTGACCAAGGTCGCTTGATTCCCTAGGTTATCTGGCTGTGATTTCCCAACTGACGATTGTGAGGCACGAAACAAGAAAAGGAACGGCAGATGGCAAGAGAGATGTTGTACGTGTTGGGGCCCATTGGAACGTAGCCAGCGTATTGTCTCTGCACTGTTAGCCACCGCTAAGAACCTGTGTGAGCAGTGGCTGCACATTGTGTTGCATTCCACATACCAGAAGTGCCTTTTTTGGGAAGTTAGTCGAGGAACTGGTTTCTCGCAGTGGGTCTCCAGTCCTTCCTTGGGATAAGAGGCAAGCTGTGCTATCACGCCATTTATTGCCAGTGTTACTTTCGTATGCTTAGCAGAACATGTTCTTGTAAGCATATGAAAGTAACCATGTATTGTTTGTTACATAAAAATCAGTGTTGATAGTTATTTGCAATAAAATTAGTATTTAAGCATAGAACGCTTTCTTACAGGCATAACATCACGAGTTGTGACCAACCGTAGTGTAAGACACACCGTAAACTTTTAAAATGATTTCTACAACATTTCCTTATGGAGTGCAGCTTATACCATATTTAGGCCTGATCTGAATTCCCTTGTTGAACGTGATGATGCCGTGTTATGGTATGTATTTCACAAAATTTGGAAATCTGTATGGCTTAATACTCATTTCTTTATAGCTACGTGTGTCATAAACACTTTAAACATTCCATTTTAAACAAGTTAGCGTGGTTCAGCAAATTCCACATATGAAGCTGTAATCAAATGTTATGGTAGCGTAATTAGTTAAGATGGCATTATAGGAAGTCGGTGTGCTAATCCTGACTGGCTCAGTGATTTATTCAAAATAAAACAAGTATATACATACAGGATGTCCACTGAAATTCCCTGACTTTTCCCNACTGGCTCAGTGATTTATTCAAAATAAAACAAGTATATACATACAGGATGTCCACTGAAATTCCCTGACTTTTCCCCAGGCAGAATCTTACCATTTTCCTTGACCTGTTTTCAAAGATGTTTTATTGGCAGTTCACAAACTTAAAAATTGGAAGTTTTGCAATGCATTTGCTCACAATTACATCAGCCTGTATTCACACAACCAACAACTTTCGTAGAGTAGTAATTATCTAAATTTTCCCTGTGGGTGCACACACTCGTGCATTACAGTGGATTCTCTATCCAGTGTTTCTCAGGGGAATGACAACTTTCAATACATGTGGACTTTCAATGAATGTTGTCTTGAAATGCAGATAAATCCAAAAAATGGGACCACAGAATATGTTCCATGGATGTGGGATTTCAATCCATCCGANGTCTTGAAATGCAGATAAATCCAAAAAATGGGACCACAGAATATGTTCCATGGATGTGGGATTTCAATCCATCCGAGTTCAATACATAGAGGTTCCACTGTACATAGTATGTTTATTTTTTGTTATGTGCTTGCTTAATGATTAATTTCTGACGTCCAATAGAGTTACGGACAGTTTCCATGTGATTTCTTGCAACTGTTACAGTCTTCACAGAGTAGTGACTACATTATCACTTTGTATAGGAGAAAAACACTGCTCGTGGTAAAAAAAATATTGCATTATTATGCCCACCTGCCTACAAACCTAGTTAATAGAAATGCAGAAGTTCTATAATGCTGTCATTATTTAAAAGCTATTGCGTAGTTTGTGGTGGGGCAATTGTAAATGTATTATCTGGTGTTCAACAATATGTCACTTTTGCATTGTGGTACAGTGCACCATTTGGGATTTCTGGTGTTTGTTACTTTTGACGCCCACAGCATGAAAACTCTTGATAAACAAACATGCTTCACAACCATCGTAAGCAAAGGTGGCAGATGAGCTGGCGTGACTCGTGACACTTTCGGCTGGAGTTTCAACTGCGATAGTGTCGTAATCATGATTTAAAGAAAAATTAATTGCCCAATTATAGTTTTTTGCGAGTGTTTGCAATATTTGTACAATAAGTGGTTTCAAAATAGCCTGAAAATAAAGTCTGTGTGTTACTCATTGGAATTTACTTACACCTGAAACATTCAGCCAAACACTACTGTCCGTCACTGTGGCCACACTTCAGCCTACGACTGAAGTCGCCGAGGAGTGGAGTCCTGTCTGTAAATGCCACCATAGAAACAGCTGCCAGCAGACTGCTTCAGATCCTTCTGTGGCTTGGTAACTTTAGTTACTCTCTACTAAATCACAGTTTCTTAACAAAATAGTTATCAGTTGTCAAATATATTGTTAAGTTTTAATTACAGTGAACCCTCGATAACTTGGACTAATTGGCGGAAAGGTTGTCCGAGTTAAGATTTGTCCGCCTTTCTGAGGGGATAATTATATGTTGTGGTTCTAAACAAAGACAAATACTATTATTTATTGAAACACGTGTCTGTATTGTGAGCTAAATATACGTTCATGAGATACGGCGGGAATAGGCTGCTAGGCTACTGATTACATTATAAAAACGAAACGACAGAATGCACTAGTACTCGCAGGGCGGTCCTCGTAGATAGAAACACACAAACAAAAGTCAGACCAACACATTTTTTTCACGCGGATGCGCGATCGCAATTAAAAACTGACTTGACGATCACTGAAAATTGCAAGGTGCTTGATGTTTAAACAATTTTGGTTGTAAGGAGGGTCGTATATACATTTGTGGGGTACCATTTAATTTGAAAAGTATCTGCCTATTAAATAAAATAAATGTTTCATTACAAAAAATTATCTTGGCACCAGCGATAAAGAGAAACAAACTTAATGTGTAAAACAATGCTTCTACCGTATTTTTTGGGTTATTGGGTGTCGAATTCAGTCCATATCAATTTTAGAAAGTTATTCCTACAAATCGTGAAGCTTCATTAAATTAGGATTTTGTTTGTAAATTGTTTTTATTTAATTTATGTAGATAATTGTTCTGCAATTATGCATTCCAGGTACATATTTACCACAAAGTTGCCAGATTCAAGCTTCCAGAATGAATTTTAATGTGTCTGCAGTACTCTGTCATGCACTATGTATTAGGTTACATTATGGCTCCCAACAAGCAACTGTCTTGCTGTGCGGTACAGCACGACGTGTTTACAGTAACTTGTGTGCGGCGACCTTGCAAGCGGGTGGCAAGGGGACACCCCAGACAGCGGCAGACTGTTGCCCCACCTCACATGGTCGGCCGGTCACTTCGTATTAACAAAGACTTCTGTTGTATTCCATACATATTTTGCTCTTGCAAATATACACACATACGCGCACACGCAATGTATTAACTGCAGTACTGTTAAATGTAGGAGAGCACATACAGTATATTTTCTTGAACCTTTATGATTTCCTAAATATAAAATTTTTCTTTTCTGCTACATTTATAAAAAAACTTTACTTATTTTTTGCATGCCCGAGTAATTGAAAGTCCGGGTTAACGAGGTCAGAGATAACTTCAGTATGGCCGTATTTGTCGTGGAAGTTAGCTGTCCTATAATTATTTACAATAAATTTCGAATAAAGGCAACGTTCAGACATTTCTAGTGAATTACCTAAAGTTTAAAGAAAATCATTGTAGGCATGAAAAGAAGTTGAAAACTGCATCTTAAAACTTTTTGTCACTACTTTTGAAATTAACAAAACAAATGGTTTTTGTATTGTTTTCGTTCATCGTAAACCAAATAAGTTGAACAGTGGTTTCCAGAAGATGGTTGAATTTGCTCATTACTAGTACATAAGTTATGTGAAGTAATTTAATTAATGTTTTGTACTTAACATATACTAGCAACTGTCGCGCACGAGAGATTATGNCAAATAAGTTGAACAGTGGTTTCCAGAAGATGGTTGAATTTGCTCATTACTAGTACATAAGTTATGTGAAGTAATTAATTAATGTTTTGTACTTAACATATACTAGCAACTGTCGCGCACGAGAGATTATGTAAAATTTTCTGTATTTTGAGGTTATGTGGAATTTTTGACTTCTCTGGATTTTGACCATTAATCTTATCAGATTTTACAAATGTTGGTGGGACTTGACATGTGATTTTGTGACCAGAATTTGTGGACAGGTGAAGAAACAGTTTTACGTTGTATGTTTACATGTAAGTAAAGTTTAAATCCGTTGTTTTATTTTGTCATTCCAGTGGTAACTTCTTGAGTATGTATGTGCAAAGAAATAGGGGTTCTTTGGTTGATTGGGAAAAGGACTTCACAGCCGATAATCCAAATGTTGCACAATACACTACACTTAATTCTAGTTAGAAAATAAAGGTAATAAGATGTATGCATAGCTGTTTGGTAGTTAGAGGGATTTGTTGAAAATTTTTGAGAGACTAAAAGTAACATTCTGTCCAAAATTTAGATGGAGTAGACACACTAATTTTTTTTATATGCATGAATAAAAACCATGGTTTGTTAACTTATATATGTATGTATGTAAGTTTTGTAATCAAACACATTCAGTTGCAGCAAGGCTTTACTTTGTAATCAAATTACAATTGTTTTATTAAATTGAACTGTCATGTACAAGGATTATAGCATGTACATTAATAATTCAGAATTGCATCACCATGCACTTTGTCGCACTGTGAACAGGTACATTTTATCTTTTTTACGAAGAATGAACGTGCATTTGATAATGTGGTATTCAGCTTTAAAATAATTTTAATGACACCTCACAATGAATTGAGTACACCTTGCTGAGCCTGATATTTGTTTAAACTGTATGGTCAAAAATGTTGTTGAAAGAAGAGGTTATATTTTTACAAAATTTAGTTTGGTGAATGTTTTAAAAGTGAAAATGGTAGTTATGTGTGAATCGTTTGCTTTCAAAAAACCATTTTGTGTGGTGTTGGCCATTATTACCGCACATGTAATGTCGTATAGTTGTTGGACTCATGGTCAAGTATACCAGTGTTACAGGAATAAGTACGGCGATAACTGTGCGTGGACATTGTTTTGCTGTAGAACTTCTATAGTCAACCTCGTTCTCAAGACAGTGTATATGTTGTATCTTATAATTAATTTTGAATCCTTTAGAAACAGTTTTACGTTTAGTTTATATGAATATTTTTTTCCATTCATTCAACGTTATTAGTGTGCAAATCATAATTTTAAAAAAAAAATATGCTTTTTTTGTGACATTTGTATGCTTATTGGAAGTGTATGCTTATTGGAAGTGTATGCTTGATGGAAGTGTATGCTTGATGGGTGCAAGGAAAGTTTTATGTTCCTAAAAGTCCTTCATTTCACACATTTAGTGTTGTTAGATATTTCCACAAGATGTATGGATATAGGTAGCATACGGAATATTGTGTGTACGATAGATGTAGTTGTTAATTTACTAACATACTGTAATATATCTTTGTTGTATTTTTCAGTTGTGTTCAGAAAGTCCATGTTTCATTCATTAAAAAAAAATGGGGGGGAAATGCATAGCACTGGTATTACAATCCTAGTCATTTTCATATCATTTTTAACAACTTATAAACTGGAGTGCAAACTTAATTGTGAAATGAAATTTTGTGTGTGACCTATTGTGTTGAAAGTTGCCCTTTAGAGTTGTTGGAAGAAATTTATTTTTAATGCAAATGGCTAATATGTTATTATTTTAAAATTTGGGAGCGTATACTCATAAATATAGCACAATGAAATTTCAAAAATATTGTATATTAAGTCAGTAATATTTGCAGTATACAGTGTCAGCTGTTTTAAAAATTGGGTTGAGTTAAAGCTTATTTTTACTTCCACAGATTGTTTAAAAAAAAATTTTATCAGTGTGTAGTTTTCATTGTTTTAAGTACACATTCATAGTTATTTTTGTATTTGGTTTGATTACGAATATGTTTTACAAATGTCTAATCACCAACTGCAGCAGAATATTTCCAATAAATTATTCTTTTTATGTCTTTGTGGACAGTATCAGCATTTTCTGTGTACATTGAAATTAATCCTGGAAATTCAGGTTCACTTACCCATCACCACCAACTAAAGATAAAATGGTAGTTCAAGACTCGAATATCTTACTTTTTTTATTGCAATTTTTTTAGGTTCATAATATTGGGTGTGTAAGATATGCAGGGCAACATTTTGTGCATATTTTCATGAAATGATTTCATTTATTACTACCAAAAAAGTATTTTCATCTGGAAAGTGGTTAGCATGTGAGATGCGATAAGTTAAAATAAGCTAGTAGTCATTGGTTTGTAATAAAATACTGATGTGAGAAGGACAAGTGAGAAGTAACAAAAGGCCAACAAAAGCAATGGTAACTAGACCGTCCTCTCATGCTAATTATTTTTAGATTTTTTCCCCTCCAACTCTAGACTAGGAGAAAAAGTGTGCTCCCTCGAGATGCTCACGGCGCACGTGGTAATTTTCGATCATTCTGTACAAAAGGTTGACGGTGCTGCACTCTCTGAGAATCCATGTAAAACAACTACACGAGGAAGCATTTAGCAGCAAGACAAATGTCAGCAGACATTCTTCACAGGACGTTTACCTGCAATAACCACAAAATTCACTCTGTATTAAATAATATTTTTGTAAGTTAATACACATTGCAAACTGAGTTTACAGCATGGCGGATACAGAGTTTGTCACGCTCTTATCATGTCGCTCTACGTGGATGAGAAATAATTACGTTTTCTGAACGGTTTGTGTGTTTAGCTGCTGGATTTTCATATACTGGGCAAGTATTTATTTATGATCTATTTTTCGGCCGAGACCCAGTAGGGAAGGCTCCTATTACAAAGATTGATAGTTAAAGCCGGCCTTCCAGCAAATTGTTTTGTTGCTGTATTTGATTCGTGTTCTATTATTCTTATGTTAATGATGATTATAGAAGACGACATAGCACTTTCTATACAAAGTAATTCGTACACATAAACATACTTCTCCTAGTAGTAAGTCTTTAAGTGTAAGCAAGAACCTGAAATTGTAATTTGTACATGTGCTATCTTAGTGGCTTGACTGTCAGAAAACGAGTGTGCGAAATAGAAGCAGCGAGCACGACATTATGTAACCGTACGTCACGTCTGTCTCGTCTCTCCGGCAAGTAGCGGCTCGTGGCGTGAACGCTGTCTTGGTGCTGCTCGTGAGTTGCACGTAGAATTTGACACTCGAGAAATTCTTGGTACGCTCGAGATGCTTCGCGTCTTCCTATCCCTAAGGAAGCCCATCCTCCTTGTCTTTGGTACAAATAACTTTTTAAATAGCACACTTGAAGGAAAATAAAAACATGAACACAGTTTTCAGTGAATGACAATAGTTACCTGTAAATATGCATTGAAGTGTGTACTTTGCATGGATGGAGCAAGTATTCTATAATGTTATAGAATGGCCCATCTATGTACCGAAAACTTTCAGTGGCCCCGGTAAATTCCTGTATAAATGATAAAATTATCCTCGTTTATCGAATATTACATTAATCAAAAAATCTTTATATCCCGTCACTTGATTTCTTGTAACAATAGCTTTTAAGCTGGTTGTTTACGCAAATGCCTAATAACTGGGTGTGAAATACGTTAAGCACGGTGTTCTCCATTTCAGCTAATAGAGTCTGTGAATCGGGTAGACAAGACCTTGCTCCCTCCCCTTGCACGCCTGACGAGAGGGGAATCCGTAGAGGATATAAAGCATTAAATAAAACTAATTGTATGATCTTTAATTCTTCACGACGCACGAGTATGCGATGATAATCCACTACAGCACTGCAACGTTCTTACATGTTTCCAACTCTAATATCGCTGAAATTTTATCAAGATTTTCCATCGCTCAAAATAGTTAGTTG
Source organism: Clitarchus hookeri (assembly GCA_002778355.1). Lineage (NCBI taxonomy): Eukaryota > Metazoa > Arthropoda > Insecta > Phasmatodea > Phasmatidae > Clitarchus > Clitarchus hookeri. Next base: position 72,964 of record NQII01002812.1, read on the forward strand.
CACCCATCATCACTGTTAGTATTTCAAAGTAAGTGGTTTCGCTTGAGAATGCTACGCAATAAATTTTAACAAGTATGTAATTATTTTTTGCAAGAAAGTTTCCTTGGTAAGGATTTTTTTTCCGTAATGCTAGTTTTTAATCATGTATCATTTAAAATCAAATTGTTTTTCAAAGAAAATATTAACTTAATAGGTAGCATCTTCCAAATTAAGTGATGCCCCTAGAAGCATATACGTGACCTCCCCTAGTTGCTAAAAATTGTTTGAACATAGAGCAACTGGTATAACCAAGAACGAAGTTTATTTTCTGTAACTCCTCGCTAGGAAGATTGGAGGATTTATATTAATTTATTTCAATAGACACACGTGTTCTGAATAAACTGATATCTTGGAAGCGCATATTTGAACAGCTTGTTGCCAAATAATGCGCAAGTACCGAGCCTGAGCTCAGTGTAACTTCTGACGAGCGTAAGTGTAAGGGAAAGTCAGTGGACGTGGTTTGAATTATTAGTTATGGAAGACTGTATAGACATAAAATTTAATTTGTGTTATTTATTTATCTGTGGTTAAAAATCACACTTTTTTTAAAAGTGAAATAATATTAATTACTTCAAAAAGCAGACATTTGCCACACGTGCATGGCATCGCCAATGTAAGTGTAGATAAGCGGCATGTATCGTGTATGATTTGGCTGTCCTCGTGATATGCGGCAAAGCTTGTTTCCTCTCCTTACATGGCTTGTGGGGTGGGAGTGAGTTTGCTAGCAACCAGCATGGAATCCTTGCACCCTCCCAACCTCTAGGGAAAGGGGGGAGAGGGGTAAATTATTCACTCCTCCCATCACTGAGGCTTCCCCTCCTCCGTCTCGCCTGCCATGAACACTGTCATATCGATAACCTCTCTACACGTGCTCTTAGCTGATCAAGGCGCGAGGACATTCAAAATTCAGCTTTTTTGTAACATATAATTTTCTTGTTCTGAGGGACTTGAAAGTTTGGGGTCTGCTTGCATTCACTCTCTTCCAATAAATTATGTATGGTACTTTGTCATGTTATATTCTTTATTTAGGAGAGTTGAGGTGAAATGTATTTTAATGTATTATTTATAATACTTATTTTATTTTTTTTTTACTGTTTATTAGTTGGTTTTTATTGATGTACATGTCAGATCCTCATCTTCTCAAATTCTGGATGAAAGGAAATTTTTTGATAACGGTAGATAGTTTGGCTTACGTGCACGACATGCTGAAGTGTGCGCTCTCTCCCCCTTCCCCCTCTTCTTCCCCCTTTGCTGATAGTTATGCACTGGAAAATTATTATGCCTGACTAATATGTGTAATACGTAGCATTTAAATTGGCGCTTGTGATAAAAAATGCCAGCGTACAATGTACCACATAACACACCATACCAATAAGCACAGACGGATATTAGCAATCTGTACACAAGACATGCATCCCACAACATACCATGCTGCATAATTTTTGTGGACTGTACTCGTAAGACAAGAACACTTTATAAAAAAAAATAATTAAAAACGCAAGTATTTACTCTTGTAGGAAATTCAAAGATTGACGTGAGGAAATTTCTACTGAATGAGAACATTGCTGGGTATGCAAGAGAATTTGTATTACATGGTGGATAAATACTACCAAGAGATGAGAAGAAAATTATAATTTAATTATTGCAATGTAAAAATTATTGATCTCTGATTTCCCTCAATATTCTAAATATGGATAAATGTACAGTTAAAATTCTTTTAAATTAAATTATCCACATATAATGTTATCACCAATAATAATGGGCTGCCTAAATGAACATAAATTTATAGTTTGTCCCGGCACTGAATATATTACTAGGCACATTATGAGATTGTCCGAAAACGTGATAATACTCGATTCACCATGATGTAGAGATGCTCATTTTTCTTCAGCAGATGCCAACTTAATTTTAATTATTCTGAGGTGCCAACAAATGCCAATATGAACTTCAAAACTACCTACAAACTGTAACAAAAGCTACTGTTGGGCATTTCTTCTGCCACTCGCCTAGGTTAATGTTGCCCATATTAGATAAACACTTCATAACATGTTAGTGTCCTTTGCCCCACATATTTCGCATATGTATCCTATCTTAATTAAATGGCCATACAAAAGATATAGTTCTTGGGAGTACAAGCGAACACGCCGGAATGTTCATCCATTTTCTTCGACCATGGATGCTAGACATCTTCAAGCTTTCGGAGGAAAGAGACCCTCCATTTTTGACTGACCTGTTTCAGAAATGAAGATCAGAGTCTTAAAAATGTTGGCTTGCTCTAAAACTGAGCAAGCTGTTGCAAGGTCATCCTCCAAAGAATACCAACATGATATACCAAAGAGTATAAGATGCTGGTTCTTGAACTTTCACGTAACTGTATATTGCATAAGGGCTGTCCTAAACTGTGACGTGAAAATTATATAATGCGACTGTAAAAATATAAATATATAAATTTTAAAATATATTTGAACTCTATAGCAACAAGACAGCTTCACCACCCTGTCTGTCTTGCAGCCGCATGTGTAAAATACGTGTGAAGTATTTTTTTGTAGAATTTGAAGTGTAAATACAGAATGTGCAAGACATGAGTGAACCCTCACCCATATATGGCATAATTAAAAATGCTAGCTTTAAATTATGCAATATGAAAAATGTCTTAAGTTATGTAATATTTCTGATACTCCACACAAGTGGCTGTGTCTAAAAGCGTTCCAGTTTACAAAGGTGACTGCAGTGTCACCTGACAAGAAACATTCTGCGATGTACTAGCTGTCCAAGACACATCATGTGTACAAAATGCAAGTTGCACAAGCCTGTGCTGAAATGACGCACATTGAGGTTGATGTTGAATGCTTGTGTCCCAGGGATGAGCTAATCAGCCTTAGCTCTCAGGTTAGTCAGTTGATCAGAATGTGGACAGTGTTTCCAACCTGAGGGTGCTGTGAGGAATGGATAGAGGGCGGTAGGTACTCTGTGGAACCAAGACTGCTACTGCAGCATGCCAGGAGAAGCTAGAGCTCCAGGACCAGTAAGTGTGCGTAAAGAGGAAAATTACAGTGATCGCAGTCGTATTTCATTCAGTTGTTAGCAGGGGGAAGTTACGGAAGAGGTGAAGCAAAACAACAGCCTGTGGAATGTGGTTGAATGCTTTGGCCAAAAGTCCATGGGGTACTGTTTACGTTAGTTCAGCTTTGTAGCATCACCCACAATTTCATAGTATATTTCAGGCGTACGAGATGGCCTACAGTCTTGTCATAAGGTATCAATAGTGCAACAGTAAGTATGTGACGACATCATCGACAAACTGATGAGGACATCCAGGGCCCCCTGGACCGTCGACCTTCATCATCAACTCTCCACTGGGTTATGGCGCCGGGTAATCTCGACCACGTAACTCTGCATTGCAATATACGCACTGTAGCTGGTGGATGACAATTTTTCACAGAGTTATAACTGCCCTGGATAGGAGAAGTTTTGTTGGTGAGCCTGCTGTTGAAGGAGGTAATGGGTGCATCGCACAAGAGCTACAACATGGGTTATTGCATGGATTAGACCCCCTAGGAGTAGTGATGTTACCGACTGTGGCATTAGGTTGCCATTTTGGGTGCACCAGTTTGTATCGAAGGTTAAGGGAATCATTTAAAGACCAATCTGGATGGTTTGGAGACCAGAATTTTGTCTGTAGTTGAGAATGATTCTGAGTTTGCCAGTGCCCTCAAGGTATGGGCAACAAGAGAAATATCAGAGTTGCTGTTCTTTGCTTGAGGATCTGTGGTTGAAAATGAAAACTGAATCTGTTTGTGAACAAGGGGTCTGGAGTAGCTCTGTCGAGGAAGGCTTTGGCTATTAGATCACGCTGCTTAAGTCAGTTTGAGTGGAGCAAATGCGTTTAGCTCTGGTGGGAAAACTGTACAGATTTCTTGGCATCAAATGGATATTAGCTGTTGAAATGTAGGTACTGAAGGTTTGTTGAGGGTTTAATGTGAACTGCTGTTTCAATTTTGTCATTGTGAAGGACTACTTCCACATCCAGAAATATGCTGTGTGATTAAGGTTAGGTCCAAGTGAACTTGAGTGGGCTGTGTGAGTTAAGGTTGTTGAGGAAGTGGATGAGACTTGACGTGAACCACACGTCCACAAGCTCCTTGTGCCCAGTCTGACCGCCGCAGTCACAACTACACCAGCTACATCAGGCCAAGAGTGCATAGTGCAGGTCGACAAGAACAGAACTTGCACCACCTTCTTGCTGACAAGGATTACGCAACTCAAAGAGACCGCCCTACTCATTTATTGCAAGAGGTAACTCTTTTAATAAATAAGTAGGCGATCCGAAACGGTGTTTACCCTAAAGCCACAGTCGTTGGACGCACTGGCAATTGGTCTTTGTATCGTGGTTGCTTGCGCAGCAACCTACGAGGCAACGCACCACCAAGTTGCATCGAACTGCTTGTAGGCTGAAGCTGAAGTGATAAGTGCCTCAAAGTGTCGCCCAGTAGTGTGCAGCATTTTTACAAACACATTAAACACCGTCACCGCATTCACAACTACAGTCAGGGGTGTGTTTTATTGTATTAATAGCAATCAAGCATGGCATTCCACACCCCTTTGCCCAGGTGGACTCGTCCATCCCTTCAGGAGGCAGCCACCTGGCGGCAACACTGTAGCTAGTGAATTACAAACACTTTTTACGAGAAAACTTAATACTGTAATAATGTTAATTTATATAAGAGTAATTATGTTTTATAAAAGGAAGATAGCCTATAAAGGCCTCTATCATTGTAACATATTATTTAGTATAGTGACACACCCGTCAACTTCACAACTTCAAGCATAACAGACATTTGTTCATAAATTTAGATACTTTTTTCACCATTACAATCATATCGCAGAGTGCTCATGTTATGTTTCATTATTCGGCATTTGACTTTGGTTCTCATGATGCATGCTGCAAACCGAGGCCACTCAGACGAGACCGGCGGCGTTGGTCGCTCCGCGAGCCCCCTCAGTACCATAATTTAGGCTGTAATAACTTCACTACAATATTAACATTAACTAACAAACAGTTGTTATCTTTATTAACTGTACCGATGGGAGAGCCACCCGCCCTCTCAGCAGAGCGCTTAACGCAATCGCGTATCAACATAATACCACATTTATTCCACGCTAAGTTCACCGGCAGACCGTAAGTGCTGGGTCCATTTTCATGTATTATTCACCTGTAGTCAGAACAGTGAATAAATCGCTTTACCAAGTTAACTGTGTCAAATAATTGTAGGGTACTACACCCTTTGTAGCATCACCCACAATTTCATAGTATATTTCAGGCGTACGAGATGGCCTACAGTCTCGTCATAAGGTATAAATAGTGCAACAGTAAGTATGTGACAACATCATTAACAAACTGACGGAGATATCCAGGGCCTCCTAGGCCGTCGACCGAACGACCCTCATCATTAACTCTCCACTGGGTTATGGCACCGGGTAATCCAACACTAACCAGCCCTGGGTAACTTCGACCACGTCAGACTGTCCTCAATTGAATACCAGATCATGAAGATGTCATATATAAAATCCATCCAGTAGTGTGGCTGAATTGGATGGAGGCTCAGAAAGTTTTGCTTCAGGTTACCCATGGACGGATTGACATAAAAAGGGACTAATACAAGACATGAATTGAATTTATTTTTATTAGGCGCCTTTCACGTTTCATGTGTCTACCGATTGAGCGAACCGAGCTGTAATTTTCAGTCACCAATTTTGACGGCTGCCACGTTACAAATATGGCGGCCCAGACGTGGGGCAACATTACACTACGCACGTGCCTAATGCAACATTTTGCAATACAATTCACAAAACAGAGAGTTGAATAGGTAATTGATTCAAAATTGGTAAAAGTAATGACAATGAAAGATGAAAGTAGATCATAATGAATTTTCAGAATTATACTTTCACAACCGAGTTCAGTACTAGCAATCGTAAATTTTACAAATAAATAAAAATGTATTACTTCAGAACAAATTATCAAGCAAAGTTCAATAAAGTGTGTACTTCATTACATAAATATAGCGCCGAATTCGGCATGCCAACGGACGTGCCACGCATTCTAGCTGCGAGATTTATAACCAAATGGCTTGGAATGTTCTGCACTACATCACGCCAAGGTCAAAGTGCGCACCGTGATAGGAAATATTCCTCATCCCTTCATCCAACCAGAGATCAATAACAAACAGTGCCTTGCTTAACAGAGCCTGTAGGCTGTATATCCCATACAGTTCTTCTACATCATCATCATCATCATCATCTTATTTCTGTGCTGGGTCTGATTCCTCAACTGTTTCTATAGAAGCATGCGAGTTCTTCCTGTATGTGTTTTATCTCCCTCACATCCCTGGGGTACATTACCAATTACTTCTTGCTTCTTTTTCTTGATGCACGCTCTCTTGAAATGTCTCCTTTTAGAACGATAGCGGCAGACAGTAGACACATGCCTAAATATTTCTGGTGCAAGATTCCCAGAACACCGCCAACACTGTTTAGGTGGCCTCTGCCTCTCCTCCACTTTTGCCTGGCATTATCTACACGTCTGCCCACCGTCACAGCATGCAGTGTGGACCAAAATATTGGTTCGCCTACTATGGTGGGACAAGGGACAAAACAACGTGTGCAGACCACAGTGTCAGAGGGCAGTCACATGATTAAGAACTTCAGGTAGTGGAGGGGATGAGTCACTCGGCAGCTTGTGGCCCTGCAGGTTCGGTCCGGCACCGTTGTCGGGTGGCCCGAGTTATACAACGGGGCCGTGGTGGCTGTAGTAACATCCACACTGGATGGGCGAGTGTTCCCACTTTTTTTTTGAGACACTGTTTGGACATTTCTGTTTGTATTGTCAAAATGAATGAGAATCCAATTATGACTTGTTGCGTACTTTATTTGTGAAGGAAACAGGCATATGTGGTGGCGTAGCTAGGTGTCATTTATTTCTCTAAGCAGTACGGCATACGTTCAAAAACAAGTTCCGCCAAGTCTTTTTGAACAGTGTATTATGTGAATTATTGGTTATATGCTTGATAAAAAATATTAACGCCTGTTTACAGTGTAACTGATGTTAATTATTTTCCTGGTTGGCACTTGACATCCATTCCCTGTAAATTGCATAGGTTTCTCTTAAATTGTTAAAGCAAACATCCAGTAATGGCAGCAACCGTTGTGCTCTCCTCTCTTTCTGTCTATTGTCACTCGGCAGTAGGTATAGTATGACCTTGCTTCCTGCTTTTTATACGCCATGTGAGGAGGGAGGAAGTACTAACGCTTCGCTGGTGCTCTGGGCGATATCACTTCCTCCGCTTACAAGCCTAACGAGAGGGCAAGTTGTTGCCCAGCAACCGGCATGGCATCCTTGTCTCCTCCCTTCATCTGGTGCATCTGGTGGAAGGTGGTTTGCCTCCACGCAGGGTCAAATTGCACCCTTTGTGAAAGGAGGCAAACAGTTTGGTCATTCTCGGCCACGTTCTGCCGCAACTTGTCTCGGCCTGAACTGCTTCTGCGACTCGTCCCCCTCCACACTTTGTGAAGAGGAGGCTGATGGAATCGCCCTCCCTGTGAATTTGTTTGTGGAGGAGTGTCTAGAGTAGGGAGTATTTGCGTTTCTGTGCGTCCTGTCTCGGCGGCAGTGTCAAAAAGGTGGTAACTTAGGGCGTGAAATTTTTTCCTCTTTTTTTCACCACTTAAAATTTATGGTGCAACCGCTGTGCGATGGCGACCATTACACAACGAAATATGAGAAATGGACACGAGATAGATTGTATCCAGGTGTGCAATGTAGACAGGGGTAAAAGACATGAATTTATCATTGTTTACACGCACTCAATTCGCTCAGTCCTTGTCTATTAAAACTTATGTTGAGGTTAGGGAGGTTGGTGGCTAGTGTTGTACGTCTGTGTTACAAAAAGTTTGCTTATGGTCTGCAAAATAAAACACATACATTGGCCTACATACATACATTTTTTTTTCCAAGGGAGTGACAGGCATTATGAAGCCATGCCACTGACGACTTGACACAGTAAACTGCACTAGGTTGAAAGGTGCAACTTTTTTTTGAGGTTGCAAAATTGGAAGATGAATAATTTTTCTTTGGGACTAAGATGTGTCCAAACTTAAGTTGCTAGACTGCAAAGAATACTAAATAAAACAACATAAAATGCCATGAAAACCAATTTATTTATTTATTTGTTTTTTCCAAATATGAAAAAATGTTTTTACCACACACAATTTTGAAACTCAACATTTTTCACTCAAATTTTTTTCCCCTCGCTTTGAGGACTGATGATTTGTTATTATTCTACCCTGAAAAATATTTTTCTTTCAGACAATTTAGGAATGTATTCTTCTCTTAGGTTGTTAAGCAGCAGCTTGTCCTGTTCACTGTATTTTCTTGCATAGACCTGAATTTTTCGAAAATCTGTAAGCAGAAAACACTTTTGAGATTTACTTTCTTTATTGAGACAACTGCCAGTACTGCGTGAATGACATGCGTGGTGACACATGCAGTGTTGCCAAAAGCAGGAGTATTCCCCCGAGAAACTATGAAGCAAGATACTCCGTCCCTCCTCTTCCTAAAAATGCACATGTGTCATACACACATACACAGACACCAACACCAGAGACAGATGGCATTCCTCTTTACTAATCACAATAAAAAAAGATTTACTTAAATTAAAGCATTATTTGTTTAATCAAGGTCCTAGAAAAATGGGGTAGTAATTTTTGCAACTAGTATCCTGATAGCTTAATTTGTTAATAAACTTATCTCAATGATTTCCCTTTTGATCCATTTCCTTTTGCAAGACTTTTATACCGGGAATTAAGATTCTCAAGGCTGTCCACGATTAATTGAGCACTTCTCAAACAAACCTTTTGAAAAATGTTACTGCCCCACCCTGCATGTATTTTAACGGGCATGTTGACCGGCGTGCATCCAGTAAAGTTGGTAACGACGGAGGGATAGTAGTTCCATGTGTTAACTTTGCATTGATTGCGTTAGGCAAACATTTGTGAATATTGAAATTGTTTATTTCACTTTCTGTATTTTTCATGCAATTAAGTGTAAGAATGAGCAAATTCGTAAAATAATTACGTTTCAAACAATTCCACATTTTCACTTGCCCGGCGCATAAATAAAGTGATCAGGGCCAGGGCAATGTTAGTTTTTCGTACAGTGGAAGAAAACACAATGTGCATGAAAGTAGATCGTAAGCAGGGCTTTCAAAAATGCTCAATTATTTACAGTGAACAGCCCATAATTATTTGCATCATCATACACAAGGTTTCAAACAGGTTCATCGACTTTCAATAGGCTATATCTTTTAAACTGAGGATCAGAGAACCATGTGATAAAGAGAGAAATACAATAAGATTTGCTTACAATTATCACAAATGCCCTACCCGTTAGCGAGCATGCCTGGTGTTATTGCGACCACTGTTATGTGGTTTCAAAGTTCACCCCTTGTTGTAGGAAAGGGCGGCACATAAACTGAATCCTTCACGAACCCCAACAAGAAAAAATTCACAGACGGTGAGATCGGGCGACCTTGGTGGCCAGTGGTGCAATGCCAAATCAGCACGTCCCTATCTGGCCGATCCATCGGTGCGGAAGCTCGTTCTGGAATGTCCGAACTTGCGAGTGCCGGTGCGATAGTGCTCCATAATGCTGGAAAATTAAATCAGCAGAATCTGCCTGTAATTGCGGGGAAAGCAAGTTCTGTAAAATTTACAGGTATGAGAGAGTGTGATAATGTTGTCAGGGAAAAAGAACGGATCATAAACCTTTCCTCGGGGAACGGCACAAAACACATTGACTTTAGGGAAGTCTCCTTCACGCTTGACTATGGCACGTGACTGCTATGATACCGTACCATTGATGAAACATGGCCTCATCACTGAACACTAAGCGTGGAAGGGAAGTGTTATTTTCCATTTATTTTGTGAGAATGAATGCACAAAATGCCACATATTGCTGCTTACCACCTCTGCAGAGGGCGTGTACAAGTTCAATCCTGTACGGTATGAATAATGAAGCAGTCGCAGGCATGCCAGACACTTATATGGGGTATGGCTGGCATGACGGGTAGACTTTTGTGGACTTCTCACAAAACTCTGGACGGGCCCAACATCTTCGTTGGAAGCACGGGGGGCCAACTGTTGATTTCCCCTTACACAAACAACATGTTTGTTGAAACTGCTCATGCCTACGTCAAATGCTCTGAGCAGTGGAGGGTGCGGTGCCGTACTCTTGCCGGAAATCGCACTGCACAGTTGTCGCAGACTTGCAATTGTTGAACTGGAGAATGCGAAATGCCTTGTGGTGGGGTCGTCATCCTGAAGCGCACTGAAGGGAGCTCGCTGCTACTCGCTGTCTACGTACCAGGGAGGCACCTAGCAGCATCCAAATGAAACATTCCAATCCTCTCCCAACAGTGAGCGGATGTGCTCGGTGACATGCGAGACCCTGGCATGGCTCAACTGAACACCGAGTTGGCACCCAAGTGATTCAGAGCCCATTGGTGGGGGGGATATTGCGACTGAGCACTTGTAAGCAAAACTTTGTTAGACATGTAATTCACTCTTTACCGCAATGGTTCTCTGTTCCTGAGTTTAAAAGATATGCCCCCTTGCAGATGCATGGTGTACGTCTACATGAGGGTTGCATGACTCACATTTCGCATTAGCCTTTGTTTCGGTTATGTCTCAATTCCAAAGTTGAATGCTGATTTCAAAGCTGTCTCAAGCTCAAATGAAGGTTGAAAGTTTGAAGGAAATAGGCCACAAATAAGTTTATTGCATTTACTTCGGTCACTGAGAAATTTGGTTGTCTCTACGAGCATTGTACTACCCACAAGTGGGTCTGATATAAAAACAAACACCACCAAAGCATGCCCTTGACTGTCTACCCCCTTTCCCATGATTGTACAATTTCCTCCATGCGTGACTCGTCATTGTAATAAAAATGGTTTAAATATATTTGCTAGCAATAAAATTAATACGTTTTCATGTTGTCTCTCTTGAGTGATGTGCCGAAATACGGAAAACTAAGAAAATTTTGCGAAGTGGTGAAAAACGTTTGCAGAGATGGCTTACGGCGACAGTTTTAGTAACACAATGTGCGTGAATTGAGACATATTATGCCCTACCATAAAATCAGTTTATTCAGACACTTGTGTCTATTAAAACAAATTAATATTTTGAAAACAAAATCCTATGATTTTTGTGCTTGGTAGTACTTAGGTGCCGCTCAATGTTAATGCAAGGGAAGATCAAGTAGACACTGCTGGGATATACTTTTATTCAGAAGACATCTGCCTATTGAATTAAAGTAATATTTAATTTACAAATCATGTTAATTTTTTGCAAGAGATGATTAAACACAAACTTCATAAAAAAAAATTAAATGCAATTGTCAAAATTTTTAGGTGTCAAAATTGGTTTGTTCCTATTTTACAAAGAACAATTTTACAAAGCCATTCTTGGGAACTGTGGCATTTCATAAAAAAAACGCAGTGCACTGTATCAGGTGTGATTTTGCTTCAACAGCTATTAAAAAATGTATTAAGTACAGGGGTTGAGGGTGGGTCCAAATTTATCAATTTTTCAATAACGACCCCTTTGGAGTAACGACCCTTTTCCTGTGAATATGGAAGGTTGTAGAATAAAGAGTTGGCTTATAAATGAGACTGTATGAATTACCCTGTGTTCAGAGAACAATAACCATGCACCCAAGCTAATAACTAACTTGCAACTGGGGTTGCGGTGGGAACTGACATGTGTAGATGAGCATATTAAGAGGCAGGAAGGATGACTCGCGCAGGTCTCTGTTACAGGCCGACAGTTTAAAGAGACAAACATCTGCTCACAGGGCACAGTGATTGATGTACATAGCACTGCTGCTCACGGTACAGACACACGTTACAGCATTACCACATCGCAGTGCAGTCTGGGTATAGTGATAGCCAAAGGAGATAATAGTGCGCAGAAGTCCTAAACGTGTCGGGCGAGTCGGGATAGTCCATTGCTACTGCACGGAGGGTTGGGGTCGTTCAGTTCAGTAGCGACAGCGGTCAAGGAAGGTCAGGTGAAAGCTGCTCCGCGTGCGCATGTTACCTGTCAGAAAACGTTAGTCGCACAGCGCGGCAGTACAGAGCGATGTTATCAGTTTGGTGCGCGTAGTGCCAGCAGTGTCACGTGGTTTCCCTCCCTCCAGCAGCAAGCGTTTGGGAGGATCCTCCCCTACATTCCCTCCCTCAAAGCTGCGGGAAGATTATTTTCTCGTTTTAACTTTACTACACCTTGAAAACAAGCCACAGGGGTAAGACGAAAAGCAGTCAAGTGCAGCACTGATAAACAACAGCGTACTCTATGTAGTAAAAGTAGTTAAGTAATATGTAAAGTTTCCCGTAGATATTCTCAACTGTGCTTACTGGTGTTGGAAGACAGCTGTAAATCACAAATCTCCTTGACAGTGTGGAAGTTATGCAGGATTCCTTCAAAGTGGAAGTGGAGCAGATGTGGACACTTCCTCATCACTTCGAGGATCAGATCGTCCAGCACCTCCTTGTTGTTATGGAGGTCTAAATGGAGGCTGACTGCAACAGTATTGTGGAACAAGTGAGCAATGCATTGTTGACACAGCAATAATGGCTGGTAATCACAACACACACACACATAAATATCTTGGCTTATTAAATTTAATTGTAAAATTAAAGTTGGTGCATTTCAAAAATTGAAGCACCACGAAATAATAGTCAGATCACAATGAAATAATGCACACAAATCCACTGGCGCATGCCGACATGTTTATGTTCCTCTGCCTGAAGGGCGTTATGAAAGGTGCACATTTTGTGGACATGGTGGTAATCCAAGGAAGTGCGACGTTCCTGCGAATAATTCCTAAAGAAGCTTCTGTTGACAGTTTAAAGCATTACGAGCATTGCCAAAAGTGTGTTGTGAAGGATGGCAATTATTTTGAAGGCCAATAAAAGTGATTTATTTGTTATTCTGTTTTGCTTGTTTTCTGGTAACTATCACCACACTTTCTAGAAACACATCATTTTTGTTTGACTGTCCAGCGGCACAAATGTAATCAACACCATATTTCCTGATAAATGACATACATACAGTATAATTTATTACACCAATGATGTGATTGATATTGACGCTGTACCTACTCATTTTTATCACTTTCTTTGATTTCCACTAATGTAATGATACTGATACTTTTGTCTTCACACGAATTGATGGCAATGGTGGCATTGACTGTATAAATAATACCAATATTTTCTACATTACTGATAACTCTATAATCCTGATATTTCTCATAATTTGGTAATTTTAATTGTATTGATGATATTGATAATACTGATATTATTGATATATAAAAATATAGAGTTGGAAGTGAAAATTAATTTAAAATTTCATGATATAAAACAGCCCTCTTTGGCATAAAAGAAGACTTCCCTAAATGTGCACAGGAAAGTTAAATAAAAAAATAAAAAATCCTAAAACTCTTAAGAACATTGCGCCTAACACATACACTTACACAGCTCAAATAAGCATACTGATGTCCTCAAACCTCTTTAAGTAATGATTAAATAAAATTTTTTTTACCAAGAATCAAAATATTTTAAAGGTTTTTGGCATCCAAAGGATTTGAAGTAGCTTTTTTTTTTTTTGCTGCCCCAAACAGATACTTATGCATCAGTTAAAGAGTGATAACATTGTTATTCTGTTTTTACAATCAACTGTGATGAGCTTGAATCAGTCAGTGAAGTGGATTTTCTAAAATCTTTAAAAACACCAATACCACTGATTTTTCTTAAGAATAAGAAACACAAAAATTTTATTTACAGGTGCAATCGATCCTGGGGAAAATTACATTTGAAACTCCTTAAAAATCAAGGGAATAACTGAATGATAGAATTTCTTCCAAACAATAAATTTGGCAAAAATGCCAGACTACGTGGGCGCTACTGTGGGCGCTACTCGGAGTGAAATTAGATGATGCTGGACTTGAGCTACAAAGAGATCAAGTCGTAATGGATGCTGTACTGCATCGTAATGCGCGATAGCAACACTGACATCAATGTACTCAGAGCAACTGAGGTGATGATGCACTTATAATTGTATTTCAACACTGTAGCACTTCAGTGGGAAATATGTAACTACAATACTGAAGATAGCAATGTAAACAATTGTACGTTTATTGTTTTAGGCTGCCTGCCTTACACTTTGTTGAGCAAACTGATTCATTCAAATCTAATTAGTGAGGCAACATTTCTGCTCATAGTGTCGCGAGAAGAAACTCGAAAGATCAATGATTATTCAAAATAATATGCATGTATATGTGTCCTAATAAATAAATACTTTTGTTTAATAATATTAAATGTACACATTTATCTCTATCTTTAATTAAACTGCACAAACGGTTGTGCATTCATTATCCTAAAAAAAAACATCAGCACTAATGGAGGTGGAGTATTTAGGCTAAAGTGTATCAGTAAAGATAAAATTTTATAAATTCCACCACTTTAGACTAGTATCATTTACCAAATAAGGCTTATTAAATGTAATATTATTAGAAAATAAATATGTGACAATTTGTACAGAACTTGTTCAAACTATGAATGGTTATTTTAATGTTGATTGAATGAAGTTTTTATTGCGCGCCCAACAAACATGCACGTACCCAACGTCTTCCAGTAGTAACGGACTATAAGGTGCAAAGTACACCTGAACTTTCTACTTCCACGCTGGCTCCAGACTGCTCCGCTGCAAAGACTCAAGCTCTGCAATGGGATGCTTGGGAGAAGGAACGTCAAAAGTTCTTCATGGTGACTGATATTAACTGCAGGAAATATAAGCAACATAGACAAGTGTGCGATGCTCCAAGAAGTTGGATGTCATGTCATGATCTAAATTTTACCAGAAGCAAAATAAAGGCTGTTAATCTGCAGGAGATTTAGCTGGCATAAATAAGGTAGTATTATGCAAGGTTTCCCTCAAAACTAATTTTGATACACTCCTTTCCGTGGCAAGCGAGACAGTGAGATTTATTACAAGGATAAAGACAAATTTTATATCTGTAAAATTGATTATGTAAACTGTAGTCAACAATTGCAGAGATATGCCTTCCACTGAAGTATGGCTCATGACTTTCACATGTAATAAAAACATACAGTCTCTAAAAAGAAATTCCTTAAAGCTGAAATAAATGCAGTACAGTCGGAAATGAGTTTGGCATACATTTATGGCAAGCAGGATTATTTTTGGACCAGCTAATTTGCTAATTTTAACTCCTTTAAAATATAACATAATGCTACAGGAAACAGAAGTGCATACCTCACGCTATCTGTAGGGGGACCGTATTATACAACATAACATGTAAATGAAGAATGTATATTAGATATGTAGTGTGTGTGCACGTGCATAGGAGTACAGTAGAACCACGTCATAATGAGTACGGGCCATAACGACACAATCGCCGTAGAGATAAATTTTGAATTCATCGCTTGTTCTACGTACATTTAATACACTGTTAATATACTTGTTTAAAATTAGTGCCTTTTTGTATTTCATCTTTTGTCTGCAAGCATGTTGTAGAGGTCAAAAGAATGCCAACAACCTTTTTCCCCTGGCGAACACAATAAGGAAGGAATGATTGGCATCTTTTTCTTCTCCTATTGCCTAATCACTCCCCCTCTTGCCAACGCTTGGTTATTGACCTGTTGTTAGAGAGCAGAGCAAAGCCGTCTGTGGAACAAATATGTAATGATAATTTGCTGTTATAGTGATAATTCGCTACAGCAATACTTTATCTTGCCACTGTCAGTTGTTGTTATAGTGAGGTTTTACTGTACGTGTAACAAGTTTAGACTGGAATAAGTTTATCAGTTCAAAATATTTTAGGGAACAGGAAAAAGAGGGACACTTATGTTCATGTGGACTTATGTACATGCATATGTTAGTACATGCATTCCCCATGATTATACATGCATCCACACACATGTTAAGATACAATAATGTATGGAGTAAAGCAAAATATAAGTGCATAGATCTGAACCATCTACGCGTTTGTCCCAACAATTTTTTTGTTACTGAACTAAAATGTGACGGTGCACCATTATACAAAAACCCTATGCCACACACATTTGTAAACCCTTCCAAAGTCCATTCAAATTAGTTTAGAACTGCGAGAAGGAGAGCTGGTTGATAACCAGGGTCCCGTACAGTTCTGCCGGTGGAAGACAGAACTGAGCCTTCCACCCGGCACATGTCAGCCGTCTCTCTATAACACAGAAAAGAATGTTAAATGTTACAGACCAACGACGAAATTAGAAATTTTGTGGTGGTGTAATATACGTCGTCATCTTGCTCGCGGCCTCACTTGCCACTTACTGTAGTCATGTTTACGTTGTGTGTTTACCTAGGTATGCCCAGGTGCCACTCCCACCATCCATGACAAGGAGCCCACATTGCCTTGCACCTTGGAATCAGCTGCAACAAACGGTCTTACGTGCACACAGCTGTCAGATGGGAGAAAGGTTTCAGCACCTGTCTGGGTAGTGCAGTGTGGTCGCAATGCGCATCACATGGCTGCCACGAGCCAGAGGCTGTTTCAGTGTATGTCTTGCCTTGTTCTGTGAGCGTATAGTGCTTTGCAATTGTTTAGCGTGTTTGGTGTTTAGGCATACCTAGAGACAACCTGCACCAGCCGTGGCGGAGAGCACTCATCACCTGGAACCTTGGAATTGGCTCAAGTCATGGGGTTTGGTTGCAAACGGGACGTAACTAAATCCAAAATGGAGGGATTTACCCAGCTTAGGGCGAGGTCAACATGGACAAGACAAAAGGGGACTGGATCTGGCTGCTCTTCTCGAGGGACAATCCTGTAGTTTCTTGACAGTCTTGAAGGTAAATGAAGTAGTGGTCAAGGAAACTGGAGTACCCCAAGAAAACCCACACAATAAGCAACATCCATCATGCTTCCCGCGAGAAAAACACGCTGACTCGAAACCTCTGCTGTGATGGGAGGTTGATGTGCTTTTGCACTGCTGTGATGGGAGGTTGATGTGCTTTTGCACTGCTGTGATGGGAGGTTGATGTGCTTTTGCACTGCTGTGATGGGAGGTTGATGTGCTTTTGCACGACCACTACAACTCCTGGCAAGGTTTGCTTTTGGAGGTAATGGTAACGGCACAAACAGTTGCTGCTGAGGAATTCTTCACACTGTTGTACATTCAATATTGCTGCTGTTCTTGAAGTACTAGTGTCAGCATCTTCTTTAATCCGCCCTTCAGGAACAAAAATATAACCACTAACTGGATTGCTACCGATGATATAGTTGCTAAGCATTCTTTCTGGCCCTGGACCCTCGGTCACAATAGCTTATGTAACAGAAAAAGGAGCACCGTTTGAAAATTTTCTATCCCCAATTTTTCAAGCATTTAGTAAGTATTTGACGAGCATCAGCAACACTTTTCAGTTGCACTTTGAGGGCTTACCTGGAGCCCAATAGTTGTTGGGACTACCCAAAGACACCAGGGAGCTAGTTGCATCTGTAAGCTGTTCATCTGTTAGCTAGCTGGATAGTGGTTTGGGTGGATGGCATCCTCTGGTTTTGGCCAATCACTCAGTAAAACAGCTGGTGCTTCATCTTGCTTGTTCTTCTGTAGAGGTAAAGGTTGAGCCTATCTGGCGCAAGGCTTCAGTGCTCCTCGCATTCTAGGGTGATGGAACCTTGGACTTTGTAAAATTGGTTATCATCCTGAGCCTAGCATGCTTTGCAGTCTCGGACTGAACAGTCAGCAAGCCACAGCTCAAGGCCTCCTGCTGACAGTCTGTCGTAATGATTGATGTACCCAGAGTCTGAGAACGGTCGACTGTCTTTCCAACAATCCAGAACTGGTTAACATTCAATGTGTCTTCTCTATAGTCTCACTCTTGTCAAAGCCCAGACCATGCCTCGCCAGTAGGTACCCCTGGGATAGTGAACTCTGACAACTTGAGGGAGTCAGGCCCACCAGAGGTTTCTTGGGACCTGAGGTACAACAGTGTTTAGTGTTAGGGTCTCTCCTTCCTTCCTCTTGTAACAGCACTCTTCCGTTGTTTTGTAATAAAAATTTATACAACAATACCATTTCTTAAAACTGGAATTCGGAAGTTATTGGGTTTTGGCAAATGAGGGTATTAGCACCTGTAGTTTGTAGGTACTCTAATTAACAACAAACATTGAAAAAATTTTTCAAAGTTTCCACCTCCCAAAGTTTTTCACTAAATGGGACCCAGGGCAGATTGCACCCGCTTGCCCTTGGTCTTCTCAGAAGACCTGAAGAGAATCCTCAACCACCGGGGCAGCCCTTACAATACTGACACCGCCACAGTGTCTGATGAGGTAACCAGTGTATTCCATTAGCTGTAGAAGTTCTTTGGAGGAAATCTGGCAGGACCAGGGATGATGACATCATGCTTAGCTACAACAGTGACCTCCAGTGGTCAATAAGGAAAATAAGGGGTAGACTAATTGACTTTGGTCTCTTCTAGGAGAGGGAGATGGCCTAACAACCTCCGGAGCAGCAGCATCACTGTAGGGCAGCCGACAAACTTGTAGCCCAGCTGGGCTGTTACACTCATCAGTTCAGGCAGCAAGCTACCTTCATTACATGCCGAGATATCCTGTTCCTGAGAACAAGGAGACAATCGTGGCTAACTCCATCCCATAGTTTTCTTGGGTGAGGGTATGAGATTGTCACTTCTAGTGTGCCTCTTAATCACTCCCAGCTGCCCAGATAGGTGTGTTATCAACGGTACCTCTGGTAAGCAGTCAGAACTGAAAAGTGAAAGCCAAGGTCACTTCACATACTGTGTTAACAGTATCAATTGCTCTTGACAGAAGGTCAAACTGGAATAGTCATGGTACAATTTCTAATGTATAATACGGTATTAAATTTCCCTGTTACGAGAATGAACGTGCTTAGCCCATAAAACATCTAATTAAGTGTTCAAGAGATGCCAAGAAAAGTGTATGAAGAGTTTTACTGTTTTTCATAGCAGCGATTCAGAACAAGATTAGATGAACATGTATTTAAATGAACTTTTTGATTGTAACACAAAAAATTATATGACTGATTCATGTTTAGTGGCCTTACTTTCATCAATATGAAAGGTAACGCTGCTTTAGTTAACATCTAGGAAAAGATCTAATTGACACAGACTGCACCTAACATTTCAGCACAAGCATGTGGGTACGAGTGAAAGAGGTGCAGAGCAAAGCTTCCTTCAGTCTGCGACCAACAGCGCAAGGAAATTACGTCAGCGAACAGCCCCATAGAGCTTGGCACGTAATGTTATCTACGACAAACAAGGCTTTCTTTTTAAAAATTAACATTTTTTGTACCTGGGATTGAAACCCATGATCCCTGCTGACTACTGGTAATGTATCTAAAGAACACATTAACAGTACACCTACGTGAACTTCCTAATTGTGCTGCAAGCTCAATGGGTAAAGGCTGTCCACGGTAAACGCAGCACTTTTGAAAGCCCTGCTTAACATCTACTTGTAAGCACATTGTGCATTCTTCCGCCATATGTAAAACTGACGTTGCCATGAGCGTAATTACTTTATTCATGCATCAGTCAAGTGAAACTGCAAAATCAATATTTTACACATGTGTTGATTCTTACACTTACATGCAATAAAAAAATTAAAGTCAAAGAAATAGTTTCAGTATTTACCTGTGTTTACCTAATACTTTTAATTCACCGTTAAAACACATGCAGGTAGGGGCAGTTGATTTTTAAAAATGCTGAATTAACTGTTATAATTGTGTGTCACAGTGTGCGTGTATTTTTACAGGTTTTCCACATACCGATGGTGAGACGAACACCGAGTCCAGGGCAAGCTGTTGCCAGGCGGCTCCAAACAGCATAAGAAACGGCGTGGGTAACATCTGTGTTAGTTATGGCGATGTGGAGGAAGCTCAAGCCCGCGCAATAGTCTGCAAGCAGGCCCAGCGCAGCGTTGGAAACGCTGGAGTAGTCCAATTCCAGAGCCACCAGGTTCTGCAGTCGCTGCAGCAAGTCCAAGTAAGCGGGCAGCGCGCGAGGCAGCTGCACGTGGCTGAATGCTTTGCGGATGTCCAAGTGTTTCAGTGGCTTGCTTGTCTCGTGCAGTGCTGCGCAAACCACCTTGACCGCATCTTTGACAAAGAAGCTGCTGTTGTAAAGTCTCAGCACTTGCAGTTCCTTCTGGGTCCTGTGGCCGATAATGCTGCTTTGTACCATTCACACGAGCATGTCATATGTTTATCACACATTACACTGTTCATCAATACTCAGGAAATATCTGAAGCAATGAAGAAATAGTTACTATCGATGGAGATGACGATGATGCAGGTTGACGTTAACACATAAAGAAAAGAAAAATTGTAGAAAAATTAACGCATCACAATAGGTTCTTAGTGTTGAAGCTATGTGTATGATCAAATATGCATACATTTGTTGTGATGTGTAGGGGGTTCCAGGGATGTTTATGTAGGTTCCTGCCTTACTCGGCTTGCTAGTTCAAGGCGAAAACTGATGAANGTGTAGGGGGTTCCAGGGATGTTTATGTAGGTTCCTGCCTTACTCGGCTTGCTAGTTCAAGGCGAAAACTGATGAAATTGCCCAGCACCATAACTCGGTGAGCATGAGTTAGTGAGGGTTGTGCGGTCGACGGCCCATGGGTCCCTGGTGTCCTCTGTCGATCTGTAGTGCTTATGAATGATGAGCTTACCAATAATTGCACATGCCTAGTGGTTTCACTCTTTATACTGATGAGGCTGTAGATCACCTTGTACGTCTTACTTACACTTGTTACTGCTGCAATAGGGTGCAGAGTCGAAAATACCCCAAGGGGTAAAGTAAATAAAACACTTATGGTTATTCAAGACGTTTACTTACTTCTTTGATACATATATACTTACGCTGATATGTGATAAGTTTATGCGGATCCGGCACTGTGGTCTGCCGGTGACCATTGCTGTTCAATAAGGGCCTAAGCAATGGAAATTAGGTGCAGTTACGCAGTACGCGTTCAGTCCTGTTAAAGATGACAGGAAGACAGCTGGTCGTCCCCTTGGCATGAATTAAGTAAAGAGTTCTGGTTACATGAAAATACTATTGAATTGAAAGTGATTGCAGCCTAAAATGAATGTGCCAAGGGGGTCCGCGTGGAGCGAAACTCCCATACTGCCGGCTGGGCCGAGTGCTGAAGTCAGACTAAAATCATTGCGTCAGCTTCCGCTAACGGTGACCGAAGCCGGCGTCAAAAATTACGTGAAAAATAACCCCTCTTAATGCTAATAAATATGCTACAAAATACAATTTCATGGTAAACAATATGTTGGTGACATCACCGTGATTAATGAAGTGTTAATTATGTTTGTGACTGTGACATCACGGGGGATGTCACCGTACTAGAAACATGAAGTAAAAACTGTGAGGTTTTGATAAGCAGTCTGCTGTGAAGAAAATACATAATTACCCATTTAAACATTGAACATAATTAACACACTAAAATTGACTCGAATAACGATAAACTGAAAATGCATTTCAGTTTCCGATAAGTTTCTCAAGGGTATTTCAGTCTCCGGTTTGTTTCGCCGATGGGTGAGTCCAAGTGTTCCAGCTTGGGTTGGCTGGACGAGTCCATCCCTGAAAAGGGGTGTGGGTAGCCACGCTCGTTTGAGGTTTCAGTAAAGAAATTAATTTAATTTATTTGGCTACAGCTTTCTTGACACTGCATTGCTTCGGGATTTTACTACCCACTGTTAAACCGCACTTGGGATCACGCAGCACTAATATCCCAGCCACCAGGTCGGTCGACGTCACGCAAGTGGGAAGGATGCTGGACGTCACGGCGTGAGCTGCACCGACGTTCCCTCCAATTGCCGGGGTGCCTGACGGCTGTGGCTTTCGGGGGGACACCGTGTTGGACCTCTTGTTATTTTCACCCAAGAGTTACCTCTTGAGGTAAATAAAGCAAAATGGTCACTTGAGTTACGTAGTCTGGTTCACTTATTAGGAAATTATTTATTCTTGGATTTTGTTAAGGTGGAAGGAGGGCTGCCTTAAGCCCACGGACTCTCTCTTCAGACATGACAGCAGTCTGCCGGTTAAATTCTGTCTGCTTTTAAATTTTATTTTAATATTTTATTTGGACCGCCCATCGTAGGGTAGGGTGATGGAGGAGAGACATCGCAAGTTCCATAAATGTGCACAGGCTTTAGAAGCTGCTTAAACGCACCAGATTATTTATTTTACTGTCTTCAAGAAAGAAGAGGATGACCAAAGGCAGTGGACAGTACTATGGTTGTAAGACTTTACACAGTAAGCTGTATGTCTGGCATGAGCAAATGTTGCTTAACTGTTTTAATAAAGAATTAGGACCAACAAAATTTTAATTTTCAATTTTAATTGACCCAGAGGTGTGAGAATCGAGTCGGTCATTTGCTAAGCTAGCCGAAAGGAAAATGAAACTTTACTTAAGCAACTCGTTCAGAATAAAATGAACTTTCATACACATTCACTCAAAGAAATGTTGTTGTTATCAGAACTCTTCTATTAAGTTTTGAGAATAGAATTTTAAAAAAAGGTATGTGATTCACATAGAGATAGTGTTAAGTGGTGAGTGGAGATGCAGGACTTCAAGGGAAGTAAGCGAGATTACGAAACATATTTTCATCACCAGTTATGTTAGATCACGCAGAATATCATGGGTGGGACGTGTAGAACAATCTTATCAGACTCGTGCCATAAAGAGAATTGATGATGGAGTTCCAGTTGGAAGAAGACCTCCAGGAAGAACAAAGCAATGGCGGAAGGATAATATAGTGAGAGATCCGTCAGAACTTGGAAGACACCGTGATTGGGAGAAAATGGTTCAAGACAGGAAAAAATGGCGAGGCATTGTTGAGGAGGCCAAAACATTACCAATGTTGCTGGCCCATCGGAAGTAAACAGTAAGTAAGTAAAATTACAATTAAAAAAATGGATAGCGAATTACACTAATTTCACAAGGTCATCCTTGGGAACATTAAAAAAAAAAGTTGCAAAATTTGAAGAAGATACATAACATTTTTGGCAAAATTGTAATAATTTGCTATCAAACTTGACTTTAAAATATGTTAGCTAGTGATAAAATATAGGTGTTGTAATGTTACCCCTATGCCTACATGGTATGCAGCAATACGAAGATCTAATAAATAGGTGAAAATGGCAGCTGAAGTAGTTCAGAGTGAGAGTTGCCGTGACACAACGCANCAATACGAAGATCTAATAAATAGGTGAAAATGGCAGCTGAAGTAGTTCAGAGTGAGAGTTGCCGTGACACAACGCACATGGATGGACGAGAGGAGGGGACGTGCTGAAGCAGCTGAGGCTGTGGCGAGCAACTGCCCCACCACCAAGTCTCGGCCTCGAGAGGGATGCCTTGCTGGTTGCCAGGCAACCATCTGACTCCTCGCCAGCCATGTAAGGCGAGGAAGAGTGGCTGCACTTGATGATGCTGACCATCACACAAGGTCAGCCGAAGCTTATTCATCCAAGCCACGTGGACACCATACACAATTGACGATTGTATCGTGGTGATCAATATATCCGGGAAACTTCTGTCTTTTGAAATGACTAATATTATTAAAAAAAAAAAAAGTGTGATTTTTGAGACAGAGAATTAAATAAATACGGTTATTAAGATTTTTTCTTTACATACTTCAATAACTAATAATTCAAATTACACAATTCCAGTTGTAGTTGCCATGATTACATGGCGCTGAGGCTCAGTGCTCATGCATTATTTGACAACAAAGAGACGTCATGTATGCCCTCCCAGGATATCAGTTTATTCACCAGATATGTATCTATTGAAATTAATTAATATTTACGTAACAAATCCTTTNTATCTATTGAAATTAATTAATATTTACATAACAAATCCTCTGATTTTCTAGCAAGAAGCCACTTGAAATGGACCTCCTGCTTGGCAAAACTTAGGTGCCATTCAGTGTTTAAACATTTTTGGTGACAAGGGAAGATCAAGTAAATGCTTCTGGGCTGTCATTTTATTTCTAAGCCTACTGACTTAAATAAATATTTAATTTAAAAAATCATTATGGTTTTTGGATTCTAAGGACATTTAAACACAGACTTAAAAAATAAAAACTCACTATATGAAAGTAATTTTTACATTTTTCAGGGGTCAAAATTTGTTACATGTTTATGAGAGTAGCAATTTGATGTCATTTGTGGAAAATCGGTGGTATACGGTATTTAGAGCCCGAACTGCATCATATTTTATCTTAAACAGGCTGTAAAACCACATGGAGAACTCAATCTACACTGCATGTAAACAACATGCATCNATGAGAGTAGCAATTTGATGTCATTTGTGGAAAATCGGTGGTATACGGTATTTAGAGCCCGAACTGCATCATATTTGATCTTAAACAGGCTGTAAAACCACACGGAGAACTCAATCTACACTGCNTATACGGTATTTAGAGCCCGAACTGCATCATATTTTATCTTAAACAGGCTGTAAAACCACATGGAGAACTCAATCTACACTGCATGTAAACAACATGCATCCATGTAAACAACCTAAGGAAAAGAAGAGTCTCTTTATTGGATGGTTGTGGGTTTATGTCTCGTTGACAGCATGGACATTAGAGTTGAGTTGAAAGGTTTTGGTTCACTTTTAAGGGCACTGAAGAAGTTCAANCCATGTAAACAACCTAAGGAAAAGAAGAGTCTCTTTATTGGATGGTTGTGGGTTTATGTCTCGTTGACAGCATGGTCATTAGAGTTGAGTTGAAAGGTTTTGGTTCACTTTTAAGGGCACTGAAGAAGTTCAAACTATTTTCTACATTTTTAGCATATGGCATAATTTTTTGTTGTGGTATGAAATAAGTCTTAAAAAAATATGTCAACGAAAGAAAATAAATTTTAAAAAATAATGAAAATTAATTATAAGAATATTAAATTTATATCTTTTTTCGTACAAATCTCAAAATGATACGAAAGTAATACATTAGGCTACAACTCACAATGATGGTTCATATTATTACGATGCCATGAAGAATATTTCTTGGATGTTTATTGTNTATGTCAACGAAAGAAAATAAATTTTAAAAAATAATGAAAATTAATTATAAGAATATTAAATTTATATCTTTTTTCATACAAATCTCAAAATGATACGAAAGTAATACATTAGGCTACAACTCACAATGATGGTTCATATTATTACGATGCCATGAAGAATATTTCTTGGATGTTTATTATGCAGTTTGCACGTATTTCAGTTGTAACTTTTGAGACAAAATTTAAATTTGGAATAGCTAAAAGTTAAACCTTCACCATTGGTAAACCAAGTGTCTGATTTCAAAGACTTTTTTCCTCTGACTTTAATAAACACAAGCTAAACCAAACTTTGTGTTAAAACAACATTTTAAAATCTTTAAAAATCAAAATTAAAATTAAAATTTTTATATTGACAATATTAAACATGAGGGATGTTATTTTTCAAAATATTTGGTATTCTTATTGAGTTATCATTGATATGCCACAGAGCTACAAAATTTCCTCAAAACTTATATGGCAATCCCCCCCCCTCACATCCCTCCTACTCATGTGCTTGGGGATTATCTTTAAGTTAATTTCCATGCCTATATAGACCTTTGTTTCATGCCGCATTACCCGCCCAGGGAGCTCGGCAAGGTAATCACAACAGGTGTTCTGCATTGTGCCTGCTTGTAACCACTGGTACTTACCACACTCCTCTTATTTCATTTTAACTGAGGCTGGTGTACATCAACCATAGGTGCACTTCATAAAAACTACATGTCACACACCATAGGCTTTAAAAGTCTTTTCAGGGTTTGTTAATTGCTGTTATAATAGCTACAATGTGTTATATAAAATCTTTAGAATAAATGGATTCCAAGACTTTTGTGACTTAAGTTTTAGTACTAGCTGCACAGAGATACGTAACGTTACCTTAGGAATGCCGTCACAGCACGCAGTATTCTGGCACGGCTGCCCCAGTTGTAGCTGTTTGTCCAGTCGACAAGCTGCAACTCCTGCAGCTGCACGGCGCTCTCTGCCAACTTGGTGAAGAACTTCTTGGCGTCACCGGCGTGCACTCCCCAACACACCCTCACGCTGGCACGATGGGACCACATCAGTCTGAGGCACCGGATGTGGCGTGAAAACTGCACCACCAGTTCCACCAAGGTCGCAGGTGGCGACAGGTCCTCGTTGAGCACCACCTCCACGCGATGCCAGTTGCAAGGCATGCCGAGGGCGTCGTTCCAGGCGAAGCATGCCTGGCCCGCGGCCACGCGGTCTCTGGTGCCCAAGTAGCTGAATACCTCCCACAGGACCACGTGTGGGAGAGCGGACCACTCGGCAGCGGTAACATTTCCTTCCAGTGGTGACATGGCTGTTGCCACAGCAATCAGCCTGCTCTCCCTTGTTGAAAATGACTGTTGCCGCTACATTGTTGCGAATTATGTCTATGTTACAAAGCCTTCAACATAAGGAGAAACACGTTCACATTATCTACAATAATCAACATGGTGAAAACACCCCACATATGTGAATTGTAGGAGATCACAAATATAACATCAAACAAT
Source organism: Clitarchus hookeri (assembly GCA_002778355.1). Classification (NCBI taxonomy): domain Eukaryota; kingdom Metazoa; phylum Arthropoda; class Insecta; order Phasmatodea; family Phasmatidae; genus Clitarchus; species Clitarchus hookeri. The sequence continues at coordinate 99,717 of NQII01002812.1, forward strand.
TATACTTTCCTCATTTGGAAGGAAAGTAAAAATAGAGCTTTCCTGCCGTGCTGTTGTGGGTGACACTATCCTGCAGTGAAGACTGCATTGCAGTGAACAGTGAAGCTGGCAGCNCTTTCCTGCCGTGCTGTTGTGGGTGACACTATCCTGCAGTGAAGACTGCGTTGCAGTGAACAGTGAAGCTGGCAGCCTCATACAGTGACAAACAAGAGTTAAGCATACACTTACAAAATTATTTTATAGACACCTTTCAAGAGCACTCATAAACAAATGGTTTGAGGTAAGCTTTAAGCTCCATCCAAGCATGCCAGAGCAAACTACTGAGTGGTGGTGGGGGTGGGGGGCAAACCATATGGACCTTGGATATTTTTTCTCACAGACTCAAACCAACTGTACTCTGTCCACAATTGAACCGGCAGTTTGAAGAAGAGAATGAATCCAGAAAGAGGATTTTAGAGAAATTTTAAAAAAATGTATTAACATTCCTGTTTCATGTGCTGTTGATTTGAAACTTGAAACTTACAGAAAATGTAGCTCAATGTGTTCGAAGCCCCATGAGAAAGTAGCAGAGTACTTAAAATAATTAATAATTTCTTATACAAATATTGCTGATGAACATTGATGGATTTATTCCCTTTTTTCAAACTACTGGCATTTCACTAAGGCAATATTAGATACAATGACTGAAAATAATGCAATGACTTGTATTAATGCACATGTCAATGAACAAACCCTACAAAATGACAGAAATAAAACGACAGCAAGGATATTTTCAGTCCAAATTATCTTCATGTCTAGTCTTCGTCTTCTGCCTCTCTCTCAGACGTTGCTGTTGGCCATCTCAGTATTTCCTCATAAAACACCCTCTTCTCTTCCAGAATATACGCAAAAATTTTGCGATGTTTTGCATTTTCTTCACATTGATTGGTAGTCTGTTTTTATATGCTGTAGTTGTAGGTAACATACGACACATACCCGGTTTCAGGAGCAAGAAACTAGGTGTTACCAGTCCATCTATACATTCTGATGCTATTACGTCGCCCATAAAAGATGATCTGTATTTCAAATGTCTGTACTTTGAAATAATGAATGTCAATGTTTTCTTCACAGATTTTGTAGTTTTCTTGGAGAAGTTAGGCGTAGTGTTCTTGAAATCAAGTATATTCTCCAACGATAGATTTGCCACTGCAAATCCTGCAGTTTTGGCAGTGAATATCCTTCCATTGTATTCATTTGGAGTGTAAATTATATTCTTCCCTCTGATTTTGCGTTTGGCTGTGCCAAAGTTTCGGTCACACTGCAAAAATGAGCGACCTCAAGTCGGAAAGTAATGGTCGATTTTGTCAAAGCGACCCAAAGTAATCAAGGTAGGAAAGAATCTTACGAGTGTATTGTTCCGGTTTTGACCACCGGAGGTGTCACTGAAGACATGCAGCTCTCTTATACCGGGGTCCATGTTCTGAATAGTCATCCATAGGAAACTGCAGCCCTCATCAGGTCCCCGTTTCGCCTTTCACTCGTGTGTAGAAATTGGCGGTATTTGATTAAAGGTCATGTACACAAAATACATAGAACCATAGTTTACGTAAGTAAAACATTTCTTGGATAGGCAGTTTTAGCAGAGTCAGATTCTGCACGTAGCCAAAAACAAGTGCTCCTACATCATCCTCTTCTTTACACGATGCTAACACATCCTGCTGTTTTGCGTAAAATTTCTTGGCACGTCACAAGTGAGCAATTTTTTCTGCAATTGCCACATATTTAGCATTGTCATTCAGTGTTAGTGAATTTACTTTCGTTTTCATATCCTCACATGTTGAACAAACGTCCACCTGAGGTCTTCCAAATCTGTAGCCGTAATTTTCATTCAAGCATTTCCCGTAAAACTCGTATTTGACGGCAGTAGCGAGAGCAGGGTATTTAATGCAGAAGAGTTCATGCATCGTTTTCACAGTAAGGTCGGCACTCAAGTACTGGATAACTCTACTGCTGTAATGTGAATCTTGGGAATGATCAAATGTGTTCATTGACAGTAAGGGTGACGTCATGTGGATGCGCCTTGGCACGGATTTGATGTTCATCACGCAGACCTACTGGTGACTTTCCTTCACCAATGAGACAAGTGAGACTAAATATCGCTTTATTTTTGACAGTGTACAGAATAGAGAAGGCCTCTTTACACACTTTACTTTTCTCTGTACCAGTGAGTAGAAAGTAAGAGTACGCACTGTCACAATGTTTAGGCGTTTCATTTTTAGAATGTCTTTGTGCTACAGAGGAATGTTTTATTAGACCCATAGGGAATGCATCTTGCTCAGGCTTTGGCTGATCATCGTACAATTGAGCGTAAAATGAATTACTTTTGTTCTAAAGTAAAGTTCTAAGTGCACTTACACTTACATGAACATTCTGCCTCCATGTATGATTTAGTTGACACAGGCTGTCCAGTTACGGTACTCACATAGGCCTTCTCGCACAGACGATGTCCTTTTTGCACATTATGCTTGTATAAATGAACATTCCGAACTACTTTTTTTCTCTTGCATGGCATTTCACATTCAGATTCCAGTTCTGCATTGCTTCTGTCACTACTCGACATTTCTACAAGCAGCACACAATGCGCTAAACTGCACCCAATGCTATTAAAGGCTGTTACCGATAAAGTGCGCACTTTTGAGGCCCTAGTTACTCTTTCCTTTCAGCCATTTTGTATCCTTTAATCACCTTTTTTTAAATAAATATTGCCATGTAAGTAATAAACACGGTGTGTATATTCCACTGCACTCCAAAGTCACTCTACTATGGAACACCAATGATGCATGCACTTAAAACAAATTGAAAAGACAATACTTGTTTTCCTGATGTCTCAGACTGTATTGCGCTGCACCAGCACTGCACCAGCTTTGCACCAGCACTGCACCAGCGCTGCACCAGCGCTGCACCAGCACTGCACCAGCGCTGCACCAGCGCTGCACCAGCGCTGCACCAGCACTGCACCAGCGCTGCACCAGCGCTGCACCAGCACTGCACCAGCGCTGCACCAGCGCTGCACCAGCACTGCACCAGCACTGCACCAGCGCTGCACCAGCGCTGCACCAGCACTGCACCAGCGCTGCACCAGCGCTGCACCAGCACTGCACCAGCACTGCACCAGCACTGCAGGTAAATGCCCACCGTGAAGGCCGACATCCGATGATCGGCATCATGATTATGAACCAGTGCAAAAAATGACTTAAATAGCCACAGAAACTAGAGTGAGGGAAGAGATTAGGCTGGCTCTCAACATAGAGGTCTTGAGAGCCAATGAGGGTGAAGTGAGGTGAGTATGAAGCAGCGCCGGAATGAAAGGATGGGGGAAACTGGAGATCCCCGAGAAGACCTGCAGATCAGCAGCATCGCCTAGCACGATTCCCACTTGCAAAAATCCGGGAGTGGCCCAGCCAGGGATCGAACCCGGTTCGCCTTAGTGGCAAAAACTATAGAATTAGGTAATTAGTCACAGCATTTGGCAGGAAGTCCTGTGGTTCTCGACAGCGACGTGGCTGCGTCTTATCCTACTGCTCAGGGAAAAATATTTCTGATGATGGCGATGAGCGCAGTTTACCGTTGGAGATCGCTAAGACCACTATTTTGCAATGCAGCATAGAAATTCTGGAGCAGCTAAGCAGTCTCACTAGCGTGCAGTGACAACATGAATTGCGTGCGACAGCTAGCAACGATCACCCTGCTCCTTTGAAGGAGAGATTAACTTGGTCTACTTGCCTGTCTAGTCCTAAACAATTTCAGAACAAAATATGAATCAACTTTGAAAATATTGCTTTGCTATATTGGCTGTTCATGGTAAATTGAGCACTTTTGAAAGCCCTGCTCAAGATCTACTTGCATTGCTCATTGTGTATCCTTCCACTGTATGTAAAATTAACGTTTCCTGGTGCCTGATCACTTTATTGAAGCATCAAGTCAAGTAAAACTGGAAAATTATTAGAGAGTAAATATTTTACAAACTTTCTGATTCTCACACTTATATGTAGGTACTGAAAAAAACAGATAGCAAAATAAATAACTTCCATATTCAGAAATTGAAATTTTTCAAAGGCTGATATCAAAAGTGCTTAATTAACAATGAAGAACCTAAAACAAGGTGGGAACCAGTGCAACATCTGATGCAGGGAGGCACCCTTCCTCTCAGAGCGTTTGCAACGCAGCACGTCCACCAGCACCAGCGTGTAACCAACGCACAGCGAGTGCCGAGTGCAGTGCGCGGAAGTGTACGGCAGAGCAGCACAACCACCTTCCACCCCACTCCCTGCCAGCGGGCAGGGTGCATTATGGCAAACCCAGCATGCATAATTTATAGGGCGTAATTAAAAAGCCAATATTAAAGTAAAGGAAAGACACACTAAGAGTGTGAACACTCAAGGACACCCCTACCAGTGTTTCATTGTTTTTATTGTTAATTCTAAAATTCACGTGTTTTTCATCCCTGTTTGTTTTACCCTCACTTCATGCCATCCAAGTTAAATTGTAGTTGTTAATGTATTCAGATTAATAGGGTGTATTTTCTTTATTATGTTTATGTAAGGGTTTGTCTTCTTTATTTGTTGCAAGTCCCTCAGTCACGCAGAAAGTAGTGCAGGCGAGCCGTGTGCTGCCATGGTTCGCGCCTAGCGAGCACACCAGATTCAGTTGCCGTCGAGTGTCTCAAGGGGTCGGTTGCGTCGCGCGCGCACTCCGGGTGAACTCAACTTTGTGCACCGAACCATGTAGTTTTCAATAGTAACGTCATTTTTGGAACTTTTTTACTTAATTCTCACTCGGAGTCTCCACCACTTCTTCCCCAAGGCTTGAATCGCCTGGGGAAGCCTAATTTTCACCTAACTAAGTCCACAATGGCAGTTTGTGCCTTTTTCTCCATGTAACCTATCTGGCAGGCCTGTAGACCAGAAACTGCATCAGTTTTCACATAATGTGATGTAATTGTTGTGCAAGGATAATTGCATGGGAGTTTGTATACTTTGTGTCATTTATTTAAGCACCGCCTTAGGGTGTTTCGGGGCACGGCTCCCGTACAACCCGCCTTCACCTAATCCATTGTAAGTCATAGCAAAATCAGTATGCTCAACTGGGAGCTTTTTACAGTTGAAGGCGTGCGGGTCTACCTGAATAGGCCCACGACACTGCAGACATAAGTATCTGGCATGAGGAACGTATGATTCTCCTAGCCTGAGGGGCTGCATACGTCCGGGCGAACAGCCCGCCGTACCCTGAGATCATAATCATCAGCAATCATCGACACCACCTGCCCTGGTGTCTGGCGCCTAGTCGGTTTTCCCATCGCAAAACCCAGCTATCATTTTTCACTGCTCCTCAACATTCCATTTAACCCAACACCACACAACCAACAGGCGTCACATCTTTACTACTATGAAAAAAGTGTCTGCAAGGTGGATTTGTTAGCTGTTGTGATGGAAGCTTGAGTTAATGTGACAGTGCTTAACAAGGACATTGGCTAGACTTGCACATGCTAGGTACATCAAGGACATGCAGAGACAAAAAAAACACATCAGTTAGAAAATTGAACGTCATTTGCAGGAACAATTTAATGTAAATCAAAACATTACATAAGTTTCAATCAGAAAAAAATCATAAAAATACAAAAAAATCACTTAAGAAAAGCATTAACACGAATCAGCTGCACATTATAATACCAGTGGGAAAATATCCATTTTCAACAAGTAACACAGGAGCTAATTGCAATGATGCAGTAATCTTATATATACTGAAAGTTCTGTAAGAGCTTATGGCCAGAAGATCGAAACATTCCTAACATGAACAGCACTTCTTTAAATCAAGGTCATGCATATTTAAATGAAAAATACATACTTCAGTATTTTAATTAATAGCTGCAGTGAAAATTAAATAATACAGGATCTTCATGACTCCATTAAAATTTTAGATTGGGATAATAAATTTTATATTATTAAATTACATTAAACAATTTAGTTCCCCATACAGGATGTGAATGAATTTGACCAGTAAACTTTGCGAGGCGATTCCTTATACAGCCAAGTGGGAAATATGTTGGACACTTTCTACCTAAACTGAATATTAAGGGGGATGTAAACCCTTGGAAATAGAGGTTATATTAAATTACAGTTATATTATAGTGATCTTTGACCTGAGAGCAAACTGTCAATACATCTTCCTGTAATGAAAATAACAGGTGTGGCTACCCACTAATTACAGACAGCTTTTCTACTGTTAGGATTCATGAACGTTTGATGCTGGTTTATCGAGCCGCGTGATCTAGCTAACAAAAAGTCCCTCTTTTTGAAACTTCCCAGGACCCACTGTTTTAGTGTAAAACACACAACAGCGATAAGAGGGTGGCTACCGCTGTTATTTTCATTACGGTGAGAGATATTCACGAGAGTTTGTACTTAGGTTGAAGACAATGATAATATAAAACAATGTTCGCAGAATTGTAATTTAATTTGATTTTGTTTCCGATATTTAAAAAAAAATACAGTTTGAAAACAAGGTTTTGAAGGACTCACATTTCCCTTAAGATTCAGTTTAGCTGGAAAGTGTCCTTCCAACTTGATTTTAAAAAATCACAACACAAAATTTGTTAGTATTTTTCAGCCCCATCTACATATTGAGAACATTCTGCTGATATTCCCCCGAAACAAGCCTGGCATCAAACTAACATCTTGTACACAGAAAGTATATTCAAAGTTTGGTTTCAGTAACTGGCTCAGTTGGTCAACATAAAAATCCAACAGTGTCCCGGCCTTTGGGCATTTGTCACACAAATGATAAAGGTGAACGTTACACAGTTAAACCAAAATGTTGGTTACTCTGCATTGCAATAACACAAAAAAGTCTAAGCTGCCATTAAATGAAGTTTGGTTGGGCAAGGAATATCTTCATTATGCACACCGACACAATTGGGAGTGCTGCCACGGCTGAAGTTAGGTGGGGGTTTGTAATTTGGATACTTTGGTTGTGAGGCTTTAAGAATGGTGAATTTCCTTGGTGCCAGCTAGTTAGTCTGGTTGACTTTGCCGCCGGTGGCGTCTTGGACCAGCAGGAGAGTCTATAGTCTAAGGGCATAAGCACATGCCCACACCCTTAACAGCCTATCACATGCCTCGCGGATGGTTGCTGCAGTGTGTCATGGCCCTACAGATGCTACTGCAGTAATTGTAAATACGTTAGACTTCACAGTGGTACTTACGTGATGTCATACCATGCAAGCGAGAGTGGACTTGCTACCCGAAGCGAAGCAACGTGCCTGTTAAAATAAAGTACACGTGAGAAGAAATACTCCTGTACAATTAACACGTGTCTAGGTAACGTACTTCGACGGAAGATGGGTATCGAAGCAGACGTGTCGTACTACATCCTCACTGACCTAAGGACTGATCACAAAAGTGCCTTGCAGACAACAAAACTTCCTGTATGTGAAAACTGGTGGAGCAGGTGTGTACCTGGAAGTTAAAAATAAAACACATAGGTTCTACTGCAGTTACTAAGTGATTGGTCAAACAAAATGACTGAAGACCTCCTTGCTGCGAAAAATGTACTGCCCTTAATGCCTGTTTGCGCTAGTGTCAGCTCTTGGCGCTGGAGCAGCTGAAGTATTGAGATTTGTAATTCACGTGAAATTAAAGAAAAGTATCCTGATTGGCTGTTGTCTCACCATTGCTGATTGGCTGAGGAGTATGGCATGGTCAGCCATCAGCCAATCAGGACACAGGTTACAAGGAGTGTGATGCAGAAAGCTTTTCTCCGTTCAGAAATACCATCACCACCGTCAAGAATGGACGCGTGGGTGATAAAAAGAAATTAAATTTTGACAAAAGCAGTTCATCTATAATTGTTGCAAGATGCTTTTTTAATTTTCATAATCAATAATGTAAACGAGTGAGATACGTGTTTATTTGTTTTGAGAATACTAATGAGTCAATAAAAAAAAATGGGAAAACAGAATTTTGGAATATTAATTCAACAGAAACACTACATAAATCAAGGTTAGGTTATTTGGCATTTTATGAACTGATGAATAAAATGCATAGTCAGTGTGTCGGGAGTTTCTTGACTAATGTTGGCTACTGTAAACTACATCTTTATTAACACCAGGGGATGTGTGGGTCTCACCATTACATGGTAGGAAAAATTTGGCACACACTGAATTCATTCCCGCTGCACATCCAGGCACTGCACTTTTTATTAATTAATACACCACATGTTACACTGACTGGGAACACCAAAAATACCAAACATGTGGGGTGATTGCGGCAGATAGTGACCAGGTGTTGTCGCACAATGTGTTGGCGCGTGATAGGCTGGTGTTCTGCTTGGCCTTCTTGCACATCGGTAACGTCCGGTATTGTGCGCAATGCTAGCTTAGGACTTGAGAAGGACAGTACATGTCAACTCGCTGCTATTCTCAATTCTCAACAATGAGTCTCTGCATCATATTTACACATTATTGAGCATTTTCAGGAAACAGCAGTCAACAAAAATGTACACAATGAAACTACAGTATCCAGTTTTGAACATACCTTAACATTTATGAAAAATTTAATCTCAATTTGGAAAAACTTAGTCCACGATACAACATGAATATCTGTAGACAACAACTGATATGTAAAATTCTAAAAGGCAACACTGTCAATTCTGTTATGTTTTGGCATCTTTCTTGTTACATTTTACAGTAAAAGGTTTTTTTGCTAAGGCTGGTGGTGATTTGATTAACTTTTTGTTTTTTGTTGGCCTCCTTAACCTACTGCCATTGTTAAAGACTGCTGTAATTAGTTTTGGACAAGCGTATGTCATTTATTCACGTAACGTTAACTTGCAATAAACAAAACACCTGGTTGGCAACCAATTCAGAAGCAATACCTCGTCGGGCTGTTTGCTCAGCCCATACCCACGAGTTGGACTCTCGGAAGATACTGGTACCAAGGAATATGATACGTCAAATATCAACAACACAAAGAAGATATGTACATCAAACATACTCTATAATAATAGCACCACTTTAGGGGCAAAAATCTTGAATACCATTAAAAACTAATAAGCATTTTGTTCTGTTATAAGCTGTTCACGGTAAAGCGAGCACTTTTGAGACCCTAGTAACTTTTTTCTTTCAGCCATTTTTCATCCTTTATCCACCTTTTTAAAATAAATATTGACATGTAAGTAATAAATATACTGTGTATATTACACCGCATGCATAAGTTAACGCCTAAAGCTAAAATAAATTATATTTGTTGGCTATTATTCCAAATGAGAGGGCTTTCAAAAGTGCTCGCTTTACCATGAATTGCCTACAGCAGACATTGCACATTAAACATATAAGTACATATTCAATGTAAAAAACTTTATTGTTTACGACCCTTTCTACTAAGTCAGCAGCCACGAACTTCAAACAGGGAATCAATGTTAAACGAAATTCCTTTTCATTGCGTCAATTTTAAAGATAACTATTTCAAACAAAAGAACATTTTGATGCAACTTTCTCAGAAAATATTGCTATATAAAATTATTTTTGAAAATAATTATTTATTCATTTTTTTTTGTTATATGAAAATTTTAACACTGCATTACGAAAAATATATTAAACAAAACGATTGGGAAGATGTCTTAACGTAGCAACATTCCTTATGAACTCGCATGTGGAATACTTCTTGTTTGAAATAGTTATCTTTAAAATTGACGGAATGAGAAGGAAATTTCGTTTAACATTGATTCCCCATTTGAAGTTCGCGGCTGCCGGCTTGATAGGCAGGGCCACTTAACTATAAAAAAATGATAATGAGGTGTGTAAAAATAAATATATGATTGTATGATATTTAAATGTAACAACATCAAAAGAAATGACTAAAAATAGTAAGTTTTCAAGGAACTTAAAAAAAGTTATCTCTGAGATAAATTTCAGCAAGGTGTACTACAGTATTGTACTAAACAAAGCTACGTTATTCAAAATTCAAAATATTTCTGCACCTAACTAGGAATAAAACCAACTGAATTAAATAGCTGATAGCCTTAAATTTATATTAAGCAGACACCTGCTAGGAAGCAGGTTAAAATAGCTTTACGATTATATATTTGATTAAGGTCTCCCTTGATTCCAACAGCAAGCAGATTGTTGACTTTGTATCGATGAGAACAGTGACAGTAAGCATTTGCCTAGTAATGAAACACGCTTTTCGGTATCAATTGGGAGCTGAAATGCAGTACATATGGTCAAACTTACAAGTTCAGATATTGTTCTGTGTGTACAATAATAACTGATAAGAGGTTTACAAAAAAATTTCTGTGTACGGTATTTTAATAAACAATTGTATAAAAAGCCAAGATGGTGACAAACTTAATGGAGCCAATTCAGTTAGATTACCTTATTCAATGGTCACAAAAAAAAAAAAGGTTGGATAAAATGAACTTGGTTGTATGCTTATGTTCATTCTACGAATGCCATTTGAAATCGGTAGAGGCAGCTAAATTTTATTTCATAAAAGACATGTTACTGAATGGAGTACAAATTATTACTATTTCGGTACAAAAATATACACAACAAACAATAACAGAATACGAAACACAAACACTCCAGTGGCGAAAGGCGGAAAATATAAATGATGGACAATTGTGGCTGTCGAGGGTCAGCTGCAACTTTGGCATGTTACAGCGGTAAAATACATTGCGAGCACACGTTACGACAGCTCGTGGAGGACAGGATCTGTGCAGCGAGTAGGGAGGAGAAGTTAGTCGAGTTAGCAGATCTGGGGACGAAGCGAGTCGGAGGTGGAGCAGCGACAGAAGGAAATGGCGGCACAAAATTGAGCATTTCGAGAATGCTCACGACCACTGGCAACAACCACCACGTTTACGACGTGCGAAAATTTAAGCCTGACAGCACTGGGACTCGAACCCACATCACCTTGGTGGCAGGCATTCAAGTTAACTACTTGCCATTGAAGCCCCTGAGAGAATAATTGTTGTATGTGATTCCAGATACCAGCTTCAACATGCGATGACAGTAAAATGTAATAATAACAATAACTCTGTTGAGGGACAAGGCAAGGGCAGTGGGGTATAGAATTATGTAAAGCGTCATCCTCGCACGCAACATACAAGCACAGAGGTTTGGGCAGAACCATAAAACTTATTAAGTAAGTCTAGGGTGGGTGTGTAAAAAAAAAAAAGGCGACCAACTAGAAAACAGAGCTAGTTGGAAAAATTATTTATGTTCTGATAATGCGATGCTTGGGCCTTGATGATCCATGCCTTTTCTGGCTATAAGTGAAATGTGTACAAGTTAGTCCGAGGTCCATTTAGACCCAAGACGAACATCATCTCAGCCATAAAAGATACCAACTTGCATGAAACATATTGTCGGGAAAGGGAAGCAGGATTACGACATTAAATACAACAGCTCAAGTTCTTTCAGAACTCACTGTATTACAAAGATGGAGAGAGGCTAGACAATAAGAGGAAAGAGCAAATAATAACCAGCATATATTATGGTTCTGTGCACAGCATGTTCTGGGGCCAAGAATATTCTGAGTCTAAGCGAGCTATCAAAAAGTATGAGAGAGTAAAAATGTTCTAAAGTAGTTTGTCAAGGTTGGAGAGGAAGGGAAGAGAGAGGTATATGTATCAAACTTAGAGTAACCAACATATGATAGCAAGCAGGGTGACAGTTTTATTAAGTACCTAAATCACAAGTGTAGAACATTTCTGTGAAGCAAACCTGCAATGATGTGATCCATTGTGCGGGCAAGGTCATATTGAGTGACTCTCAGATGTTTGAAAGTCAAATGAAAAACTAGACTGGGTCCTCCCCATAACAAACGAAACTCAAAAGGCATGGAAAACGGCTGTTATTTCAGTATCAGTAATTTATCTCAAAAGGTATCGAGTGTCTCAATATCATACACTATGGCGAACATGGGTACAACTGCATATCTACATACCATCAGCACATTACTCCTACAATTTATGGATTAACACAAACATAAATATTAACTACACTGAATGTGGTTGTATTAAAAATAAACACACTTTGAATTCCAACATCATCAAAAACAAGTACAATAAATAATGTTATAAATGTATGAAAATATTTCAACTAATTTAACAAACAAAAACTCAAATTTTCACCTCAACAAAAATTATTATTTTTTAAATAAATAATTTTATTTTTTTTAGAAAAAGTTGAATGTGAACATGAACATATTGTAATACATGTTAATACAACTACAATAAATTACAACAACCTGCAGCACATAGTTAACTTAAAAATAAAAAAAAACATAATTTTGATATCTGCATATTATCCAAGGCAGTTATATGTAGTAACCAACACATTAGAATGAATACCAACATACTTTATGTAAGTACCTTGTAAAACATAAAAAAATGTTCTTCTGAAATAATTAATTTTATGTGCAATTTATAAACTTTTTAATTTAATAATACAATCAGCAATTAACACAAAATAAAAAGAGAAAAATAAAGTTAAGCAAAACAAAAACTGCACATATAGGCCTAACAATTAACTTTATAACTTTAAAAATAAAGCATAGAATTTATACACAATACACATTTTTAATATAAATCAAAATATCTTACAACTCATTGGTTAGTTAATGATTCCTAGCGCACATCATCAACAAATTTTTGGTATGTGTATAATATCATGGTACAGATATAAGAATGCTCAGTTTACTTGAGTTGTTTGCTGGCAACCCCACTAAAGTCAGTTTTCATCATCCAGTAAAATTTCGTCAGTTAAGAAGCGGGCATCATGACAAGTTCGATGATGCAGTTTGAGAGAGCACAACGAGGAGAAACTCCTTTCACAAGTTGGGCACGTAATGCCGTAGCCTTCTATGATCTCGCGGTGTTTATTCAGTCCAGACACTGAGAAATAAGCACTTCCACACACATCACAAGTGGTATCAGGAGGAGCGGAATGTTCCTTTCGCCTGTGAAAGAGCAGATCCTTCTTGAACTTGCACATCTTATTACAGTCGTCACATCTGTACAGCATCAACGCCTTGTGCGTCTCATGGACTTTCTTCACGTGTTGTAACAAGCTGCCACTACTAGAAAATGTCTTGTCACAATACTTACATATCTTTACTATATCACAGTTATTTTCAACATGTTTCAAAAAGCTCTTTTCGAAAGCATAGCCCTTACCACATTTGCTGCAACAGTACTTAAAACACTTTTTGTTTTTATTCTTATGCTTCAATGGATGCCTTTTTGTGTGGAATTCACTGCCTTGCTTGTCGGGGTGGTACATCACGTGCGTAACACTTCCGTCTGCATTAAATTTTTCCGAATCGTGGGACTGCTGTGTATTTTGAATCTCTGTGACCTCAGATCGACAAGAATCAACGTGATGTTTAAACGTACAGTGATCAGTAAAATTCTGCTGACATAAATTGCATGTATATATGCAGCCTACCGTTCCTTGAAGTGGTAAGAAACCACTATCCTCTTCTTGTAACGATACAACCGTAGAACTTATATGTTTTGCAAATGTTTCAGGTGACATTTGTAGGGAATCATCATTCTTGTAAAAGGTCCTGCCTGGTTTTTCCTCCCACAATATTTCAACTTCCATATCTTGCTCGTCTGTAGTTATCTCATCTTTTGTATAAACATTATTTTGTAAGCACTGTACATCTACAATCGAACAGGTTACAGCACACCTAAAACAAGAGAATAACACATCATTATTTTGTAACTCAAACAACTGGCATGCATTTCTACTACTTGATGTCTTTGTTATTTGACAATTTTGCAAAACATAATTTTCTTTCCAGAAAAAATATATTTAAATCTATTGGTGAGATTTCCCTTGTTTGTGTGTGTGTACACACACACACACACAAATTAATTATTTTCCCACCTTTCCCTGAAAGTTTTTAAATCGGTGGACAGACTGTGACAAAATTTTAAGGATACGCCTTCAAATTTTGTATCTCAGTGTGATAGCTAATTCTCTCTTTCATGCAACAATTTCCAGTAGTTTTTTGGCTAATACAGTTTTACAGTGGGAGTATGCTATAACGACAGCTGATGATGGTGAGATAAATTATTGCTACAACTAATTACCATTACAGGCTACATAAATTGTGCTGCATTAAATTACACAGAGCTATCGTATACTCCTTGGAGATCCTGCGTTTTACGAATACAGTTCCGCGCTGCAAGCCGACACGTCGACTGTAAAATACACTGCAGCNCTTTTCTTTCCAGAAAAAATACATTTAAATCTATTGGTGAGATTTCCCTTATGTGTGTGTGTGTGTGTGTACACACACACGCGCGTACACACACACACATGCACACACACACACGCACACACACACACGCGCACACACACACACACACACACACACACACACACATTAATTATTTTCCCACCTTTCCCTAAAAGTTTTTAAATCGGTGGACAGACTGTGAATAAAAATTTTAAGGATACGCCTTCAAATCTTGTATTTCAGTGTGATAGCTAATTCTCTCTTTCATGCAACAATTTCTAGTAGTTTTTTGGCTAATACAGTTTTACAGTGGAACTATGCTATAACGACAGCTGATAATGGTGAGATAAATTATTGCTATAACTAATTACCATTACAGGCTACATAAATTGTGCTGCATTAAATTACACAGAGTTATCGTATGCTCCTTGGAGATCCTGCGTTTTACGAATACAGTTCCGCGCTGCAAGCCGACACGTCGACTGTAAAATACACTGCAGCACATTTAACAGTTGAACTTTTCACACGGGACCATCATTCACGTAAATATTGTTAAAATTAGAATAAGTGATGATTACCGATGATTGAGAAAAACATTTTTTTTGCTACTCCCCCATCTCCACCAAACACACACGACAAAGATTAGAAATAAGCATTACACATTGCAGCTGTGTGAACCATTTGAATAACACGGCCTGTAAACATGATTTGCGCTGTGTAGTTGCAGGGTTTCTATTTCTTAGAGCAGCTGCCTTTACCGTACTTCTCCCCGTTTGAAACGTAAACAACGTTGAAAGCTGATGGCTGCAGTCCGCAGATGAACCGACTGCTAAGTGTGAGGTTCACTTAGTTGCTCTCTCCATGGTCATATCTCTGTATGCCTTTTGCTCGGGCACCTCCCCAGTTGTTTGCCACCTCCCCTCTCCTGTGCTCAAGTAACCAATATTATTCTCCACCCATCCCTCTTTGATACAGTGAACACAACTCTACCTGCAAACAGGACAGTGAAGAGGCAGTACCGCACACATTCCTATCCCTTCCTTTCANTACAGTGAACACAACTCTACCTGCAAACAGGACAGTGAAGAGGCAGTACCGCACACATTCCTATCCCTTCCTTTCATGTGTACAAGGCGAGGAAATGTCAACATTCTTGTGGCCTCTCTACACGACGTGCTTGCTGAACAAAAATGAATACATTTACCCATATTTAAATTCATGGAAAGAGTGATACTATCATTATAGTGAATGAGAACACAAAATTACACTTGTTTTAAATGAGTATTTAATATAGAACATGACGGTGCATTCAGCAATTATCACTATAGGGGGTCGTTATAGCCCATACTCATTGTGCGGTTCCACTGTTCGTATTTACAAACAAAAACTTACCTGAAAAGACTTTTTGTTATACATAAGTACTGTCAAAAATCACAGTTAATAAGAAGTTACCTTGGCCTTTAAAATTATAAAAATGTGTAAGCAGTAGAAACTAGAGTTAGTGGCTTTAAACCAAAATGTAATACTAGCTAATTATTACATCTTACCATACACGTGGCCATCAAATACCAAACAGGGTTCCTACAGACCTTTTACACAAAAATTCAAGCACCTTTCTAAGACTTTTCGAGTACTGAGACATGCAATTTCAACGACTAAATGATCTAATGCGACAACAATATCACAAATACCACTGTTCCAATTTTATATTTTTAAGTTGTAAGATTTCACATTCAAAATACATTAGTGAAAACAAATTTACGGCAAAATATTAAAAATAATATTCAAGAAAAAATTCAGAAAAAACTTGAAAAATACAAATATTTTACCACCAGAAATTTTTAGTTAATGCCATCAATTTTTGAGCATTAGCTTATGATTTACAGTTTAAATACAAGGGTTTAGCTTAATCTGGCAGCTCACATACCATTCCAGCTCCAACCATCTCACAGATGTGAAATGGCCCTCCAAAGCATCTAGCCAGCATACCATAAATGCCATAAGATGACCTTTTCAATAACTGGAGTTGATCAGTAATGCTTTGCATCCTTTGACAGCTAACTATGTATGCATGTGTATAATACAGCTAGCAGAGTCCTAATGGAAGAGTAGAACAAAGTGGATCGGGGAAGTTTTCACAGCTGTTAACAACAAGGTTTTAAGAGACTATCAAGAGTGAAACGAGGTTGATATGGAGCTGTGCTGGAATGCATGGGCAGGAGAAACAGAAGATCCCCGAAAACACCCACCCATTGCCCAGCATGGTTCCCACATGTGAAAATCCAGTAGTTAGCCTATTGGGAGTCAAACACAATCAGTCTTGGTGGGAGAAGAGCGCTCTAGTTGCTACCACCTCCCCCCCCCCTAGTGNGGTGGGAGAAGAGGGCTCTAGTTGCTACCACCTCCCCCCCCCCTAGTGGAAGAACACGGGCCATTTCCTACAACAAATGTCTCTTGCACTCCTGGTCTCACAGATAACTTCAATTTGCATTTTTTATCATAAGACCCACACACAGACATGTCAAAATGCAGTGAAAAAAAAAGCAAAATAACTAATAAAATGTGACCGTGGCCTGGGCCATGCTAGCAGAGAACATGACTAGTGTGAGGCCTGGGGCTGGAGAGCGAGTATGTTGGAGTATCCGTTACGGAGTCGGTGAGCGCCGTCTGGAGGTAGCCGGCCAGGATGGGATTTGGAACCCGCTCAGGGTCGTGTAGGGTCCGTATGGCATCCGCTCTGCCAGCGGCGATACGGAGATCTCTTGGTTACTTGCCATGATGAGTAATCAAACTAGATGGCTCCCTTGTACAGGCAGAGCAACACACCTCTCCAATAGGGAAGTGGTCACATATAAGTTATGGTGTTACAGGTTTGCCCGTAGAGAAATTAGATCACGAGTCCTGGTCAGATTGTGTTTATTGCAACCAGTTCACAGGAGCAGAACTTCTCTTAGAAACGCATACAGCATGCGTACCCAGGAGGAATGTTGGCAGCTGCTGGGTATAGAAATATTTGATGTACCTCAAGTAAAGGTACCCCTTCGTAATAGGCAACATCTTGGTTCAGAATGCTCAGTAAAGAAGGTTGCACGTTGAAGGACTTCCCTCTTATGTGTATTATAGATTAAATGCATGTGCCATAGAATGGTGACATGAGCAACAGGAAACAGAGATGCGAATAGGCTTAGCATGACACGTACGTAAGCAAAGTACACAGGGTTCATGTCGCAAGAACGCTTGAGGTGCAAGCTACACCAAGTCACTAGTCACATGCACCTGGTTCAAGAAACGAGAATATGCCGGGACACTACTACGATGGTGTCCAGAATAAGTTCGACACAGGTTTCCCCATAAAAACGCACTTGGTTCAAACACNCTGGTTCAAGAAACGAGAATATGCCGGGACACTACTACGATGGTGTCCAGAATAAGTTCGACACAGGTTTCCCCATAAAAACGCACTTGGTTCAAACACTGAACTCCTATTGGGCCGGACAGGTGTCTCACAAACAGTGTAGATGTACATACAGCCTTTACAAAAAAAAAAAATATTGAGGAGCACTTTGTGGGTTACAGCTGTCTCTCACTGACCTCGCTTTATACCTTCCCCGAGACTGAAAGCAATTGGCTCGTTTCTCCACAAAATGCACATAGATCAAACACTAAACCCTCTCATGGGCCAGATGGGCATCTTACAATCAGTGTAGACACACTGTGTTTACAAAATATCAACACGGAAGAGCACCGCGAGGGCCACAGCGGTCGTTCACTAACCTTGCTTTGTACCTTCCCTGAGTTTGGAAGCAATTGGCTCGTTTCACACAGAACACTGTGGACGGACCTTAAAATGCTCACTGGTGCAGGTATAAGTAAACTTAAAGAGTTTTAATGAATCTCAAGTACCCAAATAGCTAACAGTTTAAAGCAAGGTTGAAAATTGTTTCACGCAACCTGACACAGCCATTCAGGGCGAGCAATCACGATTAACTAAGAGGCAGTCATGGCTGAAATGTTTTATGAGAAAGTGTAATTTCGTAATTTCCTGCTTCTTTAAACAGTGTTAGTTGTAGAATGTTTTTATAAACAAAATTCTGGTTTGCTATTGTTACTGTTGTTTGTTTTCCCCTTGGTTTCACGAAGTAGTAGCCAAGGAAACTTGAGGAAACATAATTACTGCTTTGGAACTTACCTTCTGTCTATAGATAAGAACATTAAATTTTGTTCTTATCTATGCCTCGTTACTATTCTGGCATTGGAGTAAAGGAAAAGATAGTTCTTAATGCCTGAACATATTAGGATGCAAGTAGTCTGTAAATTCTGGAATAAATTCCCTTTGCAAAACTGTTTAATCACTTAGTTCTTAGAGGTTGTCATTTATTTTGTAATTGAGAATTTTGTCAAACCACCAATGGATAGTTGATTTCCAACTGGGACTTTGAAATTTTCAGTCATGCGAATGGTAAAAAATGTACATTATTTGCCACAAGGGAGACGGTTCCCCAACTTTGTTCTGGGAACATGCCCAGGCATTTTCCTATGGGCGTTCTCATTGGTTGATACTGTGCTCTGGGTTGGGTTGCCATCAATGCTCGGAAACTAATCAGTGCGGTGCCACAAAAATGACCATGTTTAAATAGGGCTGTGGGTGGTATGGCATCAAACATTGTACAGCATTTTAGCCTGAAAAGTTGCTAACAATATGTCTCAAATATTCCAAGTAGTTATTTATAAGACTGTATATAAATAGTGGTAATCATTCAATTAGATAAAAATGAGGGGGGAGGGGGATGAGGAGGAGGAAACTGAACTGGGTAACTGTATCTTGAAACTAATTTCTAGAACATTCCTATTAATTCATATTGTAATAGTTTTTTTTTTGCACAAAAACTATTTTCAAAATCAGTTGAGAAACAGTGTAATAAAAATAACAAAAAGTATTAATTTAAGAGCGTTGTGTACATCAAATCGGACAAAAATTTTTTAGGAAAATATACTGAACTTAATCTGGTAGTCTAGACAAATTTGTAACATTGTAATACTAATCCATATGGTGAATGTTACGAGTGTTATGTGGCTGTGGGGAACTCAGCCACTTCGCAATGCATTGTTCCACCTGCTGAGTTATGGCTCACTGCATGGCGTGCTCAGTGACTACAGACTGCATCACTGTAGGAGGTGAGGAGAGGTGATGTGCTAGACAGACAAAGAGCGTGGCATGGCGAAACCTGGTTCACATTTATGTCGTTCATGCCAAGCCGACAGAGCAAACAGAACCTTTGGCCATTCACAAGTATGCTGATGTGTTACACTTCCATTTCAGTGTTTCGTTGGAAGCTCAGTTTACGACCATGCTGTTTTGTTTGTTATTTTTAATACAGAGTTTCCAAAGTAAATATAGGACAAGAAACTAGGCACTGCCAATGTTTTTACTCTACTTTAATAATTTCAATGTGGTGCAAATTTTTATTGAATGATTTTTAAGTGTATGTAATTTTGTTTTATACTTACAAACACATAGTTTGGTGCTATCTATTGGTTCATTTCCAAACTACATTTACTTAATAAAGTAAAGACTAAACTTAACATTAGGACTTGCATATTTTATTATAAATACATACATTGAACCATAGTAGAGTATTACATTAAAAAAAATCGATAAGCCATGAAACTGTACAAATACAGGATGAGTATAAAAGAATACCCCAAATTTGAAGGTTATACTATCAAAAGCAAACAACCTTGATTGACCAATCAAATGAACTGTGCAGTTTGTTTACCATACATTCATATATGTTCAATGTGACCACCACGAGCAGCCCAAACAGCATCTACGCGATAATCAAACTCGTTCCACGCTCTTGTCAGCATGCCCAGTGTTATGGTTTGGACGGCGTTCGTAACTCTCAGTTTAAGGTGGTGAGGGGGAAGCGAGCTCACATTCGACATGTCAATGTGAAGGGGATGGTCTGATGTTTCCTTTATGTGCCGAGAAATGATACTGGGAGCGTCTGTCGTCATACTATGAACATGTGTTGTGTGTTAGTCAGCATCACGATGGCGACGGAACAACAGANCTGAACTCCTATTGGGCCGGACAGGTGTCTCACAAACAGTGTAGATGTACATACAGCCTTTACAAAAAAAAAAAACATTGAGGAGCACTTTGTGGGTCACAGCTGTCTCTCACTGACCTCGCTTTATACCTTCCCCGAGACTGAAAGCAATTGGCTCGTTTCTCCACAAAAATGCACATAGATCAAACACTAAACCCTCTCATGGGCCAGATGGGCATCTTACAATCAGTGTAGGCACACTGTGTTTACAAAATATCAACACGGAAGAGCACCGCGAGGGCCACAGCGGTCGTTCACTAACCTTGCTTTGTACCTTCCCTGAGTTTGGAAGCAATTGGCTCGTTTCACACAGAACACTGTGGACGGACCTTAAAATGCTCACTGGTGCAGGTATAAGTAAACTTAAAGAGTTTTAATGAATCTCAAGTACCCAAATAGCTAACAGTTTAAAGCAAGGTTGAAAATTGTTTCACGCAACCTGACACAGCCATTCAGGGCGAGCAATCACGATTAACTAAGAGGCAGTCATGGCTGAAA
Organism: Clitarchus hookeri; assembly: GCA_002778355.1. Taxonomy (NCBI): domain Eukaryota; kingdom Metazoa; phylum Arthropoda; class Insecta; order Phasmatodea; family Phasmatidae; genus Clitarchus; species Clitarchus hookeri. The sequence continues at coordinate 120,616 of NQII01002812.1, forward strand.
TGTTTTATGAGAACGTGTAATTTCGTAATTTCCTGCTTCTTTAAACAGTGTTAGTTGTAGAATGTTTTTATATACAAAATTCTGGTTTGCTATTGTTACTGTTGTTTGTTTTCCCCTTGGTTTCACGAAGTAGTAGCCAAGGAAACTTGAGAAAACATAATTACTGCTTTGGAACTTACCTTCTGTCTATAGATAAGAACATTAAATTTTGTTCTTATCTATGCCTCGTTACTATTCTGGCATTGGAGTAAAGGAAAAGATAGTTCTTAATGCCTGAACATATTAGGATGCAAGTAGTCTGTAAATTCTGGAATAAATTCCCTTTGCAAAACTGTTTAATCACTTAGTTCTTAGAGGTTGTCATTTATTTTGTAATTGAGAATTTTGTCAAACCACCAATGGATAGTTGATTTCCAACTGGGACTTTGAAATTTTCAGTCATGCGAATGGTAAAAAATGTACATTATTTGCCACAAGGGAGACGGTTCCCCAACTTTGTTCTGGGAACATGCCCAGGCATTTTCCTATGGGCGTTCTCATTGGTTGATACTGTGCTCTGGGTTGGGTTGCCATCAATGCTCGGAAACTAATCAGTGCGGTGCCACAAAAATGACCATGTTTAAATAGGGCTGTGGGTGGTATGGCATCAAACATTGTACAGCATTTTAGCCTGAAAAGTTGCTAACAATATGTCTCAAATATTCCAAGTAGTTATTTATAAGACTGTATATAAATAGTGGTAATCATTCAATTAGATAAAAATGAGGGGGGAGGGGGATGAGGAGGAGGAAACTGAACTGGGTAACTGTATCTTGAAACTAATTTCTAGAACGTTCGTATTAATTCATATTGTAATAGTTTTTTTTTTGCACAAAAACTATTTTCAAAATCAGTTGAGAAACAGTGTAATAAAAATAACAAAAAGTATTAATTTAAGAGCGTTGTGTACATCAAATCGGACAAAAATTTTTTAGGAAAATATACTGAACTTAATCTGGTAGTCTAGACAAATTTGTAACATTGTAATACTAATCCATATGGTGAATGTTACGAGTGTTATGTGGTTGTGGGGAACTCAGCCACTTCGCAATGCATTGTTCCACCTGCTGAGTTATGGTTCACTGCATGGCGTGCTCAGTGACTACAGACTGCATCACTGTAGGAGGAGAGGAGAGGTGATGTGCTAGACAGACAAAGAGCGTGGCATGGCGAAACCTGGTTCACATTTATGTCGTTCATGCCAAGCCGACAGAGCAAACAGAACCTTTGGCCATTCACAAGTATGCTGATGTGTTCCACTTCCATTTTAGTGTTTGGTTGGAAGCTCAGTTTACGACCATGCTGTTTTGTTTGTTATTTTTAATACAGAGTTTCCAAAGTAAATATAGGACAAGAAACTAGGCACTGCCAATGTTTTTACTCTACTTTAATAATTTCAATGTGGTGCAAATTTTTATTGAATGATTTTTAAGTGTATGTAATTTTGTTTTATACTTACAAACACATAGTTTGGTGCTATCTATTGGTTCATTTCCAAACTACATTTACTTAATAAAGTAAAGACTAAACTTAACATTAGGACTTGCATATTTTATTATAAATACATACATTGAACCATAGTAGAGTATTACATTAAAAAAAATCGATAAGCCATGAAACTGTACAAATACAGGATGAGTATAAAAGAATACCCCAAATTTGAAGGTTATACTATCAAAAGCAAACAACCTTGATTGACCAATCAAATGAACTGTGCAGTTTGTTTACCATACATTCATATATGTTCAATGTGACCACCACGAGCAGCCCAAACGACATCTACGCGATAATCAAACTCGTTCCACGCTCTTGTCAGCATGCCCAGTGTTATGGTTTGGATGGCGTTCGTAACTCTCAGTTTAAGGTCGTGAGGGGGAAGCGAGCTCACATTCGACATGTCAATGTGAAGGGGAAGGTCTGATGTTTCCTTTATGTGCCGAGAAATGACACTGGGAGCGTCTGTCGTCATACTATGAACATGTGTTGTGTGTTAGTCAGCATCACGATGGCGACGGAACAACAGANACTGGGAGCGTCTGTCGTCATACTATGAACATGTGTTGTGTGTTAGTCAGCATCACGATGGCGACGGAACAACAGAAGGTGTTCTGTGTTATTCAGTTTGCTAAATGTGAATCGGTTACAACTGGTTAATGTGAATTCCATCGCAAATACAGACATCGTCCTCCCGATAGGTGGAGTATCGTTCGTTGGTTTCATCAGTGCCATGACACAGGGTGCCTTTGTAAAGGCAAAAGTTCCAGGCGGCCGCGTGTGTCCAAAGAGAATGTGCAACGGATTCAACAAGTGTTCGTTCACTGTCCGGGAAAATCGACTTGACAAGCTAGCCGGGAAATGCAAATCCCTCNCAACGGATTCAACAAGTGTTCGTTCACTGTCCGGGAAAATCGACTTGACAAGCTAGCCGGGAAATGCAAATCCCTCAATTGACGGTATGGACAGTGTTGCGAAAGTGATTGCTATACAAACCATACAGGTTACAGCTTGTACAGGCTCTTACCGAAAGGGATAAAGAACTGAGACGTGATTTCTGAGCGTTCGTTCTTGCCCAGANAAGGGATAAAGAACTGAGACGCGATTTCTGAGCGTTCGTTCTTGCCCAGAACGAGGTAGACGATGCCTTCATGTCTGAGCTGGTTTTTAGAGATGAAGCGACGTTCCATACAAATGGTAAGGTGAACTGGCACAACGTGAAGATATGGGGTCAGGAGCCTCCACATGGAACCACCGAACATGAGCGCGCTTACCCCAAAGTGAACGTGTTTTGCGCTGTATCCAAAGACACTGTTTTCGGCCCTTTCTTTTTTCACGAGCCCACTGTTACTGGAATCCCTTATTTGGACATGCTTACAGAGTGGTTGTTTCCTCAGTTATAAGAAGCGGCGGGGGACTCCATTTGCCAGCAGGATGGTGCGCCACTCCATCGGCACCTAGCTGTCGTGGATACCTGACTGAGACGTTGCCGCAACGCTGGATTGGTCGAGGAGCAGCTGAAGGCTCTTCATCACTGGCCCCCAAGAAGCCCGGATCTTACCCTGTGCAATATTTTTCTACGGGGGTGCATAAAGGATAAGTGTTTCATCCATCATTGCCGGCTAACATTGACAACCTCAAAATATGAATTACGGACGCCATCCAAACCATAACACCGGACATGCTGACAAGAGTGTGGAACGAGTTTGATTATCGCGTAAATGTCGTTCGGATGGCTTGCGGTGGTCACATTGAACATTTATGAAGATACGGTAAACCAACTTCACAGTTGCATGGTTCATTTGATTGGTTAACTAAGGTTGTAGGTTGTTTGGTTTTGATATTATAGACCTTCAAAGTTCGGGTATTCTTTTATACTCAACCTGTATAACATGTGAAACTGGGAACCACTTGGAAACGTAGGCAAAGTCTACTCTTTCTGCAAGCAGAAATTTGAGTGTGAGTTCAACTTTTCAGTATGANACCACTTGGAAACGTAGGCAAAGTCTACTCTTTCTGCAAGCAGAAATTTGAGTGTGAGTTCAACTTTTCAGTATGACTCATACAGAAAACAAAGCAAGTTCTGATTGGTTGTTCCAGCTTTCTGCTGTGTGTTTTCAGCATGACAGGTATACACATGCACCACCTACAAATTGCAGATAATGCATGTTGGGAGTGCACTTTGCACTATGGCTTGTCTGCTCTGGTATACCTCAGCTGGAAACAGTTGTAGACCCAGACTTGAGATTTAATTTCTTGGCAAAGAAAAAAAAAGAGTGGAGGAGCTGTCAAGAGGTCTGAAGGTATGATGTACCATCAGAAAATGCTCACATTTAAAACATTTTAAGTTTATCCACACATTTGTGAAATTAGGTAATTTAAAATTTAGTCAATTCTAACATTTCATACCCATCAATTCTCTTTCCTTCTTTGTTTCTCTGTTCTACTNGGTAATTTAAAATTTAGTCAATTCTAACATTTCATACCCATCAATTCTCTTTCCTTCTTTGTTTCTCTGTTCTACTTCACTTCACACCTGCGGATTCTTTAACATTTTCTTTGAATTACTTATCTCCTTGTTTCATGCAGGTCTAAGGGGCCTCTGTGGTATTTCCAGCCTCCTAATCCTGGCATGTTCACTCCTGTATGGATGCAGAGAGCCGGAGACACTTTCTTGTCTGCGACTAGTTCAGTAATCATCCCCATATTTATTCTGTTGAGCAAACCCTGAATCACAGGACTGCGCTACTTGCAAACTGTAGGGGTAAGGACTGTCTTTAACTTGGATGGGGTGGTTGTGGACCAGTGAGTGAGTAGGGGACATGTCTACAGACCAACTCGTTCTAACATTTCAGCAATGGTGCAGATACAGTCTGGGACCATGGACATGCTACCGGAGAGAGCAGTCGTTGCTGCAGGACGTTTTCAGCCGCGTGTTTCCAGGTGGCTTGCCGATCACGCTCCAAGGTTGCGTAGAGGCCCCGACATTGCATGCAAGTTTCGCAGGGAGTGAATCTGGATTATGCATCTGACTACCGCAACCTCAGCAAGTGAACTCGGCCGCAAAAGACTTGGTCCACGTGGTGTTGATTCGCATCAGATGAGTGGGTCGAAAGACAACTGCAGAGCACCCTACAAGTGAATTGCGGCACTGCGACCTCCGTGGTTCATTGTGCAAACCACATGGGCATCAGANACTGCAGAGCACCCTACAAGTGAATTGCGGCACTGCGACCTCCGTGGTTCATTGTGCAAACCACATGGGCATCAGCACACGTCCCACTGCAGGGCTGGCCCCTTGTGGCTGATTTTGGTTAGAGCTAAACACCAACTTTGATTTTTNATCAGCACACGTCCCACTGCAGGGCTGGCCCCTTGTGGCTGATTTTGGTTAGAGCTAAACACCAACTTTGATTTTTTGTTATGAACATATGGAATGGAGCGGAGAGGTTGATATGGAACAGTGCCGGAACGCAAGGGTGGGGAAAACTTGAGGTTCCCCAAGAAAACCTGCTGACCAATAGCAGTGTCCGGCACAATTCCCAAATATGAAAATGCAGGGGACTGACTCTGCTGAGACTCGAACCTGGTTCACCATGGCGGTGAGAGGAAAGTGATTTAGCCTGAGTCCATTTAGCACCTGAAATATTCCTGTAACTGTATACTCACGAACCCATTGTTAGCAGAGGAGTCAATTTGGAGGAACAGATTGATAGAGGTAGCTCACCATCCTGAGCATTCACCTCTGACCCTGCAGGATATAGATTGCAACTCATCAGCAGACCGCCCGTATCTGAGCAGAACCTTTATGAACACTGCACACATCACATCATTCCAGTAGTATTATGGACCCAGTAAGATGGCTGCTAAACAAGTGAATCATCAGTAATTATTTGTAAACATATACGAGCTACTCTATCTAAAGCACAGTGCTTTTACAATACAACTAGTGCAGTACCCAGCTGACGTAACAGTTGATCTGAAACAAGCCCCAAACTGGTACAGTTGTGCATTTGGTGCCCTCCCACATTGTCTCGGAGACCTTTACGCTCAACACCTATAATTTGGACGAGTTGCTATCCGCACCTCTACAGTTTGTCGAGAAGAGTACTAGAGCAGTGTCGCTGCTCCCATTATTGCGATAGGTTCCCTTGAGAGCGCTGCCTAGTGCGGGACCGGCTGAACGAAAGGATAGGGTTTTACATGTTAAATTATTTTAGGCACATATTNGAGAGCGCTGCCTAGTGCGGGACCGGCTGAACGAAAGGATAGGGTTTTACATGTTAAATTATTTTAGGCACATATCGAGCACCTTTCACGATAGTGCTGTCAAGCAGAAAACACTTTGCGCCCTTTGAAAAGAAGAACCATGCTACAAGAGAGCAAGTACAAATAAATTAATAACAGTTTGTGTTTTTGCATGTTTGNCCTTTGAAAAGAAGAACCATGCTACAAGAGAGCAAGTACAAATAAATTAATAACAGTTTGTGTTTTTGCATGTTTGTCGAATCTATAAATCTTGATTAACCTGTCATTTTCAGAGTATTAAATATTTTACAAAAATATTTTTGTAGCAATGTTGGATGTGCAAAGATGGACAGAGTATTTATTGTTTGAAAGCGATATCGCGACATGTCTAAAATCATTTAACATGTAAAACTCTATCCAATTTGCACTCAACTGGCCTCGCACTAAGCAAGCCGCATTAAGATCCGTTCCACTTGAAAACTTTATTCAAACTTCAAAACATTTCTGCATTTAATTGGTAATAAAACCAACTAAACTAAATGGTTGACAGTCTTGAATTTACATTAAACTAAAATATTCTAGGAAGCAGAGCATTGAATTTGTAGGTAGGTACTTGGGTGGGTTGGTCATGACAGATCGTCGACGGTGAGGTCATTAGAGACAGAGCCAGTTGCCGAGGCAAGCAGCAGCAGGGTAGGAGTCAACCACGGCTTGTAGCAACGAGCCGTTCCAGCATTCTCCTGGAGTTGATTAGGGAAACCAAGGACAAAGCAATCAGGGCGGCCGGACAGGGAATCAAACCCATGCTCTTGAGAATGTGAGTCCAGTAGTTTACCACCGCGTCACATCACTTGGTCACTGAATTTGTGCTGCTGAAAACGGCAACAGGAACTACATCCATAATCACAAAGAAAAGTCGTCCAGCATTAAATGGAAGGTGTGTGTGTTCAAATAATANGCAACAGGAACTACATCCATAATCACAAAGAAAAGTCGTCCAGCATTAAATGGAAGGTGTGTGTGTTCAAATAATAACTTATAGGTTTATGAAAAGTTAATTTTTTTTTGTATGTGGTAAACATTTAATAATTTGATATTATTAGAAAATAAGGTGGTGGTGAGCTATGGGGCTGATTTAATAAGAAGTGTTGCAAATAAATGGGTAAAATTTGGAAATATGCTTGAAGAGAAATTTTAAACATAGCAGTAATAACAAAAACTAAAAAGAAAAATATGATATCTCAGTACATTGGAAATTATTGTACACCATGTTTTACAGTGGAGTATAGAGTTGTGAAAGGTACTGCGATTCATGTAGGTAAAAAAGTTGGAAGGATGAATTAAAGAAGCTTGAAGCTTAAACATAATTGAGGGCATCTAAGAATAACAGAGACATACACACCAGACGGGAATACAGATGAAACTTAGAAATTTTGTGGTNGGAATACAGATGAAACTTAGAAATTTTGTGGTACACTGCAGAAAATATTTGATCAGTATAATCAGAATTGAGAGGTATTACTTCTTGGAGATGTGGACAATGTTGAAATTGCTAATGTGTTTGAGAGATGGAGGGAGAATACTATGAACAAAAATTGAGATATTTTAAGAGTAAATGCAGCATTTAATAAACAAAAATAATAAACATAATTTTTTAGGAAGAAAGAACTATGGAAGTTTACTTGGACAGCAANGCAACAGGAACTACATCCATAATCACAAAGAAAAGTCGTCCAGCATTAAATGGAAGGTGTGTGTGTTCAAATAATGACTTATAGGTTTATGAAAAGTTAATTTTTTTTGTATGTGGTAAACATTTAATAATTTGATATTATTAGAAAATAAGGTGGTGGCGAGCTATGGGGCTGATTTAATAAGAAGTGCTGCAAATAAATGGGTAAAATTTGGAAATATGCTTGAAGAGAAATTTTAAACATAGCAGTAATAACAAAAACTAAAAAGAAAAATATGATATCTCAGTACATTGGAAATTATTGTACACCATGTTTTACAGTGGAGTAGAGAGTAGTGAAAGGTACTGCGATTCATGTAGGTAAAAAAGTTGGAAGGATGAATTAAAGAAGCTTGAAGCTTAAACATAATTGAGGGCATCTAAGAATAACAGAGACATACACACCAGAAGGTGATACAGATGAAACTTAGAAATTTTGTGTTACACTGCAGAAAATATTTGATCAGTATAATCAGAATTGAGAGGTATTACTTCTTGGAGATGTGGACAATGTTGAAATTCCTAGTGTGATTGAGAGATGGAGGTAGAATACTATGAACAAAAATTGAGAGATTTTAAGAGTATAAGCAGCATTTAATAAACAAAAATAATAAACATAATTTTTTAGGAAGAAAGAACTATGGAAGTTTACTTGGACAGCAANGCAGCATTTAATAAACAAAAATAATAAACATAATTTTTTAGGAAGAAAGAACTATGGAAGTTTACTTGGACAGCAAGATTATGTAGGTCCTTAATTGACTATGTAATTGGAAACAAAGAAATTCTGGACAAATAGTTGATACAACAGTAAAATGAGGGATTGATAAAGAACTTAATCATTATTTAGTTGTATCACTTATAAGAACTTTAACAAAATGGAAGAAAAAAATTAAGAGAAAAAAGAATTGAAAAGGTTTTCAAAGTACATCTGTCAGAAAAGAAAGCAACAAAACCTGTACAAAAATTGAATAAATATCCTTCTCTTAAGTATACCCATAAATTATAACAGGAAAAATGGCAGTATTCAAAAACAGTAGGGAAATTCCCCCATTACCATGGATAAAGTTGCTTTTAATTTTATAGAACAAAATTGGACCTATTATTAGAGACCTGGAAATTTCACGGATTCATATGGCAACAAGTCGGACTCAATCCTTAGTGTACTCTGGCTACAGTTGGCTGTTCACTGGCTGCCCAGACTAGTTAGCTAGGTATTCAATCCGTCTTTTACTTGGCGGTTAGTTATTGGCTCAAATTCACCCAGGGCATGGCATACAAATTCACCCAGGGCATGACATAAAAATTCACCCAGGGCATTACATACAAATTCACCCAGGACATGACATACAAATTCACACAGGACATGGCATACAAATTCACCCAGGGCATGACATACAAATTCACCCAGGGCATTACATACAAATTCACCCAGGGCATGACATACAAATTCACCCAGGGCATGGTATACAAATTCACCCAGGACATGACATACAAATTCACCCAGGGCATGGCATACAAATTCACCCAGGGCATGACATACAAATTCACCCAGGGCATTACATACAAATTCACCCAGGGCATGACATACAAATTCACCCAGGGCATGGCATACAAATTCACCCAGGGCATGGCATACAAATTCACCCAGGGCATGACATACAAATTCACCCAGGGCATGACATACAAATTCACCCAGGGCATGACATACAAATTCACCCAGGGCATGGCATACAAATTCACCCAGGGCATGACATACAAATTCACCCAGGGCATGACATACAAATTCACCCAGGGCATGACATACAAATTCACCCAGGGCATGGCATACAAATTCACCCAGGGCATGACATACAAATTCACCCAGGGCATGACATACAAATTCACCCAGGGCATGGCATACAAATTCACCCAGGGCATGACATACAAATTCACCCAGGGCATGACATACAAATTCACCCAGGGCATGGCATACAAATTCACCCAGGGCATGACATACAAATTCACCCAGGGCATGACATACAAATTCACCCAGGGCATGGCATACAAATTCACCCAGGGCATGACATACAAATTCACCCAGGGCATGGCATACAAATTCACCCAGGGCATGGCATACAAATTCACCCAGGGCATGACATACAAATTCACCCAGGGCATGACATACAAATTCACCCAGGGCATGGCATACAAATTCACCCAGGGCATGACATACAAATTCACCCAGGGCATGACATACAAATTCACCCAGGGCATGGCATACAAATTCACCCAGGGCATGACATACAAATTCACCCAGGGCATTACATACAAATTCACCCAGGGCATGACATACAAATTCACCCAGGGCATGACATACAAATTCACCCAGGGCATGACATACAAATTCACCCAGGGCATGACATACAAATTCACCCAGGGCATGACATACAAATTCACCCAGGACATGACATACAAATTCACCCAGGGCATGGCATACAAATTCACCCAGGACATGACATACAAATTCACCCAGGGCATGGCATACAAATTCACCCAGGGCATGACATACAAATTCACCCAGGGCATTACATACAAATTCACCCAGGGCATGACATACAAATTCACCCAGGGCATGGTATACAAATTCACCCAGGACATGACATACAAATTCACCCAGGACATGGCATGCAAATTCACCCAGGGCATGACATACAAATTCACCCAGGGCATGACATACAAATTCACCCAGGGCATGGCATACAAATTCACCCAGGGCATGACATACAAATTCACCCAGGGCATGACATACAAATTCACCCAGGGCATGGCATACAAATTCACCCAGGGCATGGCATACAAATTCACCCAGGACATGACATACAAATTCACCCAGGGCATGGCATGCAAATTCACCCAGGGCATGACATACAAATTCACCCAGGGCATGGCATACAAATTCACCCAGGGCATGACATACAAATTCACCCAGGGCATGGCATACAAATTCACCCAGGGCATGACATACAAATTCACCCAGGGCATTACATACAAATTCACCCAGGGCATGACATACAAATTCACCCAGGGCATGGTATACAAATTCACCCAGGACATGACATACAAATTCACCCAGGGCATGGCATGCAAATTCACCCAGGGAATGACATACAAATTCACCCAGGGCATTACATACAAATTCACCCAGGGCATGACATACAAATTCACACAGGGCATGGTATACAAATTCACCCAGGACATGACATACAAATTCACCCAGGGCATGGCATGCAAATTCACCCAGGGAATGACATACAAATTCACCCAGGGCATTACATACAAATTCACCCAGGGCATGACATACAAATTCACACAGGGCATGGTATACAAATTCACCCAGGACATGACATACAAATTCACCCAGGGCATGGCATGCAAATTCACCCAGGGAATGACATACAAATTCACCCAGGGCATTACATACAAATTCACCCAGGGCATGACATACAAATTCACAGGACATGGCATACAAATTCACCCAGGGCATGACATACAAATTCACCCAGGGCATGGTATACAAATTAACCCAGGGCATGGTATACAAATTCACCCAGGGCATGACATACAAATTCACCCAGGGCATGGCATACAAATTCACCCAGGGCATGGCATACAAATTCACCCAGGGCATGACATACAAATTCACCCAGGGCATGGTATACAAATTCACCCAGGGCATGGCATACAAATTCACCCAGGGCATGACATACAAATTCACCCAGGGCATGACATACAAATTCACCCAGGGCATGGCATACAAATTCACCCAGGGCATGACATACAAATTCACCCAGGGCATGACATACAAATTCACCCAGGGCATGGCATACAAATTCACCCAGGGCATGGCATACAAATTCACCCAGGGCATGACATACAAATTCACCCAGGGCATGGCATACAAATTCACCCAGGGCATGGCATACAAATTCACCCAGGACATGGCATACAAATGGTGATCCAATCAAAAAAGGAAGTAGAATGTATATTGTGCCGCCTTTAGGAAAATTTATATTTTTGGACGCTACTATAATATTTTAAATTGTATTTGAATGGCAAATCAATTTATTTGATGAAATTTTAAGTTGCAAAAATTTAAATTTGAATTTGTTGGGAATTTTTTCTCCACTATAATACTGCTTTAAAACTCATAGCTTTGCCACCTGCGGCAGTTCTCAGCCTCTGTAAGCGCCCCGCACTGGCCAGACAGGGTTATCTCACCTCTGTGCCTGTCTGCACACTCTAAGTCACGCTCAACGCATTCCACTAAGCCAAGACGCCTTGCTGCGCCGTCTTATCTCACGTTTCGAGCGTCTCCTTAGCATCAAACCTTGGCAGTTTTTTTATGTTAGAATTGCAGACACATCCCATCCATGATTCCCTCCGTCACCCCCTGAGCAGCCATCACTATCCCGGTCTCGACCTCCTTGTCCCATCTAGCGGCGATGGTAAGAATCAAACTGGTCCTCACATATGCCTTCGAGGTACCCCCAGCGCTGTCAAGTGGCCAACTTTTAATTATGCTTTGTCGCCCCCTCCACCAAATGTCCTGCCACCAGCCAGTATAATATTCCAGCGCGCGTCCCGCCATGTTACATTCNTTTGTCGCCCCCTCCACCAAATGTCCTGCCACCAGCCAGTATAATATTCCAGCGCGCGTCCCGCCATGTTACATTCTTACTGAACTACTGGTGCGGGACACTAGAGAAAATTTTTTGTTGAACTTCCGTTGGGATGTAGTCGCTGAAAGAATGTATTTATATTGTTTTTTTAAATTTAGTTTAGTTGTGTAGTGTGCCTATGATGTCTTTCAACAATCTTCCCACATAAATCTGGGTTCCAGTAATCCACTACTTTGTGTAAGTGAGCCGCCGAGTCCACCATGGTACAGTCTTAAGNCCACATAAATCTGGGTTCCAGTAATCCACTACTTTGTGTAAGTGAGCCGCCGAGTCCACCATGGTACAGTCTTAAGCCTGTGACTCTTGGCAATAAAACTTTTACAATCAACAGAATTTCCAACCAATGTATCTTTAATGTATAAGGTANAAGCCTGTGACTCTTGGCAATAAAACTTTTACAATCAACAGAATTTCCAACCAATGTATCTTTAATGTATAAGGTAATTTAACCCACAGGTGGACTGGTCCCCTGTAAAATTTTGAAATGTGTGTATCATTTAATTAAAGTCAATGAAGAATTTAATTTGTAGTTTAATGTTTGACATTTTCTGGCCATAGTCTGGCCATGGACTATAGGAAACTNGTCAATGAAGAATTTAATTTGTAGTTTAATGTTTGACATTTTCTGGCCATAGTCTGGCCATGGACTATAGGAAACTGTTTTGATGCATAGAACTGCAGTTAATCCATAAATATAATGGATTATTTTCCTGAACAGAGAGCCTGGTAGTCTACGTTATTTATTTTCCTAACGATCCACTAGCTTTAAGCTTAGTTTAAGGCTTTACGATTTTCTGATGTGAAGGTTTTATTTATTTTTTTGTGACTTCCCCTTCAAGAACCTCTGAAGGCCTAGAACTAAACGCTTCCAAAAGAGCTCAGCTCGCAATCTCCTTATGATAAAGGAGGAGAAAGGGGGGAGGGATGACCACATGTGTTTGAAGTCTAAGCTCATCGTCAAATTAATTTGCAAGATTTCTGGCACTGTACCTATTATTTAGTAATCATGGATACTTTAACTCACTATATGGAAGTGATAAGAGAAAATGAAATCAGTATTTTCAGGTATGGCATACCACTGACCATGTACACAGAAGAAAAACTTTTCAGTGCATCAACCTGTCAAGATTCAAAATCAGTTTGGCTGGTAATCATCCTTGATCATACACATTGGTAAAGAGAGATGGCAAACAGTATAAGATGAATGAGATTCATGATGAGAAAATTAATTTGCTCCTAAGTAGGAGGGGATCAAGACTTATGGTTATGATGAAGAA
>NQII01002812.1:134149-271514 GCA_002778355.1 Clitarchus hookeri
AAGGGGGGGGGGGGAGAAGGGGTTACTTCCACATTGTGCAGGTATAGGTCTAGAGTTTTTAGTGAAGAGATTTGAGCAGCTCTTAACATCGAGGTCTTGAGAGCCAATGAGGGTGGCGTGAGGTGAGTATGGAGCAGCGCTGGAATGCAAGGGCAGGGGAAACGGGAGATCTCAAATAAAACCGCCAACCAGCGGCATTTTTTGGCATGATTCCCACATGCAAAACTCCGGGGGCGACTCCACCGGGGATTGACTCAGTTCGCCTAGGTGGTAGGCGAGCAGTCTAACCACTACACCACCGCGGTCCCTTTGAGTTTTGGGTCATGGCATCAGAAAGTGGCACTGTCTCATAATCTGAGGAACAACATCAAATTAATCAAATAAAATCTTTATTTTAAACAATTATGATATTGTTACATTTAAGTTTTAAAACATTCACAGGATAGTTTCATGTAAATGTGATGGTTCTGGAGGGGGTAGGGGGGGGGTTTAATGGTTTATGTCCCCTATGAATGCCCCCTGGATCCTCCCCTTTGCCCCCAAGGAAAGTGAAAGGTGTCCAAAATCCAGTCGGCAACCGTCGCATACCCACCAGGATATCACAGTCTTCAGATACCAAACTTGTATTTTCCAAAAAAAAATTCACATGTTAACACCAAGGTCAACAACTACTTTATATACCAGGCATGTAAGGCCTCCAAAAAGTTTACTTTTATAGAATTATAACAATTTATGTTTGTAATAATTTTTCTTGAATGTTGTGTTGACGTTTTGTTTTTCAACATTAAAATCTACTGTTTCACTTGAAAGTTGTTTACCTGTTATTTTAATACTTATCATTGTATCAGAAGCCTGGTGTTATTTAATGATACTATTCAATATTTACCTGTTTGAAACAGCTTACAGAAAAAAATTACGACAACATTAAATGTTAAAATACTTTTAGGAAATTTGCTTCAGATCACTACAACCCATCATATTTAAACACAACAAAATTGTTATAGTGTTAGGCAGTTTCTCTTCGAGTACACCACACGTACATTGGAATTCTCAGAATCACCCAAATAATATTGTTCAAATTTGGTTCTTAAATACCAGCTATTTATTAATTGGCCCTAAAATGATACATACCATAAAGACAATATGAATCAGATAAAAATGTATGCCGCCACAGAATTTAATTTTTTATTTGGTATAAGATTTAGGTAAAATTTTATTGAAGATTTCAACAATATAAAGGTAGCTATAATAGGTATGTCTTTTTTCCACTTTTCTCAAAAATTTTCCAATATTTTGGAGCTGTGGCGGTGTAGTGGTCAGACTACACCTACATACAACGGGTTCGATTCCCGGTGGGGCTGCCCCTGGATTTTCGCCTTAGGCAACCATGCCAGACGATGCTGCTGGTCAGCAGGTTTTCTCGAGGATCTCTCATTTCCCCCACCCTTGCATTCTGATGCTGCTCCACACTCACCTCGCATTACCCTCGTCGGCTCCCACGACCTCCTTGTTAAGAGCTACTCAAGTTTCTCCACCCCACTTTCCCCAATATTTTGTCAATGAAAATTGACTCAGGCAAGCATTATTTTACAAGGAACTAATGTTTTGCTAAGGCACAAAATTGTGTTGTTTAAAATAAAAATGAAAATTTGCATTGGATTCAGAGAAATATCTACACGTGTGTTTGCATGTGCATGTTTATTTACACATACAAGCGCATACTGAACTAAAAAACTTTTTTTAAAACTTTGGTTGTATGATATAGCTAACTACAATGAAGTCTGACATTTAACCACTTGTGCTGAGCAGATTTATACAGGATGTACTCAAATAAGTGACGATAAACACTAGAGTGGGGCAGATGAGCACAACTGGAGTATATTTCATCAAGAAACAAATTGTCTAACATCCATAGTTGACCCACTAATTACAGTGACGATGTGCAGGGGCAGGTATGCAACCACAATATTTAGGCAACAGGCAGTGCAATGAAATTACAACTTATTTACACATTTGGGCAGAAGGCACGAGGCTCATAGTGTCTGTTCAGAGTATTTAGCACCGTTGGCCACACTGGCAGTGCAGCGCTGAAGCATGTTGCGATGCACGTGTGCAAATGTTTCCGGCATGGCACTGATGGCGTCGGCTGCTCTCCGTATCGGCACGACGAGCTCATCCCTCGTGTTAAGTAATGTAGCATTCACACCATCGATCTGATGTTGCCCCACTGCCTGAAGTCAGGTGGTTCGATGTCAGGCGAGCGCGGTGGCTGTGCTACGGGGCCTCCCCTACCTACCCAACGGTTCAGGAAGTGCACGTCGAGGTGCCCAGGGAACCGCAATAGCGAAATGAGGCGGGTCCCCATCCTGCTGAAACCACGTCACCTCATGAGCATCTAAAGGAACATCCTCCAAATATTCCGGTAACAAGTCCCGCAGGTACTGGAGAAACGTAACACAGCTGAGACAGAGGCTATACGATACTGAGCGATGTTATCAGGTGCGCAGAAATGCGCAAGGCTATTTAATAAGCCAAGTACACAAGAATTGCATACTCGCCCCTGCACATTGCCACTGCCATTAGTGGGTTATCTATGGACATTGGAAAATTAGTTCCTCGATGATACACACTCCGTTTGTACTCATTTATCTCATTATTGTGTTTATCATCATTTATTCAAGTACATCCGGTATAAAGAGTGATAAATTAAAAATTTTATAATATTCTGTATATAAAAATTGTTGTATACAACTAAAACGGACCAAACCATACAACACATCAAAAATTATACACTCTATTAGAAGTTAACACACTTGGTTTTGTGCAATAATTACTTTAAGCCTTTTCTGGAAGCGTGAATCACTGGGTCAATGGAGAGTGGAGTGGAGTGGAATGGAGTGGAGAGATTTGGGTAGCTCTAAACATCAGGGTCTAGAGAGCTGATGAGGGTGAAACGAGGCGAGTATGGAGCAGCACCAGAATGCAAGGGTGGAAGAAACGGGATATCCCACAGAAAACCCGCCGACCAGAGATCCCACCAGGAATCAAACCCAGTTTGCGTAGGTGGGAGGTTAGTATTCTGACCAATACACCACTAGCCAGCTTTGATAAATTTCAAGCTAAAACTAAATTTAAATAACCAGTTATGAGGTATGAATTTTAAAGGGCTATAATCAGACTTACTGTTTAAGATAAATAAATCATTTTAATTTGTATGAAACTGTTAGACAAATCACACCTGGTCAGCTTTAGTTCAAGATCTGTCATACTTGAAATGCTTGTTGTCTGGTATAGGGAGCGTACAAATAATGCGTGCTGTGCTTTTGCGACAGGCTTTGTAAGCTTTTGGTGGGACGCACGCAGGAAGTTTGATATGTAAACGCTGGGCTACAATTGATTTAGCAGATGAACAGCACATGCAATAGCACAGAACACACACACAGTACAGATCTGAAAGCTACAATCAAAGTAGCACATGCAAAGAAACAACGGATGTTTACACAAAACAAACCTGAAAACTAAAGGAAACGATACTGTAAACTGTGCGTACGTGTGTTAGTCACGTTGGAATGAAAAAATAGAGTCTATAGTTCAGTTTACTTTGCTGCGTATGTTGTAATTTTTAGAAATATAATACTGTATACAGTTTATCTTAACATACACTGTCCATACAATAACAATCTCCATCAAAACAAACTACAGTTTATATGGTGCCAAACTCTCCAAGCACAAAACTGTTCTCAATGCAAGTGTTCTCAATACGACTGCCTCAAAATCTGATGTTTGAAAGGCACATAGACAACAGCTGCGTGTGCCCAAAGTACCGTACCTTTCAAAACCACTGCACTTGATTTAACAGGCCCACATCCATTTACTGCTAAACGCTAGAGAAAAAAGTTTTCTTTGTGGTTGTGACTGACCTGTTTTTCAGATGGGTAGAAGTAATTTTGGGTACTCATGCTAATACCATTGGAAAATTCCACAACAATACAGCAATTTATCATCTACATACCAACCCAACGGAAAGATGTAATCAAGTGCGCGCAAATCTCGCCACGAGCAAGATGCCAGCCAAGTTGCTCCAAGGCCACAACTTTCCCTCTACCAGGAATCAACATTCATGTTGAGCAATTGCCCCACTAGTCCCAAAAGTAGTGGAGTACAGTGGAGAGGGTTCGAGCACATGCTGCACAAGGTACAGGAGAACCAGAGGCGCTGTTCCACACAATGACTTCCTGCTACCATCTGACCTTGCCCAGCTCATATACATACAGGCTCAACACCAGTTAACCTGGAAGAGAAACTTCTGTGCCAGATTCACTCCCAAATGTAGCAGAGTACAGCCAATGGTTCAGGCCCTTGGGGATTCCTGTTACCTCATGCATGTTGGCTGGAGGTGTCTTGTCTCCATCCATTGTGATGACCTGTCTGCATGGATGCTGCTCCGGGCACTGCGGTGCCTAACATCCTTGATGCCAACCCACCACGAAGTGACACTTCATGCCCATTCCAGCTCAGCGCGTTGGTTCTGGTACCTCAATGCCTCAGTTCTCTGACAGCAGTACCCTCCGACATCTGTTTGCACCTGCGAAGCCCGTTACCTTGATGCCGATAAAGGACATAGATGACAGGTCCGTCACATCAGTAGGGGACACATCTACTACTGCCAGGCTACCTCACCTGTGGATGGCTGCATCATAATGCCTGTCACTCACGGCACGGGCCCTGCATGGCTTGATGAGGCACTTCACCTCCCAGAGCAGCTGCCCTTGCAATGTGTCACTGGGGTCTCTGCCCCACTCCTGCTTCACCACTTCACTTCCAGGACCCGTACCACCTGCAGGATTGGACGGGTCTGAAACCACCACTATCCTGCTGCACTTGATGGCATGAACGACCTATAAAGGAGAGGGGNTCCTGCTTTGACATCTGCACATACCCTTGCGGATGGTGCTATGCCCTAGACAGAGAGTCACTCAGCCAGCAGCGAGCAATGGGAATGTGCCCACTAGCCTATTGGCCACCATCAATATCGATGGACTGTCCCAGAAAACCATGCTATAAAATCCCAGTGCCATCAGTTAGCAGGGTGAATGAAGTCTACATCCAAGCACACTTTTGTCTCGATGCTACGCACCTTCTCACTGCACCCATTTCTCCACATGCATCTGGCAAACAACAGGAAATGTCTGTGAAGCAAGTGTCAGAGATATACAAGAAATAGTGTGTGTGGAGGTTAGCAACCCGAAGGTTGGTTGAGAAGAAGGACACAATGCAGGAATGGAGGCCACGTCATCTGGCAACAGAAAAAAACATGATGGGATGGAGAGGAACCACAACATCTATGGAACCCCACAACCCCCTTTAAGGACATAGCCCTACATATAATGGGATCTTAACCCAGAACATCCCAGGGAAACACTTCATATGGCGACTTGTGTACGAGGTGGACAGAGGCTTATGCAACCAGTAATGTCCGGGCCCACACAGTGGGGGCCGTGTTGCAGCGCGAATACTTCCCTAGATTTCGCTACCCTCAAACCATTTTGTTGGACAATGGGACACAGTTCGTGGGGCAGATGTGGAGGCAGCTATACCAGCAGTGGTACATCCATCATGTAACCATCTCCACCTACCATCCCAGGGCAAATCCGACTGAAAGACACAACCAAAAGGTCAAGGTGCAGATGAGGGTGCGAAAAAGGGACGACCACACACAAGGGAACTAACAGCTGTCGGGTTCTCTGTTTTGTCTACACAAGTGCACTAAAGAGGCAACCGGGTGGTCCCCAGCATAACTGACCCTGAGCCAAAACCTAAGGTTGCTAGGAGAACGGGATGTAGGTGGAGAGATGGGGCAGGGCCCCGAGGAGAGGGAAGAAAGAAGGGAAAGTGAACGGTGAGCAGCCACCGAAGGAATAACCCTATCTCAAAACCACCTACCCCCAAACCACTGCAAGAAGGGGATTGTGTATGTGGGCGCGTGTGCAGCTCCTCTCACTGGCACCCGAGAACTACTGTGCAGGTTTAGGAACATGATGGGCGGGCCCCCAACAAGTGGTAGCATGGGTTAGTAGGTCAGTGTACATAATGAAGTACCCGAATGGCAAAGTGAGCAAACCCCACAGGGATACCTGCGGGGACCACAGGAGACAGAAACGAGAAAAACAGGGGAGTGGAAGCCAAAGCCAGGACAACAGCCAGTGAAAGTCCCCCCGAGACAAGAGGAAACAAGGACCACGATGACGAGTCACCCCAATCTCTACCATCACCAAAGGGGAACCCGAAAACATAGAACCTGATACCGGAGAATAAGCAACAGACCCACTATTCCAAGGGTTCCTGGCAAACGNACCTGATACCGGAGAATAAGCAACAGACCCACTATTCCAAGGGTTCCTGGCAAACGAGCAGCACACAGGGGCTTGAAGGCGCCTGTTCGAGACAGCAGCACCCAGAAGGGTGAATATTGAGGAAATCAGGGCGCATGACCGCGACACAGACTCGCTGAGTCCAGCTACAATGACAGAAGAACCCGGAGAAGACACTGGAGTGGCGTGTGGAGAGGTGTGGGTGACTCT
The DNA here is from genome assembly GCA_002778355.1 of Clitarchus hookeri. Classification (NCBI taxonomy): domain Eukaryota; kingdom Metazoa; phylum Arthropoda; class Insecta; order Phasmatodea; family Phasmatidae; genus Clitarchus; species Clitarchus hookeri. Next base: position 140,731 of record NQII01002812.1, read on the forward strand.
TAACAATGAGGTCTTGCGAGCTGATGAGGATGAAGCGAGGTGAGTATGAAGCTGTGCCGGTCTGCCAGGGTGACGAAAATGGGAGATCCCCGAGAAAACCCACAGACCAGCGACATCGTACGGCACGATTCCCACGTGTGAAAATCTGGGAACAACGCTGCTGGGAATTGAACCTGATTCGCTCTGATGGGAGACGAGTAGTCTGATCACTACTCCACCATGACCCCGAGAAGACACCACCCACCCCTGCACCAGGAGTGGGTGGGGGCAAAATGCCTCCTTAGCAGANCTCCACCATGACCCCGAGAAGACACCACCCACCCCTGCACCAGGAGTGGGTGGGGGCAAAATGCCTCCTTAGCAGATGTGGTGGTTAAGAAACTGGAGTAGCCCCTACCCCAGGGTCCACAGGCAATGTTGCCGCTGGAGCGGCTGTGGGCTGGTAGACCGCAAGCCAGTGAACATGCCGTCGCCCACCAACCAGTCACTGGAGTGGGCCGCAGATGAGAGGAGATATAACCTGCATCTCAGGCAGCTAACCCCAGGCAGGCGAGTGAGACTAAACCTGGGGATTCACAGCACCAGGTGAACAACCAACTTGAGGTACGGTTGATGAGCCATCATAAACACTTCGTGGACCATTTAGAGTGCACGGCAGAAACATGACATTACAGGTGGGTACCGCAGCACCAGAATTGCCACGTGACATCACATACTCTCAAACCCCTCAAGACGGTGACGTCATAATCTTGGTCCCCTGTTGATTTTGGAAACAATGTTTTAATACAAGGATAGGATTTTTTTTTGTTTTGGAATATTTAATGTAAAATAATAATGTTTTATTGTTTCAATTTTGTTTCTGGTTGAAGTGTTTTGTGTAACGGTCGGAGGTGTAACTGGAGAGGTCACATTCTCACCGCCATGTTCCCAGTCTTAGAAGAGCAGCGCTCAGGGACAGATGTGTGTTCCGTGGAGGCCTGCATCTGGAGTTTGCTGAACTGATCTGTTAGTTTCTGTCTGTACCATAATTAATTCTGGAACTTTTTTCTTTCACTCCTACGAGTGCCCTCACTACCTGCAGACTCGCTCATTTAGTTTTTTATGCCCGAGCTATGGTGCCCTCGGTCGAGCACGCGGTGATAGACGTACAGCACCGGCCACCTTAGGTTTCCAATCCACTGGCATTCTGGCCAGTGGAGATTGTATGGNACCGGCCACCTTAGGTTTCCAATCCACTGGCATTCTGGCCAGTGGAGATTGTATGGGACTCATCTTTTACATAGTTCCTAATAGCACAAACGTGGATCGGCAGTATAAAATTATTTTTACGTATGTGTTAAGCCTTGTAATTTTTCATTGTATTTAGTGTTGCATTATGCACCAAATGGTGGCTGAGGCCTATAAAACCAGTGACCAAGCATTAGCACACGTGTCATTTAATAGCAGTACAAGTCCGTTCTTTAGGAACGTGCAATGTAACCCTCACAGCACTACGGGTCGCGGAATGTAAATCAGGCTCTAGTTTTTGTCCCCCGTGTCCACCAGCCACACTGCCAGAACGTTCCATGCCACCCTGAGGACTTGCACTTTACATGTGTTGGTCGACCACAGGTAACTGGCGCTCTGTGCATTAAATCAATCTTGCACTCTAGACGTGGCAGGCACGGAGTCAGGCCACTTCGACCATCCCGGACGGTGACACATGATACAGTACAGCTATCCTTGTTTATTTAGTAACTTGTCATCTTTATTTTATGTTGCATAATATTATTCCAGATTCACTTTTTTATACAAACAATTACGTTGTCATTATTAAGTTTGGTACACTACATATACAATATACTTCCTACATTTAGTATGCTCCATTTTCTATCATTTGGATTCCTTATGTTAAAAAAAAATGTGGTGTGATGTTCTGTTCAGATAACTCAAAACCAATTACAGATTTAAAATCACTTCCTGAAAGACAGGATGTTAAAAAAAAATAGGGAAAGTGTAGAAAGTGACTCCCAGAACGTCCTTGGCCCGCAGGCGCCACGCTTCTTCAGGAACACAATTGAGAGCACTGTGAATCTTTGGCAGAGGTGTTTCCCAGCAGGTATGTTCACTTCATTCCAAAACTTGGCAGCTGTGCGATGTACGAACACTAACATTTACGGCCAAACAGCCTAATATTCCCACCATTTGAATACTTTCTGTAATTTCATCCATGTAACTGAAAATGTCAGCGGTAATACGAAAATGACAAAAAGTACTAAAAAAACTGACGCTTACAGTGGAAGAACTGCACGTTAATGCTCACATAAACAAAGTCAGTAAGTTTCACCACCTGCACAAGTATGGGTAGGGCCAGTTGCGAGCTTGTCGCGGCATTCAACCACCACACATTTTTAACCATTAAATTTCAATATTTCCAATTGGTCAGTTGTCTGCAAGACTGTTGCCAAGGCAACCAGTCAAGATAATACATTTTGGATTATTCCAGTTCAAAAAAAAAAACTAACAGAAATTTATAATTTCATTAACAAGACAAGGTAATAACCCTGAGCTGCTTAATTATAAGCTATTTTACAGAGGTAGTTATTTGAGGATTATATTATAATCCTAGTTTAGTTATAATTATTATAATGAAAACTATGTGCCAGTTTACATATTTGCATAAAATGTCTTTCAACCTAGATAACAAAGATAGGATAATTTTACCTAAGTATGTTGAAAATCAAAATAACTGGTCTATGGTTGTTTACAAACTCAGTATTTATTATTCAATTTCTTCACCATTACAAAAGTTAACTGACATGAAACTGAGGGAAGAACATATTCCCTAAAAACTAATATTAACTTAAAACCGCGCACAACAAAATACACATTTGAAAGCCTAAGTCCCTACAACATACAAGGGTCATTGTTTTTTTTTCATACTTCATGGCAACCGTGTTAGACCCTGCAGTGAAGGTGTTGCGAAAGTAAAACATTAACTTACATGTGTTTGAATGGGAGCGGAACGTGCTTCTTACTACANTGCAGTGAAGGTGTTGCGAAAGTAAAACATTAACTTACATGTGTTTGAATGGGAGCGGAACGTGCTTCTTACTACAAAGAAAATGGAACCGAGGGTAGGAGTGAAGGGATAGGGGGCAATCAAAATCGACAAATGGCAGGCATAGTTTCATTTCAAAAAAATTACAAGAGAAGTACGGGAAAGCAGTGTCACAGAGAGAGAGCACCCGCAGGAAACCCCACCCCTCCATGACAGTGACCTTCAACTCCCCTTCCTTCCATCCCACTCATTTAAGTAAAATGAGTCTTACCAAAAAGCTTTAAGCAGCAGAGTTTAAAAAAGCAGAGTACAAACAAATAACGCAGTCGCAATAAATTGTGACGATTCAACGATCCCCTGATATAAATTGGAATACATGATAATTAACCCCCAAAATTGTGAGAAATGATTCAAAAAACTGTTAGTTTTCTTGTCTTTTATCTCCGGGCTTATTAATTTTATTTTTCATAAACTGCCCACNCAAGAAAAGTGAAAAAATTACAAGAGAAGTACGGGAAAGCAGTGTCACAGAGAGAGAGCACCCGCAGGAAACCATGACAGTGACCTTCAACTCCCCTTCCTTCCATCCCACTCATTTAAGTAAAATGAGTCTTACCAAAAAGCTTTAAGCAGCAGAGTTTAAAAAAGCAGAGTACAAACAAATAACGCAGTCGCAATAAATTGTGACGATTCAACGATCCTCTGATATAAATTGGAATACATGATAATTAACCCCCAAAATTGTGAGAAATGATTAAAAAAACTGTTAGTTTTCTTGTCTTTTATCTCCGGGCTTATTAATTTTATTTTTCATAAACTGCCCATATCAAAATTACAAGCATTATAAAAATACAAAAAGCCAAACAGGCTTTAAAATATGTTACAACTATAATGTTTGTTATGAAAATTACAGGAAGTTACATTTAATANAAAAAGCCAAACAGGCTTTAAAATATGTTACAACTATAATGTTTGTTATGAAAATTACAGGAAGTTACATTTAATAATGGGCTCCCTTAGCAATACAAACTTAACCCAAATATTATAAAATTGCAAAATTACAGAGTATAAAAAAATTATCTTAAAATTTTTCCTCATGCCCTATAAATGTTCTCATCAAACATGGCAGGATATGCGAAGACGGTTCAATATTACAAGAGTAGCACTCCAGGGATAGGATTCTCTCTCCCAAGACGAAAGACATATTCCTTTTATAGTCAGGAAATATGTTGACCAGGGTGTTGAGGAACATCCCAGATGGTTTNCCAAGACGAAAGACATATTCCTTTTATAGTCAGGAAATATGTTGACCAGGGTGTTGAGGAACATCCCAGATGGTTTTGTCATGGTTCGAATCCAGTAACATTCAAATCTTGATGACGTTGAGAGTAGTGTCAGACGGTTGCTATGTGCCATCCATACACTTTGGGAGGATTGGGGGAATCAGCAGGGTGAGGGGTGGGGGCAGCCTCGAGCCTCCACACTGACAGTCTACACTCGTCTGTCAACCTACACAGCCACGTCGNCCAAGACGAAAGACATATTCCTTTTATAGTCAGGAAATATGTTGACCAGGGTGTTGAGGAACATCCCAGATGGTTATGTCATGGTTCAAATCCAGTAACATTCAAATCTTGATGACGTTGAGAGTAGTGTCGGACGGTTGCTATGTGCCATTGATACACTTTGGGAGGATTGGGGGAATCAGCGGGGTGAGGGGTGGGGGCAGCCTCGAGCCTCCACACTGACAGTCTACACTCGTCTGTCAACCTACACAGCCACGTCGNGGGTGAGGGGTGGGGGCAGCCTCGAGCCTCCACACTGACAGTCTACACTCGTCTGTCAACCTACACAGCCACGTCGGTACCAACGTCCACGACGACTTACGTCGAATGGGTCACCGACAAGGTAAGCCTCAGCTTCCTCCTCAATCTATCCCTGTATTAGGACGTACAATTTTCTGCGCTGATGTTAATGGCGGATGTACGGTGTTCCAGCACCGTTACAGTACGTACAAACAGCTAACTTCCTTCGAAATATTCCCCCAGGTGTTCCACATATCTTTTCCTATGATGGGGAAGGCTATGAAGATCGTTGACTGTGTGTGATTCATTAATGTGTCAACCCAGTGTGCAACAGCTTAATATGGCAATGCTGTATGAACCGATGTTTATTTTAGCCCTGCATGACACTAATGTGTCTTTCTGCCATGGAGATCTACAATTTTTAGATATGAACAATACTCTACTTTACAGACATTTACCTGGAAGCACGGTCTTAAACATACATTTCCACACGTTGCTTCCAAGTACCCAATGCACAGACACGCCATCTATTGGTGGGATTCAGTACAATTTTCAAGAGGTTTTCAAACATATATGCANAGTACCCAATGCACAGACACGCCATCTATTGGTGGGATTCAGTACAATTTTCAAGAGGTTTTCAAACATATATGCGCCATTGCCATGCTGGCACATGTTCACAAGCTATGACATGGTTGCTGTGACTTATGAAATAACCCTTGTATAGCACATTTGAAAAACGTTTGGTAAATATCATTGTACATACAAAGATGCCCATTCATGGGACCTGTCAGAAGGGTGTGGAAAAGAATGACGGAGAGAGGGNCATTCATGGGACCTGTCAGAAGGGTGTGGAAAAGAATGACGGAGAGAGGGTTAGGGGGAGCGAAGTACAGGTCGCAAACCACAGTTTGTGCTCAAACGGCATTTCTCAATTGGTTTAGTTCATGTGACACATACTCATAAAGCATTTACAAACTTACATACACAGAAAATTAATAAAAAATAACAGTTAACTTCAAGTCAACAGGTTTAAAACATAACGATAAACACACATGAAATTCATTTTTTTTTTACAGGAAAGGGTTCCGCCCCTATACCTTCTAATGGAACCCATTGTAAAATACATCAGTCCCTTGGTCCTTCGATTTAAATCCAAAGCAGTATAACATTTTCGCCACAACTAATTGGAATAAAAACGTTTTACACTCAAAATCGAATCAAAAGCTTTCAATGTACTTCTAGTAATTTATAAATGTTTTAATATTTATACAACTACCTACTGTCTTTGGGAAACAAGAGAAGTTTCTGGGCTTAAACTGTGAAATTTACTAGATCATACAAATACTGTCACATTCATATGAAAATTAATTTACNAGAAGTTTCTGGGCTTAAACTGTGAAATTTACTAGATCATACAAATACTGTCACATTCATATGAAAATTAATTTACGATATTTTAGAGCAAACCTAATCAACATGTGTAGAGGCAGTAAAATGAACAATTGAAACAAAACATGGGATGTGGGAAATGTTTCGAGACAAGTTTGTAGTAACAACCACATATTGTCAAAGCAGTCAAAATTACAGCATTCTGTTGCCAACGGGTGAACCGATTCTCAATACAAATAACAAATACCACAACTTTATGAGAGTTGTAATGTACATGCCTATATTTCCCCCCGNAAAGGGTTCCGCCCCTATACCTTCTAATGGAACCCATTGTAAAATACATCAGTCCCTTGGTCCTTCGATTTAAATCCAAAGCAGTATAACATTTTCGCCACAACTAATTGGAATAAAAACGTTTTACACTCAAAATCGAATCAAAAGCTTTCAATGTACTTCTAGTAATTTATAAATGTTTTAATATTTATACAACTACCTACTGTCTTTGGGAAACAAGAGAAGTTTCTGGGCTTAAACTGTGAAATTTACTAGATCATACAAATACTGTCACATTCATATGAAAATTAATTTATGATATTTTAGAGCAAACCTAATCAACATGTGTAGATGCAAGAAAATGAACAATTGAAACAAAACATGGGATGTGGGAAATGTTTCGAGACAAGTTTGTAGTAACAACCACATATTGTCAAAGCAGTCAAAATTACAGCATTCTGTTGCCAACGGGTGAACCGATTATCAATACAAATAACAAATACCACAACTTTATGAGAGTTGTAATGTACATGCCTATATTTCCCCCCGAAAGCAATGGAAAGCTAACACTAAAAGGTGAGTGGCTACCTGTTCATGTACGGATTACTCGGCGCGACCCTTCATCACGCTGGACGGTACATCAAGCCAACCTTTGGGTTCACTACCATTACAGCCCCTGTAAGAATACTTTTAACCAGTNCCCCTGTAAGAACACTTTTAACCAATTAGGATGGCACACGCTAAGAATCAACTAAAACACATGCTAAACGTATTCATAAATAATTCTCTTTCAAATACACTCTTTTGAAGGTGCAAATTTCCTTGGATCCAACAGCAATTACAATTGTTTCTCTTCAGTCCATTGTTTTACAGCATGAAAGGACTTGAGGTGTTGATTCAAGACCGACCTAGAAACAAAGCCTTGTCCGCAGATGGCGCACTTGTACGGCCTCTCCCCGGTGTGGTAGCGCATGTGGATCACGATAGAGGAAAACTGCGTGAACGACTTGCCGCAGTGGTCGCACGTGTACGGTTTTTCACCCGTGTGAGTTCTGGAGTGCACGCTCAGGTACCTTGGCGATACAAATGATTTGCCACACACATCGCACACTACGGATTTTTCTCCCTTGTGAGATTTTTGGTGGAATCGCAAGCTGACGGCAGAAGTGAAGGACTTCCCGCACAGTTCGCATAAGTTGGGACACTTGTCCTTTGGATGACGACGCTTCTTGTGTCTCGACAACATCTGCTTCAGGACAAATTTTTCGCCGCAGATCTCGCACTCAAACACGGGATGGTCTTTGTACAACTCAGAATGATGAATCCTCATATGGATTGCCAAGCTGGTGGACGTCTTCCACGACTGGGAGCACAACTTGCAAGCGTATGGATTCAGGTTGGAATGCTGCTGGTGGTGGAGTCTCAGCTCTGACCTGAAGTAGAAGCCTTTGTTGCAGAGCTCACACTTAAACCTGTACTGCTGAAAATGCCTCAGTCGGTGCATTTTCACAGAAGTCCTGTGCATGGACGTATAACCACAGACATCACATGTATAATCTGTTTTATTCTCATGAGTTTTGACATGTGAATCTAGAAGGCACATATATTTAAATGTTTTACTACATATATTACATTTATGGATGCTTTGTACGTTGTGAAATATTTTCAAGTGTCTCTCAACAGAAATTTTGGTTTTAAATTTTGTTTTACATAAATTACATGAGTAGTTATCACTAACATTTTTTAGTTTATTCTCCAAAGATTCTGTATCTTTAGAATTATCAATTTGGGGGAGCTTTGCAGTTTCAGAGTCTTGGGATGTGTTTGGAGCCAGTTTCAATGTAAAATCACTAGAATTAGATTTTCCAACATATGGTTTGATCAAGTTGTATCCTCCTGAAAGGTGTAAATAATTTCTTTTACATGTTCCACTTGATGAAGTTGATGCTTGGTGCTCATTTAGTTCAGTTGTTTTACGTGGATTCCTTTTGGCTACCGAGTTTGTGTCCGTGCACCGCTCGTTACTGCGCAAGGCATCGGCTTGCGGTAATTTCGAAGATAGTAACTGTTCTAAACGTGAAATACCACCAATAGAGCTGTTTCTGGACGGAAGGGGCAGATCACCAATCGGAGATCTCGAAGGTCCTAATCTGTCCGTCTCATCCACAACGTTTGAAAAATGAGGAATGTTTGCACTGTCTGCTGAGTTCGTTACACCACCATCGTTGGAATTATTACATACACGTAAAAGCAGATTATTATCTGAAAAAGTTGAATGAACAGTTTTATTCACTGCGGCCAGAAGGTGTGGGAACTGGTGTGTCTTAGTAGCAGCAGCTGGCACAGAATGAAGCGCTTCAAGCAACGCCAGCCTGGAAAAAAAAATAAATGCGTCACCACCTGCTACAAGCACTCCGCAACAAATAGCAATAACAAAGACAATTACGAACTAGCTTGCTCAGCTAACTGCCACAAATAAGGAAGCTTCATTACCTCATAAATAAAAAGGAATTTTTGAAACTATTATAATATGCATACATTTTTACTTGGATTAAAATTATTTTTTAACAGCCAATACAGTAACTATAATAGACAACCACTTTCCCTGCAAAATCATAACATTCACATACTAAAGTTACTGTTTGTGAATAAAGTAGGGTGAAAATAGGATCCACATACCATGGTTCATGCTACGCTCCACACCAGACAATGATGTGGCTGAAAGGTGGACCGAAATGCACCAAAACAGTTGAGCGCATTGCTCGTGGAGGTGAATCTACGGCAGCAGCAAAGAGTACTTCAAATATTTCCTCACAGCACTCCTTGGCACTAGCTTGCTCTTTACTTTACGAGACTTGCTTACAGGAGATGACAAGTAATGATGTTCTGCTGTCCCCATTGAACATTAGCTGGAAAAGGATGTTGGACGCATTTCTTGCCAGTTTTAAAATGGAGATTTGGGAATCGCAACCCACTTAGTAATGACTATAAATTATTTGTATGGAATTTTTAGGAGCTGCAGATGGCGTTGAATCTTACAGAATGCCAACTGACAGCATGCGACCATTGAAGATTATACAATGAACTCTGAACTTAACAGACTACATGGGGGATTATCTGTCGGTTATTGCTGATGGAAATGCCTACAGTTGCTTCATTTATAAATGCAAGCTCAAAAAATAAGCATAATAATACAGCAATCGTGAAACAACAAAAATTGATCAGTCGTGCAGTGAATACATTATAAATGAGTACAAACCCTATTGAGACAATATTTTTATATCTGTTTTACTTTTGAGTGTAGTGTGTTTATTTTTTTTTGATCATAGAGACAATAAACCTAACCCCTTTCAGTGCAGATAGAAAAAAAAGTGACCCACACTCCAATTTTTCAGCGGCGCAGACAGAAAAAAAAGGGTCGCCTGCATTCCAATTTTCTAAGTGCGTAAGTGCACTTGCACATGCCTGCATTCACGCACACGGTGGGAACACACACACAGACGCAAACAGAAATATAAAGATAAATTTCAGCTCTGGTGTTTTTTTGTTTACTACATAAGCTGCTCGCCTGTTTAGACCAGAGTGAAATACAACCTTATTTCCACTCCACACAGCAAACTTTTACTCTAAAAATGTTGTCAAAAGAAAATCAACAAACGAAGGAGTATGCAAAACAGATTATTTACACAGAACGAATGAAATTGTAAAATCGTAGGCAGCAGGTAAACCACCCACTTCCTACCGTGACAAGTCTTGCTTCGGACAAGCAAGAGATCAGACAGGCCATTCCAGTGTTTCGCAGTACTGCAGTTGTAACTGGTAGACACGTGGCTTGTTGACCGGTGGCGTTGTGCTCAGCTGACTATAATAAATAACGAATGTCTCTCCAGTGTCCCTAGACAGCCACACATCACTGAATCTAGGAGGGGAAGCTATTTTTATCAAGGAGTAATCGTGACCTTGGGTGCATCCGGCCGTCAGTCAGGGTGCGGATGTGCATGAAAATTAAAAATAAAATAAACTAAAAAGATGACTGCTTATTATTTCCTGTGACGAGCTGTCCGTTAAATCTGATGTCCATTAAATGGAGGTTAATGAAACCGAGGGTTCAGTGTGTTACAGGTAAACTGTAAGTGGTGTCCAGGAGTCGGCTGTTATCTACATGAAGAGACATGGCATGTTGCTGATTGTTGTCACAACAGAATGATACGGGACCAGCACCATCATGAATACCAGTTCCCTGGGAAACACTACATCTCTACTGCAACTCGACAGCAGCAACATGAAGGAACTGATACACGATCTCTGCTTTGTGTGTAAGTTAGTGCTGGATACCGGTGCAATTATTTCATAGAAATATTAAGTCAACATAGGAACTGATGGTGTTAGAGTACAAAATAAAATAGTAATAAATAAAATTTTAAAGCATTTTTTACTTTTTTTACTTTACAGCATATTTCAAATTTAATTTAAGGTTAAAGTGAAAGTAGTGTCAAACACAAATTGAAAGTCGACTGTTGTATTTGATAGAAACTATTAAAGTATATTCCTCAATACTATAAATGTTCAGTTAACTAAAAGAATGACCAACTGACAGGTTTGGGAACCAGTAGTTTCTTATTATAAAAATAAATTTAATTTGCCAAGAATAAGTTAAGTACTCGAGGGAATATATTACATTTGTTATAATATAATAATAATTATCGATACTGGTTGAACCTCACTACTGGCACCGACCAATATAAGACATTTTCAAAAGAATCAGTAGTGTGCAAATGAATTGGTATTTTTTTTTTTTCATGTGAAAGTGGATTTGCTGGCTGCACTTAAATCCTCCAAGTGAAGCGTCTGCAAGCTCTCACACCACGTCATCCATGTATCATACGATGCTGGGTGAGACTAGAAAAAAAGGCATTCACTATAGTTTAGTTTTAAATTTACATATTTTATTTTGGCCTTCAAGTCAGTCAACTAAATGTTCCTCGCCAGGAATGTGGTTAAAATTCCTCTTGTTCATAGACATGATTACGTGAGTATCTCTAAAAAATGTGTAATTTCTAAAAATTATTTCTGTGCTCCGGCAAACTCTCCCTTGTTTGTGGGAAGGAGGAGGAAGTTGGGACAATGCAAATGAAAAATCTGACACACAACATTTACATGGTGCCCTTGATAAACTGTCAGACAAACCTGAACGCCAACACTATCTTTCATGTGCCTAAAATCATGCAGAGTGAAAAATTCCGTACCTAGAATGCTGGACACAAATGGAGCCTTTTTGTAACTCTTGCATGCGCGAACACAACAAACAGGCAACTCTCTCCTCTATATTAACACGCACTAGGCAGCTGTCGGTGACAAGTGCTCTCATCGGCTGCTCGCCACAGGATTACTAAACTGACTAACTCAAAAACACATCTCACAAAGAATAAACACTTTTACGGATTTTCTTAAACCCTCTGGAAATATTCTAACAATAAATAGCTAGAGATTATAATTGATTACCAGCCAAATATAATGCCAATTGAGTAAGAAGTGACGAGAAAGAATATAAGTTTACATAATGCAATAAGAATGGAACTTCCTCAACGAGAGATGCTCTTAGCAATAGATTGGCTTACAATATGATGAGTGCTCTAATGCGGAAGTTTTAATAGATCTTTGGTGATGAAGAGGATGCAAACAGGTGGAAAGTGATGTTCTGCCATAGTTCCTACATTACAATTTAAAATGTGTATTACTGAGCATCAAATTTGACTGAAATTCTTGAAAATATGTGAAACTCCTGATCTTGCTATTTCTGTATCTCTTGGTACATAATCCTCTGTTCTTTCCCAAAGCCATGATGTCGGACAAAACACAAACAATCTGCTCACAAGTGAGTTGGAGACAGCTCTGAACTGCTGCTACAAGTAGTACAGATATAGCTGCGACACGAGGAGGGTCTCCATACTTGACATAAGCTATAGCTGCAACACAAGGAGGGCGTGCATGCTAGTAATAATCTATAGCTGCAACACGAGGAGGGGGTGCATGCTAGTAATAAGCTATAGCTGCAACACGAGGAGGGTGTGCATGTTTGCTATAGCTGCGACACGAGGAGGGTGTGCATGATTATAAAAAGCTGTAGCTGCAACACGAGGTGGGTGTGCTTGTTTGCTATAGCTGTGACACGAGGAGGTTGTGCATGTTTGCTATAGCTGCGACACGAGGAGGGTGTGCATGATTGTAAAAAGCTGTAGCTGCAACAAGAGGTGGGTGTGCATGTTTGTAATAAGCTATAGCTGCAACACGAGGAGGGTGTGCATGTTTGCTATAGCTGCGACATGAGGAGGGTGTGCATTATTGTAAAAAGCTGTAGCTGCAACACGAGGAGGTTGTGCATGTTTGCTATAGCTGCGACACGAGGAGGTTGTGCATGTTTGCTATAGCTGCGACACGAGGAGGGTGTGCATGTTTGTAATAAGCTATAGCTGCAATATGAGAAGGTTGTGCATGTTTGTAATAAGCAATAGCTGCAACACGAGGAGGGTGTGCTTGCTTGTAATAAGCTATAGCTGCAACATGAGGAGGAAGTGCATGTTTGTAATAAGCTATAGCTGCAACACGAGGAGGTTGTGCATGTTTGTAATAAACTATAGCTGCAACACGAGCAGGTTGTGCATGTTTGTAATAAGCAATAGCTGCAACACGAGGAGGATGTGCTTGCTTGTAATAAGCTATAGCTGCAACATGAGGAGGAAGTGCATGTTTGTAATAAGCTATACCTGCAACACGAGGAGGGAGAGCATACTTGTAATAAGCTATAGCTGCAACACGAGGAGGTTGTGCATGTTTGTAATAAGCTATAGCTGCAACATGAGGAGGTTGTGCATGTTTGTAATAAGCTATAGCTGCAACATGAGGAGGCAGTGCATGCTTTTAATAAGCTATAGGTGCAACACGAGGAGGTTGTGTATGTTTGTAATAAGCTATAGCTGCAACATGAGGAGGTAGTGCATGTTTGTAATAAGCTATAGCTGCAACACGAGGAGGTTGTGCATGTTTGTAATAAACTATAGCTGCAACACGAGCAGGTTGTGCATGTTTGTAATAAGCAATAGCTGCAACACGAGGAGGATGTGCTTGCTTGTAATAAGCTATAGCTGCAACATGAGGAGGAAGTGCATGTTTGTAATAAGCTATACCTGCAACACGAGGAGGGAGAGCATACTTGTAATAAGCTATAGCTGCAACACGAGGAGGTTGTGCATGTTTGTAATAAGCTATAGCTGCAACATGAGGAGGTTGTGCATGTTTGTAATAAGCTATAGCTGCAACATGAGGAGGGAGTGCATGTTTGTAATAAGCTATAGCTGCAACACGAGGAATGTGAGCTTGCTTGTAATAAGCTATAGCTGCAACACGTGATGGGCGTGCATGCTTCTAATAAGCTATACCTGCAACACGAGGAGGTTGTGCATGTTTGTAATAATCTATAGCTGCAACACGTGGAGGGTGTGCATGCTTCTAATAAGCTATACCTGCAACATGAGGAAGTTGTGCATGTTTGTAATAAGCTATAGCTGCAACTTGTGGAGGGTGTGCATGCTTCTAATAAGCTATACCTGCAACATGAGGAGGTTGTGCATGTTTGTAATAAGCTATAGCTGCAACACGAGGAGGGAGTGCATGCTTGTAATAAGCTATAGGTGCAACACGTGGAGGGAGTGCATGCTTCTAATAAGCTATACCTGCAACATGAGGAGGTTGTGCATGTTTGTAATAAGCTATAGCTGCAACACGAGGAGGGTGTGCTTGCTTGTAATAAGCTATAGCTGCAACATGAGGACGAAGTACATGTTTGTAATAAGCTATAGCTGCAACATGAGGAGGTTGTACATGTTTGTAATAAGCTATAGCTGCAACTTGTGGAGTGTGTGCATGCTTCTAATAAGCTATACCTGCAACACGAGGAGGTTGTGCATGTTTGTAATAAGCTATACCTGCAACATGAAGAGGTTGTGCATGTTTGTAATAAGCTATAGCTGCAACATGAGGAGGCAGTGCTTATTTGTAATAAGCTATAGCTGCAACATGAGGAGGGCGTACATGGTTGTAATAAGCTACATCTGCGACACGAGGAGGGCGTACATGGTTGTAATAAGCTACATCTGCGACACGAGGAGTGTGTGCATGCTTATAATAAGCTATAGCTGCAACATGAGGAGGGCGTACATGGTTGTAATAAGCTACATCTGCGACACGAGGAGGGCGTACATGGTTGTAATAAGCTACATCTGCGACACGAGGAGTGTGTGCATGCTTATAATAAGCTATAGCTGCAACATGAGGAGGGCGTACATGGTTGTAATAAGCTACATCTGCGACACGAGGAGGGCGTACATGGTTGTAATAAGCTACATCTGCGACACGAGGAGTGTGTGCATGCTTATAATAAGCTATAGCTGCAACATGAGGAGGGCGTACATGGTTGTAATAAGCTACATCTGCAACACGAGGAGTGTGTGCATGCTTATAATAAGCTATAGCTGCAATACTAGGAGGGAGTGCATGTTTGTAATAAGCTATTGTGTGTATGTGCAGTGTTTAATAACAAAGTGTGGTTATATAATATGCAAAACAATACCTTAACAGAAGGTTAAAATATAGTTATGCAAAAAAGTAATGTATCAGATACATAAGCAATATAACTATTCACAGTGAAGGAATGGTAATTACAAGAAAAAAAATTTTTTTATTTAAAAAAGAAGAACGGAGAACGGGCATTGCACTTTTCCAGCTCTTAGTGTATGACAAGATGAGCCACAGTTACATAAGGTTATTCCAAAGTTCAATAAAAAAAATAAGAAAAGAGGCCACTGTCATTGGGCAAAAATAAAATTAAGCATCGACACCTGGCAAGAAGAGGAGACCATCAAACATAAAGTTTGAGTTGGATTAATTTGGTTGTGGTGTGTTGAGAAGAACTGTTCTGTAATTGTAAACTAAGAAAAACAGTGCTTACAACTGAGAAGTTCCTGTCTGCTTTGTAAGAAAAAATAAATTTTTCTGGCAGTAGGTGAAACATTGAAAAAATCCTAATTAAGAACATATTTCACTTCAAAAAATGTAAAGACAGGAGTTAAATTATGGGAAAAATGACAAAGTGGCATGACATGCATGGTAGTCAAGAACAAGGAATGAAAACTCGAGTTTTAGAAACGCAAATCTTCTTGTAGTTTTAAATGAAACATGGATTCATCCAAACTACACAATCACCAAATGTTAGCAACATGAGCAGGTCACCGGCATATGCAAATATGATCAAACAGGACAGAGGTGGAGGCTGGAAGTGCGGGAGGTTCCACTGACGGAGCACTTCTGATTTTTGAGGCTAAACAAAATCTGGCAACTACCACAATGAAATGATTGGTGAAAATTTCACAAAGTGGTGTGACAGGTAGTTTATTTCTGATCTACCGGAAAAAATGTATTCTCTTTGGTATTTCATCATATCATTCTTTTCAGGAAAATAAATCACCCGCACCATCTTCGACAGTGCAAACTGTAGGAAATTGGCTACAAACCTTACATACTATAACACATCCTATAGACAAACTTATTTGAGCAACTGATTGCAAAGTTGTAATATTGCTGTCGTAGCACTGTAAACTCAGACCTATACAGTACATGCAAAGTTTAGCAATATCAGGAGTAGCCGCTAATAATGTAACTCGGTTATGTTCAGAAATTCTTTCACTTCAGTGCTCCTGGAGCAGTTTCAATTTGGTGGGGTACAGGTTGCGACCTGTAGTGGATATTGGTAGGGAAAAAGAAAGGGCATTCAGAAATATCTGATTTAGGGCACACCCACTCTCAATTTAACATAGCCTACCGAAGATTCGACAACTTTGGGCCAGCGACCCAACAATGGGCCACAGCTGCTTTCAGAACGAGAGAGCTATCTAGCATTTAAATAACATATTGATTTTCAATTGAAATTTTTACTTATTTGACAAAAAACATGAAAAACATATTAAACATTGAGGAAAAATGTAAAAAACAAAAATGTATACAGTTTTGGCTCGTGAATAATTGTAGCGCGACAACATTGGGCCAGGGCACGTTTGACACGTATTTTAATGGGACGAGAAGACGTGGCCCATAGTTGACTTACTTGTGTATACAACAATTGGCCACACAAAAACAATTCCCCCTCCCTTTCCTTGTTACCTGTATTTGTTTTGGCCACAGGATTACATTTTTGAGATGTGTAGTTATGCGGGATAAAATTCCCAACCCGTTATCTTAATAAAAAAAGGGTGATTATGCTTGCAAATATCAAAAAGTGGCACAAAGTTGTCGAGTTTTACGGTACATGTTACCTATTTGGAAAATGTAAAAGCAAAAATATTTTACGCAAACATACTTTCGCCACAGTTGGTGGATGTCGTCACACAAAATCTTTTGAGTCTGTGCTCCACTGGATGTAATGGAGATAAAAAAAAATACATTTCCAACTATAATTAAGTTTTCTAGAACAAATTAATTTAACTTTGTGAAAGAGTTTTTCACTATCATCAAGTTGACAACACTAGTTATTTAGCCTCAATTTACAAAACGAAATGTAGTTATAGGCTAATCACGGTAAAGTGAGCACTTTTGAAAGCCCTCTGATTTGGAATAATAGTCAATAAATGTATTTTATTTTAGCTTTGGACATTAACTTCCAAGTGTGGTGGAATATACACACTGTGTTTACTACTTACAAGGCAATATTTATTTTAAAAAGTGGTTAAAGGATAAAAAATGGCTGAAAGCAGAAAGTGACTAGGACCTCACAAGTGCTCACTTTACTGTGGACAGCCTATACATGGTTTTTAAGGAGGATTAGCCAAATGTAAGAGACATGGAGAGATGAAGGCGGCCTTTTACACGACCCCTTCCTTTGGCAGGCGCTGACAGGCCAGTTTTGCAGCTCACCGCACCACTTCAGAAACAACACCAGAACAAGTACTATCTCACCAAACATGAACTCATGCGCGCACCAAGTGCATCAGGCCGTGCGCTCGCAGGCATTCATGCACGTGGGCGACACGTTCACACAAGTGACCCGCACAAGACCCATTACAAACCACGTGCGTAACGCATAAGGCGACAGTTTGGTGGTCTGATACCTAAACTTGGTGGATTTTCTCATATTAAGAAACAACTGGTTAGCATTTTATGACAATTTTCCTGCTGCAACATGTTACAAAATTTTGTTAGAATTAAGATTGATTTTGGTGCAAAACCTTTTATTTTTTATTAAATTAATAGATAGGTGCTATAGTAATATAACTTTAAAGGGTACAAATGCCATGTTGACTCCACATACAAAATTTGGNAATTAATAGATAGGTGCTATAGTAATATAACTTTAAAGGGTACAAATGCCATGTTGACTCCACATACAAAATTTGGTGGTGGGGGAGGGGTGGTACAACAAGACTCCAATAACCTCCTTCCTTCCCATGTCCCTGCTTACAAATTCAGAGCAACACAAAGCATCATTAATGAAGACTAGCAAAAGCAGCTTAACATGTAAAGGCACATGAGAATATATACTGAAAAAATGATGGATTAATAGACAATGGTATTGCCAGTATCAGTACCAACAAGAGAGAATTGTCAAACAATGATGAAAGCATTGGCAGGATTAAATAAATGGTGTATGGTACGAGAAAATGTGTAATTTTTAAACATTTACTTAGGTCTGTGTAGATTTGGGTTAGTTGTCTATTGAAACAGACTGCTCTGCTCGTTATCTCCCCCTCCCGCTAGGCTTGCTTGACGGAATAATATGCATCACACCAAATGTGACTGCAGTGCTCTCTCGTTCATCAGTGGTGAAACTATGTCTTCAACTACGGAGGGTGCATGCGTTTAGGCAATCCTGTAAGTGCCCCTCTTAAGACACTTCTGCTTCTCTTATAAATTTCATTTGGTGCACTAAAAACCTAAACTACCTGCTGCATAACAGATAAACTTAAATAACTCAGAAGTGAAGATGTACTCAAGTATCATAAATACATTATTATAATTCATTAGGCTTATTTCACTCTGGGACACTTGCGAGCATCGTCGGTGACAGTCAATGGTGTCTCGACTTGGAAATACATTGCTCGGAATTGCAGCGTTCTCACAGTTTTTGGGGAGCAGGTATATTCAGCACACCTTCTTGCAGTTTTTTGTCGAACATTGAATTGTGAAACACAGTAGAATCAGAAGATTTGCCATATGATTCAACATCATAAAAGACAAATTTATATGTTGAATCACAAACTGATAGCAGAAAAAAAAAAAAAAAGGGGGGGATGATGGGGGAACACTTGTAATTATGGCAGATGGACCGACTGTCAATGGGCTTAATGATGTGTATGTGCTTGCCATCTACAGCTAAGCAATGCTGAAAATGAGCTCTTTTAAGGAATCCTGCAGCTGAAGTACACCAAATCTCGTCAATGAACATACTTTGATTTCAAATTGCACCACGTAACAGATGGTGCAGGTGTACCAAACACAATTTTCTTCTCCTACTCCTGAGCAGCAAAAATAACCACACATCGTCACCACACAAGTTCATTTCTACGACGTGAGCGTGCAATACACCCAGAGTTGGCAGCGTTGGCGCGTCAAGATACCGGAGTCTCTCGAGGTTTCTGTGCAGACACTGATGATGGCCACAAGAGTCCCAGTGTGAAGGAAGCCTTAGAGATTCCATACAAGATGTCAACACATCTCAGTGAACAAAACAAGTTTCAGAGCCCATTTACTCTCATTCTAGTGCACTTCACTAAATTTAGGGAGGAGAGGCAACGTATACCCTGTCACCCCCCTCATTAACAGTTGTAATGCCACTGCAAACGGGGTAGGGTTTCAGTTGACTCTGTTGCAAAGTATGCCCGGTACTACTGTGGTGGCAATCATGGCAGATTGTATACAATCTTTACACATCTCAGTGAACAAAAATAGTTAGGCACCCATTTACAGGTGTCCTTGCAACCTTTCCCCTAGTGTAAAGGGGTGTGAGAAGGTAACTTCTCGCTGTTATGCCATTGGATCCTGCAGCCACTAAATGACTCCAAGGGCAGACAGCATCAGGGGAAACTTGATATGCCGCATCTTGCATGTAGACTGCGAAATGTGTTAGTGAACTGAAGCTCAAAACAACGAGGATGTCTTCTATACATAAAAATGTATTTTAATCACATAAACCAAGCTGACAGATGGTACTTTACACCAAACAACTTCGCATGGCAATAGAACAATTCCAAAAAGGAAATATAATAGTGTCGTGAAGGAATTTTGTGACACTTTGGTAGTCAGTAATAATGGCCTGTTCACGGTAAACAGAACTCTTTAGAAAAGCCTGCTTGTCCTACTTATATGCACATTCTGTATCCGTTTGTCACATGTAACATTAACATTGCCATGGGATAGTCACTTTATTCATGCATCTGATAAGTGAAACAGTTAACATTTTTACAAACGTAAATATTTTACCAATTTAATAAAAACAGAAGAAGAAAAAAATTTCAGTATTTACAAATGTTAACGTTATACATGCAGTCCTTGACTTTCCACATTCGAGATTCGTACAACTTGCTCTTTCACACATGACATATTATCACCTCTAAATCAACTTTCGTATGACCGACTTGGTCTTTCATACATCTAGCAACCTACCAACATATTGACAGCACTGTTAGTTGCCAATCTAACACTGCCTGCCATGTTTTCCAGCCTTCGCGGATCATATGTTATGAATGTTTAGATATGGCTGTCAAATTGGCACAATACAAATGAGTGCATCTGTTAAATAATATATGTATCTCTGAAAAATTTTTACATAGTTTTTACAACCTACAAAATAAAATGTTACATTTGCACAACAATTTTACAGAAAGTAGGAAGCATATTTAATCACCTTATTTATTCACGTAGTACTTGCAGTCAAATACGTATACAGTTGTTGAAAATCAACATTTCTGGTAAGAAAGTATTGCACATGTATAATTATTCGTGATTTTCAATGAAATGCTTGTTAAAAATAACATGTTTATCAATTAACTATATTATCTTTCTTCCAAAATTAATTTTTTTTAATTATTTTCTTGTAACTTCGTAACGGGACCCCTCTTATTACGTTTGCGTATATGATTCAACTTTCACACACATTTTCAGGAAGACATTATGTATTAAAGTAAAGGACTGCCTGTATCAGTATTTCTATCCGACAAAATAAAAAATTTTATATTTTAATAAATAAGTACAAAAAGGCTTTCCTGTGTTATATTGTAAAACATAATATATATAAGATATATGAAACATTAACTCTCTCATTGGCCATACAGGTATTACCTTTAAAATGATTATTACTGTGTTAAAAATTATGAAACTGCAGTTAAAATAAGAAAACAATATATTACCTTTATACAGAAATGATCTTCACACAAAACATGTTCCTTTGTTGCTAACTGCAGAGTGTTTCAAGGCTTATACTATGTTTACACGCTTCACATTTTGTTTTCCACTTAGCACGTTTGCAGGAATCTTATCTTGAGCATATTCTGTGCATTTTTGCACAGTAGATCTATGCAAAGCTCGCTAATGCAGCAAAAACATTAAAATACCCCAAAACAACAAAACATAATAAAAATTCCAAACGTATATGTAACCCACTACGGCATCTGCATGTGAACAAGCAGCAACACGTACAGCAATGTCACAGGCACTATTTGTGAATTATACACGCATAAAGGGAGGACCACAGCGTGAGTATTAAAATTTATCAGACTATCATGCATTACGCTGTAAATTTGAGGAAATATCCCTATAACACTTTGACGTGGACCACTCCTGCATGGTCAGGCATGGCCACTGTCATCACGTCGTCGGCCTACAGTCGCTGCACCAGTGCGGCCAACAGAACATGCACGTCGTGCGTCCCGATGCGTGTCCGCATTGCTCACTTGGGAACGGATCATGATCCGATACCGAGTGATCCAACCGAGTGCCTATGGTGTCCCTAGAGAGATTTGTGTAGTTAGGATAGGAATCAAGTGTTAGAATGTGTAGTAATTAGCATTAGAATTTATCACCCACTGGCAAATGCTCGTGAAATTTGCCCTTAGGGGATTGCAAAGTAATCACAGAATAAATGCACGCCACTTGCATATTTCATGAGGGGTAGAGTAGCAAGGCTAGGGTATTTGAAGTGTTCTATATAATTTTCCGAGTGCAATTGTGTGTCTAATCAAGTCAATTAGTGACATGGGAAATAATTGGTCTTTCTTTTAACCTGACTGTTCCTGTCGTAGAGTGCCCCAAAACTTAACAGACCTAAATTTCCCATGTGCTCTGCAAGACACCACATAATTATGTTTTGTATTTAAATTAATGCTAAATTAAGTACTCTTAAATCTCTACAGGATTAAGAAAACTCACTCAGAACGTTTCAGTGTTTTATGTATATATGTTTCAAGTTCAATGTTAATGAGGTCAATTAATTAAATTACCTCGCGGAGTGGAGCGAGCTCTCAGCAAGGACGCCGCTTGCTCGCGCCATCTCCGGCAGTCTGATTTCACGGGTCTTAGGTGCTGCACATGCATCGCGTCATGGGGGACTTACATACTTTGTTCTGAACACTTAACGGCAATAGGTTAACATAATTTACAGGAACTTTTATTTAGTTTACCAACAGTCTTCCCAGCGTTTGCATTACCCCTCCATCAGCTCAATTTACTGACCCTGGAGGTTTAATTACTATTGTAAGTTTTCACGCCATTCTTGGCCCTTTTTTTTACAGTAACAGCCGCTGGCAGGCCTTGTGAGCCAGGTCCGCTTTAATTTGCATTGTATACATGTAACTGTGTACACTATTCGGCAATACAATTTACTTGAGTAAACCGAAACTTGTCAGTTCTCATTTAGTGTTGTATTTTGGGTCCTGGCCCTATCAAGGAAGTCATCGACGCCTCAAGGAGGCATCCTTCACTTATAAGGTAAAAGG
The DNA here is from genome assembly GCA_002778355.1 of Clitarchus hookeri. NCBI lineage: Eukaryota > Metazoa > Arthropoda > Insecta > Phasmatodea > Phasmatidae > Clitarchus > Clitarchus hookeri. The sequence goes on from NQII01002812.1 coordinate 163,275, forward strand.
TAATATTAAGGCGTGCTGGGGAGTCTGAATACCCTGGCTATATATTATGTTTTCATGTAAATTTGTACCGTGTGGTCGTTCGGCCCACGAACCTGAGAACTGTGACTTCATGCTCACCCAGTGAGCTGGCGCCCATTCTAAATACGAATATTGTGCAATATTCTGACTTTTCTTAACATAGTCGCCGGACGACGTCCGCATTACTATCCCAACTGCTCAGGTAACGTTAACTTGTTGGAATANATACGAATATTGTGCAATATTCTGACTTTTCTTAACATAGTCGCCGGACGACGTCCGCATTACTATCCCAACTGCTTAGGTAACGTTAACTTGTTGGANGTCCGCATTACTATCCCAACTGCTCAGGTAACGTTAACTTGTTGGAATAATAATAATATTAATTCGCTTGGAAAATTAAATTAACTACGTGATATAGGTCTATACCTGTTTTCTTAAATTGGTGCCCAATTATTTACATTACGGGATTTGCTGTATAATATTACTTGATAAACAATGCTCTTATACACTAAATGCAACCCAAGGCCTAGCAATACACTGACGTGAGCCCAAACTCATTGGCCTCCGCGACAGTTCGCTGCGCCACATTACAACAACGGCCGAGCACCGTGCCGATGACAAGAACATAGGGCGTGGCCGTCAGCTACAGTATCTCGACGGTGTTTGGGTAAGGGCCTGCTTCACCCAATACCGTGCGAGTCAACTGACTGTCCCACTTTGATCCAACAACGTAGGCGACACCAGGGCAGCCTCGTGGTTCGGATCCCAGTCGACTGGCACGTGTGCTCACACTCAGTGCTGCGCCGTCATGGCGTAGCACACGTGAAGGCGACAGCAAGCTTCGTAGTGCCCCTGATCGGGATGCATACGAAAAACTGACGCCATCGTGCAACACTAATTGCTTGTGAGTGTTAGTGGTCCACAACAGCAGAGCAAAATCCTTCCCGGTATACACAAAGTGCAAACCACAAGTAAACTGTGCTACTAAACATAATTACAAATTACGTTAAAGTGAAGTGTCAACAACTTCCTACTTGGAGCACGAGCTTCACCCGTGCCAACCTGAGTTTAGCTCCCACAGGCATCACCTGACTGGGAGCATCTCAGTTTATGTGTTTTAGTAGGAATAGTGAAAGCAAAAGTGTACATGTTAAGTTTTGCAGCAGTCAACAGGTTTATGGACTCGGATAGACACGTTTACAGATCTACGTGCCCGTAAACCTAACAGCGTGGATGTGTGTTGTCATGAATAATTAAGTAGCTTGTTTAGTATAGTGAATATGTAAGTTGTTGCTAGGGAAAATGTTCAGTCCACATTTAGTTAAGGGAGCTTTCCCACCCATGCATTGTAAACAATTAAGAGCCCTACCCTATTTTGCATTTCTTTTACACTCACACGTTTCCGACACTCTGCGTCTTCGGCGCAAGCGGCCAGAAAGACGCCAGAAGCCATTCAGTGTGAAGCGGGCAGTCAACGGAGCAGGCAACGCTGTTCACAACTCCCGGGCACTTCATCAACTTCTTTGTTTTCCATCTAGAACCATAGTTTTAACTTCTTATTCGACCAGAGCAGTATAACTTGACGTAACTTCATCGCCCGGGAGGAGCGCCTCTCCACCTCCTGCACATCCTACAGCCCAGGAGTGCAAGTTCATCTTTCTAATTCGGAGAGCACACGCTCATTTTTTTCCCGCGTCAGCCCCCAACGGGTTTGGTGCATCGCGTCCGCTTAACGACGAAAGCACCGTCAACTGGTTTGGAGTGTCAAAACGTCAATAAACGACTGCAATCCCCTAGTCAGCATTTTGATTTACAGGCCTTGCCTCTTAAAGGCATTTCGGGAGCCCGCCAACCAGCCATTCTAAGGGTTTTCAAGTGTAACACGTACTTTAATCAGTGTTTAATTGGTGTGTGGAGTGGCCTTACAACTCCACATATAACATAACTGTCCACCTCACAACGAGCACCCACGGCTACCAGCCTATCAAACCGCAATTAATAACCACTCAATTGAGACGTAGAGGACCGGAAGAACAGCCTAGTCCAGAGCAGCTGGTAAGAAATCTACAAGACTTCTCTGGTGAATGCTTCCTGCCAGAACTCTCCACGAAGAACGGCGGAGCGGTGATGTCACTACCATTCTCCAATCCCGACCTCACGTCAACACCAGTTTACAATGGGTTTCCTTGAACACTAATTGTTTCGTACACTCGTCGCATGACTTTTGTAAGTAAAGTATGCTTCAAACCTTCAAAGTACATAATTGTTGACTACTGTCTTACTATACTGCTATAAAAAAACTGAAACATGTCTATACCGGTTTAATCATATCTCTTTAAACTACACTTATGATACCTTTACCATAATTAGTTAACATACTGTTGGACATATAGTTATGGATAAAATTTAAAAATTGTAGATTTTGTAATTGTGAAAAAGGGAAAACAAAATAATATGTGATATGGAAAAATTTTTTTTTGATTAATATCCTTAAGTAGAAAATAAAACAAGCACTGTTTATATGTTAAACATCTATTACTGCTTATGTTTACCTGCACTGCCATAGCTTTACATTTTATTGCTGTGTAAACCAACTGTATTAGCATTTTGACACTAGTGTGCAGTAAGAACATAAAAAGTGTTTAAAACCATGTGTTTCAGAAACAACATAATCAACTGACACTGTATCAGAATGAACATTAATGTTAAACCAAACATTATTACAAAAACATAATCCGAGCTCCTCGAATGAGAATCTATTATGTTGCCGACACCTATTTTTAAAATTATGAACGTCTTATATTTTCTCTTTACATTACACCAAAAAGGTACAATGTCAGAAATAGAATGCAAAAATTAACACACAAGAACTGACTACAAAATTAATTCATTTTACTATGTACCCACTAGATAATTTATTCGTTCTGCATATTTTTTATGCCTTTTAATTTTCTGTTATATAACAATAAATAAGAAAATCTCACTGACAATACTTTACAAGTAATTACATCTTAAAAAAAAGAAAAAACTTAATTTTGAGAACAAATATAAAATCAGATAGTAAACAGAATTTCAGGAAGTAATAAATTTCAATTTCTGTGCAAAATAAAACCATTTTACACCTGAATTGCAAATATTGATGCAAAGCTAGCCACATAAAATTTAGTCAACATTTTTGCAGACTTCAACACAAATTAAAATACACGAATATGACATAATGGTGCAAAAGCAGAAGAATCGTTACATGAACAAAAGAATATACTCTCTATCTGCATTAGCATAAACACATTTATAACATAACACTCTCTTTGAAAACTACTGCATTAAGTAACTATCAGTTTACAAAGTGGAATAAATGACTATGATTGGTAACATACAAGTTCATGCTAGTAAATTTTTCAGTTTTCAAACAAAACACACATCTGTAAAAAAAAAACACAGATATTTTCTTAACTTCACTCGTTCCACTGCCTGACATGATGTGTAGACTTCTGGTGCTGATTTAAAACGGACCTCGACACAAAACAACTTCCACAGATCGAGCACTTGTACGGCCTCTCTCCAGTGTGATATCGCATGTGTATCACGATCGAGCAATGCTGGGTGAACGACTTTCCGCAGTGTTCGCACGTGTACGGCTTTTCCCCCGTGTGGGTTCTGGCGTGCAGCCTCAGGTACCTTCGGGCAACGAAAGATTTTCCGCACACGTCGCACGTTTCCGACTTCTCTCCTCTGTGAGATTTCTGGTGAGATTTCAAGCTCACGGACGAGGTAAAAGACCTCCCGCAGAGATCGCACAAGTTGGGACATTTGTCTTTAGCATGACGGCGCCTCTTGTGCTTCGAAAGCAGCTGCTTCAGGACGAACTTCTCCCCGCACGTCTCGCATTCGAAGAACTGCTGGTTTTTGTACAGCTCTGGGTGTTGCGTCCTCATGTGAATTGTTAAACTAGACATTGTTTTCCAGGACTGAGGGCAGACTTTACAAACATACCGATGTTCCTTCGAGTGCTGATACTGGTGTTGTTTCAACTGGGAGTTGTAATAGAAACCTTGGCTACAAATATCGCACTTAAATTTATATTCTCGAAAATGTCTCATTCTATGAGATTTCAAGTTGCATAGTTGTATAGCTGCGTAACCACATATATCGCACACGTACTCTTTTGGTTTCTCATGAATTTTCATATGCGAGTTTAGGTGACACAAGTATCTAAAAGATTTACTACATAACTTGCACGTATGCATTCGTAGTACTTTATGGACTTTCTTCATGTGTTTATTAAAAGAAATTTGTGTTCTGAATTCAACGTTGCACAAGTTACATGGGATACACCTGCTAATTGGTTCTAATTTTCTCACGAAAGTCAGTTTTTTCATCTCAGGGTTATCTGAACTATTACTAACTGGAACCTCAGTTAATTTTTGAGCCAATTGTGATCCACCATTTAAATCTGGCTCAATAGTAACACTCTGACTCAAATGCATCTGAACGGATTTCAACTGGTTTCTTTCCGTTGGTGTTAAATCCATATTTTGTGTACAAGTGCTTGCAAGAGCAGATTTCTGCAACTGGAAGTATAAAAACTGTTTGGGATTTATAACACAACTGCCAGAGGAATCGCTCCTATGTAATTGCAAACCACTGGTTGGCAGGCTTGAACGATTCAACAGATTTTGTACATTCAAAAAGTTTGCTAAATTAGTTGCATTTGGGACTTTTGGTAAGTTTGCAAGTGTTTCTGCTGATAACATCCGAGGTGAAGGTCTCGGAACTGCAAGCAGCAAAAGCCTGCAAAAAAAGTGAAATATTAATTTGAAGAACTCAACATATTATTGGCACTTTGTAATTTTTCTGTAACAGGTATCCCATCAAACAGTATAAAAAATCAAGCGCAAATCAGTATCTAAAAAGAAAACAAAAAGAAATATTCAAGCTACACATAGTATATTTAAAAATTAACAAATTCAAAAAGGAAATAATTGCACCAAAAATAGGATCAGTAATCTATCTTTACTTATACTTCCAAGAATGTTGCATGTAATTAAAATTTTAAATTTTTTTTTAGGTTCTTACAACATTATTTAGGTAGGCCTAATGTAATTTTTAACAGACATGCACACAAGATGAACCTTTCTAAATGTCCTGATTTCCTTTGTGACATTATTAAAACAATTCTTAAAATTAATTTTCAAATCAAACTGTTAAAGAATGTTCTGGTTTTAAATAGGAGTTTGAGTCAAACTGAAAGTGTATAACTCTATGTTGTAGCCTACTGCTAAAGATAACATACAAGTTTCGTCCCCACCAACACTTAGCAAAATGGAAGCTTACTGTTGCACCTTGAAGGAGATCTGTGACTACAGCACACAATTCACCAGCTCATCACTCCCAAATTGTGAATGAGTGGTTAGATGAACACTCTACGGAGTTGAGGTTGCTTGCCTGGCCCCCAAGGTCACCTGACCTGAATCCTATCAAACATATCTGAGATGCTGTTGTACCTACAGCAAGACAATTCACCAGCTCATCACTCCCAAATTGTGAATGAGTGGTTAGATGAACACTCTACGGAGTTGAGGTTGCTTGCCTGGCCCCCAAGGTCACCTGACCTGAATCCTATCAAACATATCTGAGATGCTGTTGTACCTACAGCAAGACAATTCACCAGCTCATCACTCCCAAATTGTGAATGAGTGGTTAGATGAACACTCTACGGAGTTGAGGTTGCTTGCCTGGCCCCCAAGGTCACCTGACCTGAATCCTATCAAACATATCTGAGATGCTGTTGTACCTACAGCAAGACAATTCACCAGCTCATCACTCCCAAATTGTGAATGAGTGGTTAGATGAACACTCTACGGAGTTGAGGTTGCTTGCCTGGCCCCCAAGGTCACCTGACCTGAATCCTATCAAACATATCTGAGATGCTGTTGTACCTACAGCAAGACAATTCACCAGCTCATCACTCCCAAATTGTGAATGAGTGGTTAGATGAACACTCTACGGAGTTGAGGTTGCTTGCCTGGCCCCCAAGGTCACCTGACCTGAATCCTATCAAACATATCTGAGATGCTGTTGTTCCTACAGCAAGACAATTCACCAGCTCATTACTCTCAAATTGTGAATGAGTGGTTAGATGAACACTCTACGGAGTTGAGGTTGCTTGCCTGGCCCCCAAGGTCACCTGACCTGAATCCTATCAAACATATCTGAGATGCTGTTGTACCTACAGCAAGACAATTCACCAGCTCATCACTTCCAAATTGTGAATGAGTGGTGGGATGAACACTCCACAGAGTTGAGGTTGCTTGCCTGGCCCCCAAGGTCACCTGACCTCAATCCTATCAAACATATCTGGGATGCTGTTGGGAGGAATGTGCATGCCGTGAATCCTACTCCAGCCAATTTCCATGCATTGTGGAAGGCTGTGTAGCAGCCATAGATTACTATGGCTCCTGACTGCTTCTGGGGCCATCAGCAAGATGAGAGGATGTGCTATATGCTACCAGGGAGTTGTCTCTATTTCAAATGCTCATGAGTGTATGACAGCTAATATGTGATAACTTGTTATCAATGAAACAATACAATATCCCAAATAGAGCTGATGTGTGGACAAGTGAAAATGAAGACCATGTTGGCAATTCTGGTGTTCCTCATAACACACGACAGATTATGGAGAAATACACGGACAGAAAAGAGTTCTTAAACGTTTTATTAACACATATGATTTTACATGGTCACAAAGTAATTAGTGGAACAAATTAAATTTCTTGCTAAAATAGTAATGTTTAAATCTTTCAAATGAAATGCAACTCAACCTTAACCTGCAGTGGTAATAAATGTGACATGTGAATGATTACATTTATTTTAAGAAATAACTAAAATAGAACGTTCAGTGTATAGAGAAAAAATATATTTGATACTGATAATCAAAAAGTAATTAATGAGTTCCTGAGAAGTAATTAGGGCAATCATTCCAAGAAAAAAATTTAGAACACCATAACATATTCCAGTATTGTGATTATGCATTAATGGTATAGGCTGTTCTCAGTTAATTGAGGTCTTTCAAAATCATCACATTACTATATTGTGTAAATAATAAATATTATAGCTTTACGTTTGTTTCATCTAACCTCACCGAAAATATTATTATTTAAGCATGCTTCTTTGTTTTGAAACCTAGGAAAACCTTTAAAAGGTACTCAAACTTCTTTCTTATGCATATGAGAACAGGAAACCATGTCACAGTTTGATTATGGTAGACTCAGTCAATTTTTCTGGTACAAGGAAATTGTCAGAAGTGTGTAATTTGTCACTATATCCTCACTAAGATAATCAACACACTCATACAAACAGTAATGTAGGTTTTTGGTAAAGTAAACACTTTGGAAACAAACTTTTCAAAAAATGACTGCCCATAACTACAGTGCGTACATGCAGTGGCACATACACACTGGTTCCCAGTTAATTTGGCAGCGAGTTAATAAAAATAGTTCTGTGACTTTCCATTGTATTATAAGAGAATGTTTCAATTTATGGCTACTAAATTTGGTGTGCTTTATTTTATACAAATTAGGGTACGAAGTTTGAGTGTGAATTTGCACATTAGTAACACGTTTACATTCTGAACAATTACAGGAATACACCTGGATGACAAATGAATTAAGCGATCAGGTGTTAATTTTATGTATGGAAGGATACAAAATGAGGCAAAAAAGTATATCTTAAGCAGGGTTTTTAAAAGTGTTCAACTAACCATAAAAAGCTTATATCGTGTTTCATAAAAAAGAAGTAAGAACTTGGAAGTTATTTTGAGAGATATTTTGCTCAACCCCCAAAATAATAACAACACCCTACATGCTGCTACATGTTAAGAACCACCATTAAAGGCCCTGGCAGGGTCTGCTTGTACGCACATTCCGTATACTTCCGCAATACGTGAAATTATCATTGCAATTAGCCTCATCACTTTATTCATGTGTCGGTCAAGTGAAATTGTGAAGTTATTAGAAAAGTAAATGTTTTACAAATTCGCTGATTCTTGCACATATGTAAATTTAAAACCCCAAAAGTAAAACAAGTAACTTCAGTATTCACAAAAGTTTACCTAACACTTGTAATTCAACACTAAGAGAAAGAACTACTTTCCCTCCGTCATTACCAACTTTACTGGGTGCACACCAGTCACTGTCCCTGTTACAATATATGCAGATATGGGGGCAGTGACATTTTTCAAAGGTTGATTTTCAAAGTGCTCACTTTACAGTGAACCGCTTTTACTTGTACCGTCTCATCACACATCGCAGACAAACTAAATTCATCATCTATGAGAAAAAGAAACATGGCCTCACGGATTTGTGTATTAAATATTTTGATTACAAAAGAATTTGATAGAGAACTTAATTTTTGTACTATAATTCACGTACACACTTCAAAAAAAATATTTACACCACCTATAATTAGTTGCATATGAAGGATTTTCACTGCGACAGTAGGCAAATTATAAAAAGACACTCATCAGTCTGGCGTGGTATTCTGTGCAGACGGTGACAGTGAGTATTCTCATCCCATACTTTCTCTTTGGTCACGAGCCACCTAGTAACAACGAAATCCCAGTAGTGTAAACTTGTTTTGAGGTGTGTATTATTATCAGAAATCACACCAATACTGCAATATAGAGTAATTTTCCATATGCATTATGTTGTATTCTTTCTGCATGCTGGGCAAGAAAGCTACAACTTGTCAAATAAAATTCCCACTTGAATAAACAACATAACTCAATCAACTTCATGACATATGTCTAGGCAGCTTGGCATAACAAATTGTAACAATTTGTTAGGGGTCGAAGAGATATACCAGTAAGTTACTGAAAACAAAAAACATCTAAAACCCAATACATGTCAAAGAATTCTAGTTAACATATTTAGGGTGGAGTGGGAGAGGAGGGATTTGCGCGGCTCTTAACATTGAGGTCTTGAGAGCCAATGAGGGTGAAGCGATGCGAGTATGGAATGGCGCCAGAATGCAAGGGCGGGGGAAAACGGGAGATCCCCCCAGAAACCCGCCAACCAGCGGCATTGTCTGGCACGATTCCCACACACCACCTCGCAGGGAATCGAACCCGATTTGTCTTGGTGAGACGCAAGTAGTGTGACCACTACGCCACCACAACCCCAAACATATTTTGAAATTTGACCACAACTCACATGGTGCTGACATGTTTGAAATTCTGGTAGAAAGCACATGACAGCAAGGATATGCTGTTTGTTTTCTGGGTACCTTTTTCATACAATCTGTCAAAAACTAGATCCTTAAATGAGATTCACAATACCTGCGTAAAAGACACAACATGACAAAAATAAGGCTTCAGCGACAACTTAAAAGCCAACGTAGATGATGGGTATCATTATCAGGGAGGGTGGGGAACATCCTCCGTCCCCACAATTTTGCATTTTTACAAAAGTTTAATGGTCCAGTTCTACATTAACTATTTAAATAATGAATAAAGTAACCTATTATGTAATACTATATAGACAATCACCCGTTGTCAGTGAAGAAGTTTGTGTATAACACACTGCCTCACTGCCCCGCACAAAAATATACAGCTAGATGTCACCAATGGTTGGCTGAACAGCATTTAGTAGTTGTAAGTAACATTTCTTAAATTTCTAACCACATGCACTAATCATACTTTATTAATCTGATAGGGGCCACGGTGGTGTAGTGGTTAGACTATTTGCCTCCCACCAAGGCGAACCTGATTTGCCTTGGTGGGAGGCAAGTGGGAATAGTGCCGGACTATGCCGCTGGTCGGCAGGTTTTCTCAGGGATCTCCCATTTCCCCCGCCCTTTCATTCTAGCACTGCTCCATCCTCATCTCGCTTCACCCTCATCTGCTCTGAAGACCACAATGTTAAGAGCAGCCCAAATCTCCACTGCATTATTAATCTGCTTTCTCAACTGTTGCAGTGATTGGTACTTATAGTCTGAGGGTCTGTGTACGAAGTGAATATTTATATAACTAGTGAACAATTGTGATTCAGAGCTATGAGGAACACACTGAAGCTAACTGATAATACTGATTGATGATGCAGCTGCATATCAATGTTATGACATCAGTGTAATTGCAAACTATTAGAAATGGTTAAAAAAAATTGTTTATCATGAAAATATTAATTGTAGAAACAACAAGAACAAAATTAAAATGGAATATTCGTTTTCTCTTTCAGGAAGGAAAAATTCCGCCAAGAAACAGGATTGTGAAACTGTTCCGTTTCAAACATAGAAAACTATATCATCCACCTACACCGTCTGCAGTTTGAGTTGTTTGTTCTGTGATGCCAAATGCCAATTTCTCTGAGGTTAGGAAACATTTTTCAATATTTATTTTTAATAAAATTTTTGACAGAGTTTGAGATATCAGTGGAAAAAAAAAAAGGATGAATTATACAATAAACTCAAAAATGAAATTAATATTTTGAAAATAATTTAGCCATGCCATTCCAACAATGTATTAATCAGTTTTGTACTGAAAATATTGTAAACTTTGTAAATTCTGCCTTTTTTTCCAGATAAGATCAGAATTTCTGCGCCTGTGAAAGTATTGAAAATCAAGAATGCTCCACATTTTCTGAAGCCTTGTTTGTTAAAGGTGCTCACCCACTGCGACGACACAAAGAGAATCCTTCATGGTACAAGCTGCGCATGTGCACAACTCAAATAATATCCTGTTACTGCATCACAGCCAATTCAGTAAATAGTTTACAGCTGCAGAAGTACAGGATGGGGTGAAAGTCACACACCTTAAGGATGTAGGATGAACCGTTGACATGGCATTACAAAGGTAGTGTCTAGAGTGAGTGAGTGAGTGAGGAGATTTGGACGGCTCTTAACATCAAAGTTTTGAGAGCAGATGAGGGTGAAGTGAAGCGAGTATGGAGCAGCGCCGGAACAAAACGAATGAGGAAACGGGATATCCGCGAGAAAAGCCGCCCATCAGCGGCATTGTCCGGTACGATTCCCACATGCAAAAACCGGGAGTAACCCAGCCAGGAATCAGACCCGGTTCGCCCTGGTGGGAGGCGAGCACCATAGCTAGAGATACAGTAGCCAGCAGCTACAGACAATAATAAAACTAAGAATATTACAAGGATATTGCTTCTGTAGCCCTGCCTAACAAGAGGAAGTTTACTATACAATACTCTAAAAATGTCCAAAGGATGATGGAGATAAAATATTTTGACTTGTAGCTTCTCGTACTTATTGCTCACTCATACAAGACAAGAAATGATTAGAACAGTCACTTAGGTGTACCGCAGACATCTTGCACAATGTCTCTTTACTTTGCCTCTTCTTGCTTTGCACTAGTGCTTTTGTTCATCTTACCTCAGTGAATGCGCACCCTATGCCACTATAACCTGTAATGAGAAAATGGAAGTTAAATTCCAGTTTAAAAAAAATTAATTGTGAAGTAGTAATTTCCACACCTATGCCACCAAGGCTGATGGACTGAGTCATCAAGATATGAAAGTGAAGTGCCCAATAACATGATCTGATAAATGTATAATAGATAAAACATTGTTACTTGAGTTATTGTTGTGTACTGGACTTCAGGTGCAAGATATGATCATCTTGTGATGGTGGCGCCGCCGTGTGCATCGTTTTTGGATTCGCTCCTCTGTAAAGCGGCCTGCTCCTTGGCAGATTCGGCCACCCCTCCTGTTTTCTCCCTTTATTTCCCTCCCCTGATCCTTGTACACCAGCCTTTTTTAATTAGGGGCTAGTGTATATAAGTTGTTACACGCCTTGAGCAGCTTGCATTATTCTACGCCTCATTCTACGCCTGTGAAGAAGAGCGTCTGGTTGACACCTGCTGGAGCTAATTTAAATTGTATTATGAGCCAAAATTGTCAGTTTACCCATCCTTGGACGAGGGTGCTATGAGACGCCATTGAAATAATGTAGTTGCCTGAGTGACTGATAATGGTGGAGCTTGTAAAACGGTGAGTCGAGGTCGCAGCTTTTCATTTGTGGGTCAGTTTAGTGTTTTGAAATAATTGCATGGTGTAGTATTGTGTTTGTCTTAGACTTTGCAGTGCGTTAGAATGTTTCTAAATTCTGGTATTGGACGTCTGCCTAAATTGTAGTTTCCGCCTAACTGATTTCTTGCTTCTCTGTATAGTTTCAGTTGCTTTAAGTGTTGTGTATAGTTTTTGTCTGCTGCCCAATCATTTACTTATAGTTTAAATGTCGCTACCGTGCTACCACGACTTATGCGTTGGCCGTAGTGTGTTGAAGTGTTCTAATTGTCGTCGTCAGTTATTTATTTGTTGGAGCTATGGTTAGGATCTATGGACTGCCTCCATTGATTAACTGTTTAAACGTTATATTTTATTTCAGATTTTAACTTGTATTTTAAAGTAAAGGAGGCTTTACTGCGCCTGAAACACTGCCCTCCTTTAGTCAAATTGCTCCAATAAATGCCTTCAATTTATCTAGTCGTCCAAGTAACTATTTGTATTTCAGAATTGTTTTCATATTACTCTGATCTTTTTTCAACTAAATATACATTATATATTTTGGAGTAACGTAATACTTTGAAAGAGCCTTTAATCTATTTGTAGGAGTATTTTAATGCATATTTTTTGCATTGTGAGCCTTTGGCATTTAAAATTTTACATGTCATATTTTTTGTTGTAGTTTTAGAGCTTCTACATGCAAACAGAGTCCCGACCAGAAATGGAAGGGATCATTTTATTAGATCAAAACCAATCGGCCGGCTCGTCTGGTCTGTTTTCTTTGGTGACTCTGGCTGGATACCTTGGGGTTATCGCGCGGTTCTCGTACCGGTGATGCATCTTTCAAATGTCGCCCTTATCAGCTGTCGATGGTAGGTTCTGCGGCTACCGTGGTTGTAACAGGTAACGGTGAATCAGGGTTCAATTCTGGAGAGGGAGCCTGCTACCACATGCAAAGAAGGCAGCAGAGTCGTGCAGATTTATTTGTGCCTTAGCACAAATAATACAAAGACGATGTCACTTTCAAGGTCTGTAATTTCAGAATATTTTACAAGTTTGCAGCACCTTAGGATTCAACATTTGCATTAAACATTTACAAAAAATATGACATGTAAAATTCTAAATGCCAAAGGCTTACTATGCAAAAAATATTCATTAAAATACTCCTACAAATAGATTAAAGGCTCTTTCAAAGTATTGCGTAGCTCAAAGTACATTAAATATTTAACTGGCAAACAAGCCAAGTAGTGTGAAACATTTCAAAAATATCAAAAAGTAACTTTGTTGACTAGAAATACTTCAAACACCCGTACAAAAATATTANGTGTGAAACATTTCAAAAATATCAAAAAGTAACTTTGTTGACTAGAAATACTTCAAACACCCGTACAAAAATATTTAATTGCTGCGTAATTGCCTATTCAAAAGTATTACGTTACTCCAAAATATATAATGTATATTTAGTTGAAAAAAGATCAGAGTAATATGAAAACAATTCTCAAATACAAATAGTTACTTGGACGACTAGATAAATTGAAGGCATTTATTGGAGCAATTTGACAAAAGGAGGGCAGTGTTTCAGGCGCAGTAAAGCCTCCTTTACTTTAAAATACAAGTTAAAATCTGAAATAAAATATAACGTTTAAACAGTTAATCAATGGAGGCAGTCCATAGATCCTAACCATAGCTCCAACAAATAAATAACTGACGACGACAATTAGAACACTTCAACACACTACGGCCAACGCATAAGTCGTGGTAGCACGGTAGCGACATTTAAACTATAAGTAAATGATTGGGCAGCAGACAAAAACTATACACAACACTTAGAGCAACTGAAACTATACAGAGAAGCAAGAAATCAGTTAGGCGGAAACTACAATTTAGGAAGGCGTCCAATACCAGAATTTAGAAACATTCTAACGCACTGCAAAGTCTAAGACAAACACAATACTACACCATGCAATTATTTCAAAACGCCAACCAAACTGACCCACAAATGAAAAGCTGCGACCACGACTCACCGTTTTACAAGCTNGCCAACCAAACTGACCCACAAATGAAAAGCTGCGACCACGACTCACCGTTTTACAAGCTCCACCATTATCAGTCACTCAGGCAACTACATTATTTCAATGGCGTCTCATAGCACNACAAGCTCCACCATTATCAGTCACTCAGGCAACTACATTATTTCAATGGCGTCTCATAGCACCCTCGTCCAAGGACGGGTAAACTGACAATTTTAGCTCATAATACACTTTAAATTAGCTCTAGGAGGCGTCAACCAGACGCTCTTCTTCACAGGCGTATAATGAAAGCTGAACAAGGCGTGTAACAACTTATATAAACTAGCCCCTGAATTAAAATAAGCTGACACCCAAGGAGGGGTAATCAAGGGAGGGAAATGAGGGGAGAAAACAGTAGGGTAGCAGAATCGGCCAAGAAGCAGGCCGCCTTACAGAGAAGTGAATCCAAAAACGATGCGTGCAGCGGCGGCGCCTCACCGTTGCAACCCCGACCCCTAAACCAGTGCTTTGGTGACCATCTCTGAACATCTTGACTCCAGACACAAACACTGAAGAAGAAAAGTATATAGGCATGTAGAAGAGAATGAAGAGTTGTAGAATAGTACAATAGTTGAAACGTAGGAGAGAGAGTTCCTTCATACGCACTGAAAATGACATTTAATAGTTTTGAGAATTACAAACAAATGGAGTGATCAGCTCCATCTTGAGGTTTTAAAGACCAAATGTTGAAGATGTCCCCAGGGAGGGTGGGCAGCCAAGTGGAATCCACTCAGTGCCAGCAGAGCGGTCTCTTCTCGAGCGTCAGGTACACATGCCGAGAGCAGCTGGGGCGGTTGTGGGTGGAGAACCAGGACGACCACAAACAGTCTCAGCAGACATACATCTCTCACTCCTCATCTCGGCTCACGACAACAGCGGCGATAGGGTGAGCTCGGCTCGACTCGGTGTAAAGGCGGGAATCAAGCAAAAATAAGAGGGTTTAGAAAGGGGAAAACCAAAACAACCAAATTAGAAGGGAAAAGGATTAAAGAAACAAGGGGCAAGAACATAGCTCAACTAAGCCTCAAGGATGCAGGCTCAGACTTGAGCAGTCAATAATTACTATTGTTGTACATAAGGTTTTAACTGTGAGATGAGTGCTTTGCAAAATAACCAGTTAGAGCAGGGCGATACACAGCTTACTGTTTTTGGTGCCAGAAATTTATTTATTCTGAAAAGCCCTATAAATTTTTCCGTATCAGCTTCCCTGTCACATCCCTTCCCATATCTGCCAGCACATAATTTTCACAAAGAACCAGGTCTCCTAACTTAGAGATAACTGGAACCATGCCCCGGTCCATCTTTACGGTGACCTGTAGCTTTGCTGCCCCGAGCCTGAGGCGGACCTCCTCAAGCAAATATCGGTCAGCATCACCAAGGGAGTAAGGAAACGGGGGATGTACCATACATTTAACAAGGGATGACTGAGAGGGCGACCAAGGAATGGAAGAGAGGGTGGAACTCCCGTGGAATCATGCAAAGCACAATTGAATCCCACATTTATGAAATCCACCTGGTGCCACAATGTATGTTCCTGATTATAAAAGATGGTCAAACAGGCTTCTTATTGAATTGTTCAATTTGGTTACCCTTTAGGTAATATGGACTGGAGGTGAAATGCTTGATTGCCCAGCAAAAACACATATTTTAAAATATATTTGAAGTGAAATACTTGGTCTTATCGGTAGCTATTTCAACAGGGGCACTGAAAACCTTCCATACCTGATCAGTAAGAGCCTTGACAATAGATGATGCTTTTATATTTCTCAATGGCAACAAAATAACAAATTTTGTAAAAGTGGCCAACAAAATTAAAATACAAATATTACACTTCTTAGATCTTATTAAAAGACCAAAAATATCTACGTGGACCATGCTCCAAGGAGCCTGGGGAATCTACATGACCGCCTGCCCAACATTGGCACGTTGAACCTGCTTACACTTCCAACATAGATCGCAGGCGCCAAACTCAACTGAGACTGCTGTCTTAAGACTGCCCATAATGCCAGAGAAGAGGCATCCACTTGGACCATAAATCAGCGGAAAAAATCCGGAAGAAGCAGCACCAGTGGAGAAACTAGATTTTCTTTAAGCAGAAAAAAGGCAGACTCCTGCTCCTGACCCCACTGAAATTCTACTCTCTTCTTTTTTAAATAATTTAGAGACGCTGCTATTTCAGAAAAAAGGTCAAAAAACCTGGAGTAATAATTTAAAATGCCAAGAAATTTCTGTACTCTCTTCAGAGTTTTCGGACGAGGGAAATTCAATATGGGGGCCACACGGTCGGGGTCGATCATCAAACGACCCTCACAGAGCAAATATCTCAGAAATTTCACCTTATTGGGTCCTAAGGTGACTTTATCTGGATTCACAGTCAGACATACTTCTCGCATTTTAAGGAAAACATGGTGGAGATGAAATAGTGAGACTCAAGGTCATCACTATAAACAATATNACATACTTCTCGCATTTTAAGGAAAACATGGTGGAGATGAAATAGTGAGACTCAAGGTCATCACTATAAACAATATCATCATCAATATAATTAAAGACAAATTTGAACTTATATTCAGACAAGACCAAATACAACACACGTGACAAGGCTTGACTACCAAAATTGGAGCCCATAGGAATACGAGTAAACTCGTATTGGCTCCAAGGTATACTGAAGGTAGTGTATTTCCTACACGAGGGATCAAGTACACACTGATGGAAACTGTTGTTAAATCTAAGACGNACATACTTCTCGCATTTTAAGGAAAACATGGTGGAGATGAAATAGTGAGACTCAAGGTCATCACTATAAACAATAATATCATCAATATAATTAAAGACAAATTTGAACTTATATTCAGACAAGACCAAATACAACACACGTGACAAGGCTTGACTACCAAAATTGGAGCCCATAGGAATACGAGTAAACTCGTATTGGCTCCAATGTATACTGAAGGTAGTGTATTTCCTACACGAGGGATCAAGTACACACTGATGGAAACTGTTGTTAAATCTAAGACGGAAAACACATGGGCTTTACTCAAGTGCTGAAGGGCGCAGTCAATGTTTAGCAAGGGAAAAGGATCCTCATGAATTTTTTCATTTACCAGGAAATGGTTAACAATCGGTATTTCTCACAATCCTTTTTACGCACCAAGAATCCCGGCAAACAATAATCCAAGATAGAAGGGACTATCACACCTGTTTATAACAGTTTCTGAATGATTTCTTGGAATGCTTGGAGTTTGGGAGGGGGACATTTAAAATGACAGTCTCAGAGACCAGGATGTTGTCTGTCAGCAAAAACTTGAAAGGGAGGACATCACACTTTCCTATGCATGGAGAGATTACGAGTTAAATTCTTCCCTCAATTGATTCAAACGCACATGATATTCATTGGCAGAACTAGTGCCATCCAACAAAGGAGAAAACACCTCCAGAATTGCATTGACCTACAATCCCATCCTAATGTTTGGAGCGAACCCAAATGACAAATAAAGCTCGTCAAGGTTAACTGACGCCCTAGTCTTACCTAACGATCCTAGGCCTGAAATCACGTCAGGTGACAGATGAGAAAAAACCCAAAACGGAAACGTCCAAGAAAACCTATCGATCTTAGAGTGTAGGTTCACTACTACATTACTCTTAACGATGTTGGCCGTTAGCGATACACAAACATTTCTCTGAAATACAATCCTGAAAGGTGGATCTCATGGGTCAATGAAGGATGCTGCAAACTGCGCGTCGTCGTGTGAACTGCAGGACACATGAACATCGACACTTTGAACGCATATTGCGGTCCATGGAATTCCATTCTCGGACCACACCCATCTGACGGTCGATGAATTATTTGTGCCGTAGAACAAATAATACAAAGACGATGTCACTTTCAAGCTCTGTAATTTCAGAATATTTTACAAGTTAGCAGCACCTTAGGATTGAACATTTGCATTAAACATTTACAAAAAACGCCAAAGGCTCGCAATACAAAAAATATGAATTCAAATACTCCTACAAATACGTTAAATTGCCCTTTCAAAGTATTGCGTAGCTCAAAGTACATTAAATATTTAACTGGCAAACAAGCCAAGTAGTGTAAAATATTTCAAAAATATCAAAAAGTAGCTCTGTTGACTAGAAATACTTCAAACACTCACACAAAAAGATTAAATTGCTGCACAATTGCTTATTCAAAAGAATTACGTTACTCCAAAATATACAATATACATTTAATTGATAAAACGATCAGAGTAATCTTAAAAGGTTTCTAAAATACAAATAGTTACTTTGACGACTAGATAAATTGAAGGCATTTATTGGAGCAATTTGACTAAAGGAGGGCAGCGTTTCTGGCCCGGTAAAGCCTCCTTTACATGAAAATACAAGTTAAAATTTGAAATAAAATATAACGTTAAAATAGTGAATCGATGGAGGCAGTCCGTAGACCCTAACCATAGCTCCATCAAATAAATAATCAACGACGACAATTAGAACACTTCAACAGACTACGCCCAACGCGTAAGTTGTGGTAGCACGGTAGCGACAATTAAACTTTAAGTAAATGATTATGCAGCAGACAAAACTATACACAACACATAAAGCAACTGGAACTATACAGAGAAGCAAGAAATTAAATAGGCCGAAACTACAATTTAGGCAGGTGTCCAATACCAGAATTTAGAAAAAATCTAACGCACTGCAAAGCCTAAGACAAACACAATACCACGTCACGCAATTATTTAAAANAATTTAGAAAAAATCTAACGCACTGCAAAGCCTAAGACAAACACAATACCACGTCACGCAATTATTTAAAAACACTAAACTGACCCACAAATGAAAAGCTGTGACCACGACTCACCGTTTTACAAGCTCCACCATAAACAGTCACTCGTACGAAATTATTTAAACGGCGTCTCGCAGGACTCTCGTCCAA
The DNA here is from genome assembly GCA_002778355.1 of Clitarchus hookeri. Classification (NCBI taxonomy): domain Eukaryota; kingdom Metazoa; phylum Arthropoda; class Insecta; order Phasmatodea; family Phasmatidae; genus Clitarchus; species Clitarchus hookeri. The sequence continues at coordinate 182,318 of NQII01002812.1, forward strand.
GGACGGGTAAACTGACAATTTTAGCTCATAATACAATTGAAATTAGCTATAGCAGGCATCAACCCAACGATCTTCCACACAGGCGAAGAATGCATGCTATCGAGGCATGTAACAACTTATATAAACTAGTTCCTGAATTAAAATAAGCTGACGCACAGAGGAGCAAATCCAAAAACTATGTGCATGGCAGCGCCACCGTTGCAACCCAAAGCCCTCTAAGTGTGTATATTATTCATATAGATAACTAACAGAAGAAAAAAATTATTTCCAACATTTATTGCTAAAGTTGGTTTTATTTATAATCTTTTAGTACTAAGTAATCTATCTTAGCTTTTGTTAACACGAGATGTCTGAAACACATGGGGATCCGACCACGTGGGCAACTCCAGGACAACCCAGTGGTTCAGATCCCGTGAGACTAGCACATGTGCTCTAATGCAATGCTATGCCACCAGGGTGTAGCACAAATGAAGGCTGCACCAGACAGCATAACGCCCTTGATCATGAAGCCGAGGATATGCAAATGCCATTTGTGTGATCTGGGCGACTGGTAAGGCGAGTGGTCCCAAGAGCAGAGCATTAAATCATCTCTCCTTTCCCCCCAGTGTATAAAACCAGTTTCAAGTGCCTAAATCATGTAATCATTATTACGTGAAACCGTATTGTGCAACGACTCCAGCTTTGGCCACAAGCTTCACGCACGCCAACCTGACAAGTGGCCCCACCGTAACCATGCAACAAAGGGCATTTATTGTTTAATTGATTGTGTGCACNCGCACGCCAACCTGACAAGTGGCCCCACCGTAACCATGCAACAAAGGGCATTTATTGTTTAATTGATTGTGTGCATTAAACGTGTCTTATACCGTATTTTCAACCGAACTACATAGGAGAACAGTATAAATTGTGCCAGGACGGTAAGACCAGAATAAACAATGTAACACAAAATTCTTTAAGCCAATATTTTTACGTGTTAAGTGTTAATCATGTTCGTGTAATAAATCTGCGGGTATAGGCTGTTCACGATAAAGTGAGCACTTTTGAGNCGCACGCCAACCTGACAAGTGGCCCCACCGTAACCATGCAACAAAGGGCATTTATTGTTTAATTGATTGTGTGCACTAAACGTGTCTTATATCGTATTTTCAACCGAACTACGTAGGAGAACAGTATAAATTGTGCCAGGACGGTAAGACCAGAATAAACAATGTAACACAAAATTCTTTAAGCCAATATTTTTGCGTGTTAAGTGTTAATCATGTTCGTGTAATAAATCTGCGGGTATAGGCTGTTCACGATAAAGTGAGCACTTTTGAGNCGTGTTAAGTGTTAATCATGTTCGTGTAATAAATCTGCGGGTATAGGCTGTTCACGATAAAGTGAGCACTTTTGAGGCCCTAGTTACTTTATACTTTCAGTCATTTTTTTAATTTTTTAACCACATTTAAAAATAAATATTGCTACGTAAGTAATAAATACAGTGTACATCTTCCGCTGCACTTGGAAGTTAATGTCTAAGACTAAAATAAAATATATTTATTGACTATTATTCCAAATGAGAGGGCTTTCAAAAGTGCTCNGTCTAAGACTAAAATAAAATATATTTATTGACTATTATTCCAAATGAGAGGGCTTTCAAAAGTGCTCACTTTACCATGAATAGCCTCCAACTGTGTTTATGTTTATAATTACAGGGAACTTTCCAACCAGTTTTGTGCATAATAGCACTTGTAAAATGTTATGTTCCATTTTTTTCCTACGACGGTGGTGCCTGTCCCATTTCCTGCGAGCAGATCGGCATCCCCATTGCCAATCTGAAGCAAGCATGAACAAGCAACACGCCTCCCGAGTTCTTCGACAACCTTTGTTCAATCGTTCATGTACAATAGACTTTACTTTTTCACGGGACTTTATGCTTAATGTAACTTCATAACCTGGGAGGAGCACCTCTTTTCCTTCTACAGGATCTTTAACGCCCCAGAAGATTAACATTAATTTAACTTCCACGTAGAAGTACTCTCTTTCTTTGCATGCAGTGTAAGCCACCGACAGGCTTGGTTAGTTGGGCCCATTTAAGGCGGATGTATCTGTGCATTGTAATTGTGACCCAAGTATCGCACAATAAAAACAGTGCAACCTCACTCAGCGTGTCGTTATTGTAGGTAGGGCTGCTCATCTGCCACTGCGGGAAGTAGTCCCATAAACCAGACTTTATTTAGTGTTTTTAGCGTAATGTTATGTTTTATCCAGTGTTAATTATCGTGTGGAGGGACCTCACAACTCCAAACGAAATTCCGCACGAGTACACGAGATTTCACGTGTCCCCTACACGGGGAGGTGTTAGGTGCACCGTAAGTCACCTACGGTTTGAAACAACTTCTAAACTACTACAAACAGACGTGGAGGACCAGGGGAGTAGCAGCCACCTTTGTGGTCGACCATCGTGACCCTCTACAACTCCCGGAGCAGCTGGTAAGCAAACACTTCAAACCATTTCTGGACGGGCGATTGTCCCGCCAGAGACGTGCACAGGATACTGTGCACCTGCTACGTCATCTCCACCTCCCCTGTCGTAAACCCCATCACATCACGCAATTTTAAATAATTTATTGGTGTCTCTTTGATGCATTTTGCTATTTAATGTAATGAAAGAAAAATATGTCAGTTTTATTTTTTATTGTGTATTGAATAAAACTATAATTACCTATTTTAGTATATAAAATGCATATCTTAAAATATTAAGATGCACAGTTATGCTTTCGTTTACTGGACCTCTAATCAGCGGACTTCGTATTTACCGGACAAAATCCGAAGCCACAGTTATTTTCATTACAGTCAGTGTCCACTTGCCGCAGGTAGGTTGTGAAAAGCATTGTTAGGTTTGGGGGGGGGGAAGTTATTTTTAGAATCGTCCATGGCTCGGCTGCGAGGCATCTACTGCAGCTGTGATCATAATTTGTGACATGCACAACATTTTCTTGTAGCTTGTTGTTAATTGTCAGGGTTTGCATTTGAAATTTTTATTTATTATTACATAAAAGAGATGATATCGTGAATGAGCTTCAAGCATGAACGCTCTGCATTCTTTGCTGTGCAGGATCTGCTTTCTGAGAGTGTGCGCACAACTTTTGAATGTGCCCCACGCAACGTGTCCGTTTCTGTTTACTGCAGCAGTTTCGCATATTTTACAAAGCACATTCCTACCAATTGCCACATTTACATATAATTTTTAAAACATAGATGTTGCCATTAATAATGCATTTTGTTCTCTTTTATTGTTATTGCTATGAATTTATCGTAATAAACATGTGCAAGTGTTTCAGTCTGTGGTGTTTTAACGCTGCTTCGCATGACTTTGCTACTTTTCAGCGAGAGGGAAGTTCTCACATGAAAGAATAGTGTATAAAAATAAAACAAACACCCCTTGATAGGTATTTCCCACAAACAAATTTACATCATGTTGTTTGTTGCCTCTCACAGTACNAATAAAACAAACACCCCTTGATAGGTATTTCCCACAAACAAATTTACATCATGTTGTTTGTTGCCTCTCACAGTACGACGTTCATTTTAAAAAGAATTGTAATTAACTACACCTAAATCGTAAAATTTTTTTTGAATGTGAATTTATTTTTAAAGTGTATTTTTGCTTTGCTCTTGGAAATCCCTAAGAAGTACGTACAAGGATTTTATTCTATAATGTGAATGGATATCATTGTGTCTGCTTGTCGCTCGTAGGGTGTGAAATGTGTTACTGATAAACATGCACAATTGAAAAAAAGNTGGATATCATTGTGTCTGCTTGTCGCTCGTAGGGTGTGAAATGTGTTACTGATAAACATGCACAATTGAAAAAAAGGAAGGGAGAAGTTATTTTTAGAATCATGCAACGGCATGGTTACACGGTTATTGAGCATGGTGTTGCTCATGTGTAACATAATCTAGTTTTTTTTAAAACAAAAAGGAAATATCACTTGAACTTATTATAGCCATTCTGCATTTACGTTAAAGATTGGGCATATTTCTTGTTGTACGAAATGGCTTCCATCTCAGGAGAAAAACTAGAATCAGGCGATTCAGTGGCAAGGCTACACATCACAGCACACGAAATACTGTAATTATTGAGCAGTGGCAAAAGCGCTTAAAATGAATTTTGAGGAAAGCGATGATGCAGAAAGAATGTCTGCCAGTTGTGGTGGGTCATTTTTAACTGCCTGGCAGTTGTGCACGAGGCGTGAGAAAGAAATAGGCGGGCGATCAATAACACAACCGTAATCTTGTCATCAACGTCAGCAAGTACACACACAGTCTGAGCCTAGTGAGCTCGGTGAAGTGGGGCAAGGCCCGCTACGTGGCTGGCACTACCGCTATTAATATTACGTACATAAAGGGCGACCAGGACCGGTACTCTTCTCATTTCTGAGAAAAAATGTGCAAGCAGTAGATGAGTAAATATGGGATTTAACTGTCACACGCTCACATTCGCAGCAGGGGGGGGTATGGATAGTATGCTGTCTGTTTCCAGATTATCATCTAAGCCCAAGGAAGTTATAAAAAATAGAAAAGAAAAGCAGAGGAGTGGAAATGTTAACAGGTAGAAGACTTCAAAATAAAATAAAAAAGAATGTTACTGTGCNTGACACGCACAACATTTTCTTGTAGCTTGTTGTTAATTGTCAGGGTTTGCATTTAAAATTTTTTATTTATTATTACATAAAAGAGATGATATAGTGACTGCGCTTCAAGCGCGAACGCTCTGTATTCTTTGCTGTGCAGGATCTGCTTTCTGAGAGTGTGCGCACAACTCTTGAATGTGCCCCACGCAACGTGTCCGTTTCTGTTTACTGCAGCAGTTTCGCATATTTTACAAAGCACATTCCCACCAATTGCCACATTTCCACATAATTTTTAAAACCTAGATGTTGCCATTAATAATGCGTTTTGTTCTCTTTTATTGTTATTACTATGAACTTATGGTAATAAACGTGTGCAAGTGTTTCAGTCCGTGGTGTTTCAACACTGCTTCGCATGACTTTGCTACTTTACAGCGAGAGGGAAATTCTCACATGAAAGAATAGTGTATAATAATAAAACAAACACCCCTTGATAGGTATTTCCCACAAACAAATTTACATCATGTTGTTTGTTGCCTCTCACAGTACGACGTTCATTTTAAAAAGAATTGTAATTAACTACACCTAAATCGTAAAATTTTTTTTGAATGTGAATTTATTTTTAAAGTGTATTTTTGCTTTGCTCTTGGAAATCCCTAAGAAGTACGTACAAGGATTTTATTCTATAATGTGAATGGATATCATTGTGTCTGCTTGTCGCTCGTAGGGTGTGAAATGTGTTACTGATAAACATGCACAATTGAAAAAAAGGAAGGGAGAAGTTATTTTTAGAATCATGCAATGGCATGGTTACATGGTTATTGAGCATGGTGTTGCTCATGTGTAACATAATCTAGTTTTTTTTAAAACAAAAAGGAAATATCACTTGAACTTATTATAGCCATTCTGCATTTACGTTAAAGATTGGGCATATTTCTTGTTGTACGAAATGGCTTCCATCTCAGGAGAAAAACTAGAATCAGGCGATTCAGTGGCAAGGCTACACATCACAGCNTTGGGCATATTTGTTGTTGTACGAAATGGCTTCCATCTCAGGAGAAAAACTAGAAGCAGGCGATTCAGTGGCAAGGCTACACATCACAGCACACGAAATACTGTAATTATTGAGCAGTGGCAAAAGCGCTTAAAATGAATTTTGAGGAAAGCGATGATGNGCACACGAAATACTGTAATTATTGAGCAGTGGCAAAAGCGCTTAAAATGAATTTTGAGGAAAGCGATGATGCAGAAAGAATGTCTGCCAGTTGTGGTGGGTCATTTTTAACTGCCTGGCAGTTGTGCACGAGGCGTGAGAAAGAAATAGGCGGGCGATCAATAACACAACCGTAATCTTGTCATCAACGTCAGCAAGTACACACACAGTCTGAGCCTAGTGAGCTCGGTGAAGTGGGGCAAGGCCCGCTACGTGGCTGGCGNAACGTCAGCAAGTACACACACAGTCTGAGCCTAGTGAGCTCGGTGAAGTGGGGCAAGGCCCGCTACGTGGCTGGCGCTACCGCTATTAATATTACGTACGTAAAGGGCGACCAGGACCGGTACTCTTCTCATTTCTGAGAAAAAATGTGCAAGTAGTAGATGAGTAAATATGGGATTTAACTGTCACACGCTCACATTCGCAGCAGGGGGGGTATGGATAGTATGCTGTCTGTTTCCAGATTATCATCTAAGCCCAAGGAAGTTATAAAAAATTGAAAAGAAAAGCAGAGGAGTGGAAATGTTAACAGGTAGAAGACTTCAAAATAAAATAAAAAAGAATGTTACTGTGCAAGTTAAAGTGCTCGCCACATATACTACTTAGCAGAATAACCCTATAATATTTTACCAGGTTTAGAGAATTTTATCTTCTGTTTGAGAATCATGACACTAGCAAAACTTGACTCGCTTGACTTAATAAAAATTATCATAGAACATAAAGCTTACACAGCCAACAATGCCTGTTCTCCTAGCAAATAGAATCTACATTCTCTATTTTCAAACTCCAAACATCAGATTTCTGTAAAGAGTTTAGATGTTAAAACAACAAACATCAAAAACAAAATATGTCAATATTTGAATATATATATATTACACTTGTAGCATGATGCAGGACAGCATCCTGCCTTCCAGACCGCTTGCCACGCCGTGCGTCCACCGCATCAACCGGCACCAGTGTGCCCTCGGTGCAGAGCGCAGTGCCGCGTGCAGTGTAGTGCAAGAGCAGGAGAGTGCAGAGTAGTGCCGCGCAACTTCGTACCACCCCTCCTCAGGCGGACGAGGGTGCGTTATGACGGACTCGGCACCCATTAATTATAAGGCAATTTAAGATCAAATCATTTTAAAGGAAAAGAAAAACACACCAGACGTGTGGATGCTCAAAGAAACCCCTATAAATGTTTCAGTAATTTGATTATGTTTATTTAAAAATTCACATATTTTTCACCTCAGTTGTTTCACCCTCATTTCATGCCATCCACATTTAAATTGTATTTTTTCATGTGCAATGTAATATTATGTATTTATTTATTCATGTTTTATGCAAGAGTTCACGTCCATTTAGTTGTGCAAGTGTTTCAATTCAACAGAAAGTAGTGTAGGGTAAGCCGCGTGCCGCCATAGTCCGCGCCTCGCAAGCGCGCCAGATTCAGTCACCGTTGAGTTTCTCAAGGGGTGGGGCACGCGCCGCACCGCGCTCCGGGTGCTTTAACGTTTTCACATCAATCATCTTTAGCTGTAATAGTCTGATGTAACTTACTAGAACTTGTTCAATTTGCACCCGGAGACGCCACCCCTTCTTCCTCGGGACAAGCATCGCCCGGGGAAGCTTAACACACCAGTAATACATTGTTGTGCACACGAGAGGTGTAACTGTGTCCCACGGTAGGAATAAACGAGAAGTGTAACTGTGCCAAAGTTGCNTGTTTTCACATCAATCATCTTTAGCTGTAATAGTCTGATGTAACTTACTAGAACTTGTTCAATTTGCACCCGGAGACGCCACCCCTTCTTCCTCGGGACAAGCATCGCCCGGGGAAGCTTAACACACCAGTAAAACATTGTTGTGCACACGAGAGGTGTAACTGTGTCCCACGGTAGGAATAAACGAGAAGTGTAACTGTGCCAAAGTTGNACATTGTTGTGCACACGAGAGGTGTAACTGTGTCCCACGGTAGGAATAAACGAGAAGTGTAACTGTGCCAAAGTTGCCCCCCTTCCTTTTCCCATCCACCACCTAGCACGTGATGTAAAGAGGGTTGCACTGCGGAAGTACCCACTGTGTTTGTCTTGCTTTTGCACTGGTCATTTGTACTGAACTGAACAGCGGACTGCACTGTCAGTGTACAGGTGTACGAACCATTATTGAAAAACTATGAAGGTACAAATATTAAATATTTCTAGATTCCAAAACACCAAGAATTTCTAACGAAGTGGATTGCCGCATGCAAAGTATGAGGTAGCTTCGATACTGAGAGTGGTGGTGCATTATTTTACTACAAAAACTATAATTGCACTCAGGCTTCATTTCAATACAAAGCAATAATTATCTGGAAATTTACCTGATAATTGTAAGATAATAGTCTCAAATCTTGTAGGACAACAATATTTTACAACACTTGAAAGCAAAAATCACTATATTCTGTAGTAAAATCCACACACAAGACCGTTAAGTATCATTTACACTTACGAGAGTCTGTATTGTTGTATGGCAACCACAGAAACTTTGTGCGCAGTTTTTAAGTGTTAACTTAACATGGGGTTTGGAAAGAAATGAGACTCATTGTTGGAAATTTATGATTAAGATTCCTTAAGGGGACACTAAAGCAAAGCAAGTCACTCTTTAAGCGGAGTTCGAACAAAAAAAAACTATTAATTTTGAGTAAACAGAAAAATTATTCGATGAATAGTAAAACTATTGCTATAAATTATTACACAGAGGCCACATTTATGCTAACACAGAAACTTAACTGTAACATTTAATGCAGCAGTTCTTAAAAGTTACTTCTTTTTTAAGTATAATTTTACTATACTTTGTTGGGAATATTCCCTTACATATTGTGGTGTTATACGATACTCTTGACGGATAAGTTTCCTTTGCATTTGGGGAATGTTTCATACTTGTAGTGTAAATTTACATCCCACTTGGGTGGCGATTTTCCTTTCCGTGTTACGTGTTATTTCTTCATTGGCATGTACAGAGAAACTTTGACAAATAATTTTTCATGTAATTAAAAATGCTCATTAAAATTTTAATTTATTTCATTGATTCAGTCAATTATACCCCTTGGCAATAATCCTTCAGGATTTTCAAATTATTTTGTAATTAATTTGACTAGCAAACATTGAAAATTTTTAGTCATTTAAAGAATACAACACAATTATGAATATTTCAAATCATAGTTTAAAACTACATATATGCTGCTTAATTAAATATATTATATGCTATTAGTCATAAATCACAATATACACAAATGCACATAAGGTTCTAATAAAGCCACAGGGAAAAAAATTTAAAAATAACTGTAGTACATTATGAAACTCTTCATTAGGTAGTATGGGTAATTTGTGTGATCAATTTGCCAAAATATAGCAGTACAATAGAGCACCCCTTAACCGGAATTCCCTCAAACGGTACTCCCCATATCCAAAATTAATTTGCCAAAAAAATTCAAACATCGCAAAGTTGTGCCATAACTTTCCCGTGCTCGCGAGAAGTCTTTCGTCCCTCACATCAGACTGTACATGCACGTTAGCTGGTAAACAAGCTGCACGATGAAGAGACAGCCGGCCCAAGTGGCACAGTTACGGCTATGCTGCACAATGACACAAGTGACAGTGACTAATGGCAATGTGCGACACACGCCGTGGGTTTTAGTGGTGTGACTTTCAGAATTTAGTGTTCTAACGTGTTTGTGTACATGTACCGTATTTTGGGGTGAATAGACTGCACCAGAAGTTTTTTATGAAAAATTGGAGATAAATAATATTTCAAGTATAGGCCGCACTGAATTTTTGTATTCCCCTAAATATTGCCGGACCTCGTCGTGCTAGTGCGGCAACAGCAAACTATGGCAACGTTAAACTAATAAATTTGCCATTGAATGTTATTGTTGCCGCGCCCCCTGGCCTCCGCCTGCTGAAAAGTGGCAGCTGCGCAGTATTCCTCGTAAATAAAACTTTTGTATATATGCCAAAATGCCTCAACACTGCGTTTGAATTGCGGACCATGTGCGCCGTGTGTAGCCTGCCAGCTCGGCTGGCTGTTGATGGGCAGGCAATGGTATGGTGCAAGAGTGCGTGCAGCATCACATACACACACGCGCGCACACAGACGCACACAGAGAGCTACTACTGGACGTCTCATTCGGCCAGAGAGAGACAGCGTGCCAAACAAAAAAGAGGGTAAGGAGGGAGAAAGAAAAGAAAGGGAGCGAGCAAGCTGGACGGTGGCTGGAGGTGATACAAAGCAGAACTGTCGAGGACAGGGAGGCAAAAGTATGGTGCGATCCATACGCAATTAAACACATGAGTGATGAGCTATTAATTTGTTATTATTTCTTTTGACTTCCTTAGATATTAAGTTAAAACATTACAGCGTACTGTATGTTGACAAATTTCTGAGCATGGTTTAGGGGAAAAAAAAATTTTTATGCCAATATCTTGTAAATAAGCAGCACCCCACTTTTTGTCATTTTTTTGTAAAAATGTGAGGCCTATACACGTTGAAATACGTTACTTTGTGAACTGTGTGTATAATACGTCGTCCCGCTCTTGTAAATGTAGATTGTGCCGACGAGCCGTGCAGTAAGGGAAAGACTATCCACAGAATTGACTATACATCGGGAAGTTTCATCAGTTGCACGTCAACACAAACAGTAACATGTCACCGCTGCAGCCCTAGATTATCTCCAGTCCTCGCTTACTCACCAGACATGCGCGCGATCAGAACCCCGGCTAGCAGGTTGTTAATTGATGTTATTAACACAGCACCAGGTATTTTATGACTCACATTTTTATAAACAGTATGAAGTGTTTTTTTAAATGGTTTTGTAACTTTAGGGATAAAACTAATAATTTACACTCATCGATTTCTTAAGTTAAAATTATGTGCCACATATACATGAGTTCAGACTAAAAATGTGTTATTTTTCACACCATCCTACCCTCATTTCCCATAACCGGAATTTTCCCACAACCAGAATAGCCCTTCCCTCGACGATTCCGGTTGAGGGGTACTATACTGTATTGTAATAAACAATATGTTGCTGGAACTTCCTGTAGAACATTATGATTGCAATATTTTGCAAATATCCTGACGTAATAGCTTGAGCATAACCATTATCATCCATTGGCTGGCTCAATTAGAGCTGCTTGCTGTTAAGTTGCTATGGACATTCCAGTAAATTACAAGAATACAATGTAATTTCAGTGTGAAGTATCAAACGATAAGACGCTGCACGAACATACGTAAATTATATTTCGTAAGGCTCCACTGCGAAAGGCAATTTTGTTCCTACTAGAAGTGCAGTTTTATGTTGCATTTAGTGTACAATCAGTTAAAATTATACTGTGACATTGCCTTGTTTGTCTGCTGAAATGTAACACCATGTAGTTCCCATTGTAAACAGACGCGTCGTGAACTGGCCTGCAGTGAGAAATGTTCGCCTGCAACTCGCTTCATGTTATACGCAGTCTGCACAGTACAGTACAAGTTCTGTACGTGGTTCCACCTCTTTCATTCCCACCATGTCTGCCCAGTTCTTCCTGGCCAACCAGACAGCAGTGACTCCCCCTCTTCCTTCCCCTCATTATNCCAACCAGACAGCAGTGACTCCCCCTCTTCCTTCCCCTCATTATAGTGATGGCCCGATACTGAAAAAACCCGATACTGATGAAGGTTCCGATATTTAGGATTTTACCGATCCGATACCTGTAAATCAATATTTTCATTTATCATACTATAAGCAGACATTTGTCACTAAAGTGTTTGAGAGAAAACTGCTGCCTGGAAAAGTTTTGTTTGCAATATTCTAAGTAGACTTCTGTTAAGTGAGATTAACTTTATGCCCGGTACATCAAAGCAGCAAAAAAAATAGTTTAACATTATACAAAATTATAGCTCGCTACAACATATTACAAAACTAAGTTAAGGTTGCAAGAAGGTCGCTAGTCTACAAAAAATATGTAAAAGGACAGGAATGAAATCTAAGCTAACAAGCCACGATCATTTTGTTTACTTTGAGAAACGTACGTCAAACATAAGACCGCTTTACCAAAAATAAAAATGTAATTCGTGAAGTGAAAAATAATGATGGGCATGTACATCCTAATTTGTTTTTAACGTAAAGAATTTTTTTAATTTAAAAAAAAACTCTTAATTTTTTTAAATTTTTTTATTAATGCATATTGACATTTCAAATTAATGATGTTCTTTTTTGTCGTATTACTGCAGCCTGATGTTAAGAGTTGAGAAAATTAAGTGTGCAGCAGAGGAGAGAAAATACTTGAGGTTAGAATGGTCATTACCGATGTGCCGATATTTTAGTACCGATCTCTGATAATGGTAAATGTACCGATAATACCGGTATCCGATACCAGATATCGGCTATCGGGCTATCACTACCTCATTTTCTTTACTGCATTCTATGCTATTATGAAATCAACAATCTAAACAAAATGTCTGACATTTAAACAATAGCAGTAGATATTCACACCAGACACAAAATCTTTAAGAAAGTAAAATATGGAAGTTACTTGTCAACATATATAACATGTTATATACATAAAGAATTTTTCTTTAAAAAAAATTACATTGTATATAAACCACATTTAGTCAAAACTTATTTTCAATCTTTATACGTACGCTGCTTATAGACTGACTGCCTCGCTACCCCATATAATAGATGGAACATATACAGTTTCCGAGTTAATTAACAGCAAATCTACATCTCAGCACACCATTTATTGTTCCCTTCCAAGATAAAGCAAAGAGCATAAATGTGCATATCAGAGGGCACATGCAATACACTCTATCTATACACTTATAAAGAATACATTTTACATTAAAAAATTACAATAGGCATTGAAAGTTCAACACTATCATTGTATTAGCAGAGTGAGTTAAAGTATGGTCTATGTAAAAAATTTATTAAAGCACATTTCCTTGAAGAGATTTAGTTTCTTGTCTTAAGTAATTTAATTGAATAAATTCCAACATTCTTCATAATACAGCACAGGTAAAAATTCTGCGGTAAGCAGTTACCAAACATCACATGACCAACAGCCCCACAAAAGAGGATGTTTGAAAACATTACACAAATATGGCGACATGTGTGTGGAATGTACTATTATCATCCTCCTTTCCCCATCACGTAGGTACCGTCATAACAGCAGACCCACTTACTTGCTGTAATCCTGGGACTTGATAAAGTGNTCCTTTCCCCATCACGTAGGTACCGTCATAACAGCAGACCCACTTACTTGCTGTAATCCTGGGACTTGATAAAGTGGGATTTAGTCTTACCATGCCAGCTACGACGTATTTGTCCTAGTTACGCCTCTCTCAAGATAGAACTAGATTTTTCAGCTGAAATTCCAGTGTGACAAATGCTCCCCTGTAAAAGTACTATTCTACTGTGCAATTTTCAACATTTGAGCTTCATAACATCACTGGCATGAATAAGACACAAAGTGAATGTGCCACAAACAAACCACAGTGGTAACAACTGAATACGTAGATAGTTCTGGGCATAAACTAACAAATGTTCATAACATGAGATTGTTAATGAGCCAGTTACCTGACAACATGACAATCTCAAGTTTTCCGTGCCGAGCTGGCAGAATTCACCCAGTTCATGTGCCGACTCATTTGTGCAAAAATTATTAATGCTCTATAGCCTGAAGTAATTTAATTTGATCAGATAATTTGTCGGGGACCACTCCTGCGTGGTCTGGCGCGGCCGCTGTCACATCATCGACGCACAGCCACTGCACCAGTGCGGCATTCGGAACACNACAAAGAAACCACAGTGGTAACAACTGAATACGTAGATAGTTCTGGGCATAAACTAACAAATGTTCATAACATGATATTGTTAATGAGCCAGTTACCTGACAACATGACAATCTCAAGTTTTCCGTGCCGAGCTGGCAGAATTCACCCAGTTCATGTGCCGACTCATTTGTGCAAAAATTATTAATGCTCTATAGCCTGAAGTAATTTAATTTGATCAGATAATTTGTCGGGGACAACTCCTGCGTGGTCTGGCGCGGCCGCTGTCACATCATCGACGCACAGCCACTGCACCAGTGCGGCATTCGGAACACGTAGACCGTGCGTTCCCATACACGTCAGCATCGTTCACTCAAGAACGAGTCACGACCCGGAACCGAGTGAGCCAGTTTAGAGTCTGTGGCACCTGTAGAGTAATCATGTAAATTAGGATAGGAATCAAGTGAAGACGTGTAGAAAATTGCAGTATAGTTTATAGCCCACGGGCAAGTGTTAGTGTAACACGCCCTTATGGCATTGCAATGTAATAGCAGAGTAAACACACGCAACATTAATATTTAATTAGGTGTAGGATATCTGGGTAATGTCATTTGGAGTGTTTTATGTGATTTTTAGAGCGTGTGTATCTGGTTAAGCCAAACAGTTATGTGGCGAATATTCAGCCTTTAATTCAACTTGACCATTCCAGTCGCAGAGTGCCCCAGAACTTGACAGACATGAAATTCCCACGTGATTTTCGAGGCACCACTTAATAAGGTTTTGTGCATAAATAAGCTGATAATTAAGAACCCTGGACTCTCTGCAGGTTTAGGGATGTTGATCCCGAACGTTTCTGTGTTTTGTTATACATATGTTTTACGTGTTAAGGTAATGAGGTCAGTAAATTAAGTTACCTCACAGAGTGGCTGGAGCTCTAGGCCAGGATGCTGCTCGCCCACGCCAGCTCCCAACAGTCTGATTTCACGGATCGTAGGTGCTGCACGTGCAACGCATCGCAGGGGACTTTCATACTTTGTTCTTATCACTCCAAGTCAATAGCCTAACGTAGTTTACCGGAAACTTTGTTCTTTCTCTGTAGCATCCCCANCTCCAAGTCAATAGCCTAACGTAGTTTACCGGAAACTTTGTTCTTTCTCTGTAGCATCCCCAAGCGTTCGCAGCAACCCTCCCCTCCGTCAGCTCGTTTCCAACCCCGGAGGTTGTATTTCACTTTAAGTTTTATTTGCGCCATTTTCTTGGCATTGTACCGTTACGGCCGCTGGCAGGCCTTGTGAGCCAGATATGCTTAATTTTGCTTCTCTATGTGTGTCTTTGTGTACTGAACTCGACAATACAACTTTTCTTCAGTTANGCCAGATATGCTTAATTTTGCTTCTCTATGTGTGTCTTTGTGTACTGAACTCGACAATACAACTTTTCTTCAGTTAACTGCAAATGTGCGTTCTCATTTATTGTATTGCATTGTGGACCCTAGCCCTATCCAGGGAATTCCTCACCGCCTCGAAAAGACATACTTTGCTTACAGTGTAAATGGTAATATCAAGGCGTGCTGGGGGACTTGAATACCCCAGTTGTATTTACGTTTTTCTGTAACTTTTGGATCCGTGTGTGTCGGGGGATACAGCCACGTGGTCGTTCGGCCCACGATCCTGAGNTACGTTTTTCTGTAACTTTTGGATCCGTGTGTGTCGGGGGATACAGCCACGTGGTCGTTCGGCCCACGATCCTGAGAACAGTGAACTCGTACTCACCTGGTGAGTTGGCGCCCATTTCTTTTAATGTCAGAGTATTTGTGTTATGTTTTGACTGTTATTAACATGAGTACCGTACACCGTCTGTATTATCTGTCTCCTACCATTCAGGCCACGTTAAATTTATATTAAAGTCAACAACTGTTTGGGTGATAAAACTGCCATGTGTAAAAATAAAATCATGGTGCTTAGTTGAATGCAATTTAATACAAAATATTTCTGGAAAATTGATTAATACCATCCCATAACTCTCATATCACTAAAGATCATATTAATGGGAACATCAAAATTTACTGTTCACGTCTGTCCAAAAACACAAGGGGGGTTTAAATGTTCGCCCACTTTGATGTTCTACAATTAATTAAAGATGCTATTTACAGAATTTATTTTCTTATGAACACTGTACCACATTATCAGAATCACATTAAATCAAATGAACTAAACTGAAAACAGCACCTAATCTTAGTGCTACATACAACTGTTATATCTCAGAGGTTTAAAAACCAAACAATGAAATCCATAAGTGTTAAATTTAACTTCCAAATCACATTTCTGAAGTTGGATTCCTTTCTTTCAAAAACACAGAGAAGATAAAACATTGCATTTTGCTATTAATACATCTTGTGAAAATACCTATATTTAATTGATGTAATAACTTTTTCTCAAGAATATAATGTAATTAATGGTACACCTGAATACATATAATTGTGAAGTGTAATGAATTTAGCTTCTGTATTAGCAAATTTTTATAATATGCACATGCTATGAACAAATATTTAAAAAACGTAACAAAAATGTATTTACTTTCTTGTTATGTAAACTTCTTTATTGTAAAAAAAAACAGAATAAGAAGAATTTGAAATGCCACAGAAGTGACCAATTATTTTTATGGGTGTTTACATTTTGTCCATCAGCGATTAATAAGCATTTCAACCATGTGGCAAATAGGCTACAGGTATACAATAAAAGATTTTCTTAGACCCAGCAAGCACAATCAGAAAGCCTGGCCAGTCCACATAGAACTAAATGCTAAAATATAATTCCTACAAAACTATCAACTAAATATGTAATGAATTTACGTATCTGGCTACTGGTATAGTCGTCTTTATTTTTTAAAAAAGAACTCAAAACATTTAGAATTTAACACATGAAGTAATACGCAAATATATTTAAGATCTTTACAAAACCAGACATACATATATCTTTAACAACAAAATGGAGTGTTGCGCTAACAGCCCGATGAAAATAAAATTTGCAAAAATACAATTTTCTTGATATTAATCTAATATATTTGTGCATAATTAATTGATTTACTTTACACAACACACACTTCTGAGATACAGTTCATTTTTGTTTAACATGACTGGTTCTACAAAAAAAATCACCAATGCTAACAAACTTTTGTACACGTCATAACAATTGTGTACAATGCCGGTTGGTACTAGGTTATGATTCATATGGTATTTGTATTGTACATACTGTAAACCAGTTATAAACAGCACATACAAAAATTCATCTAGTGGAAAGTTCAAGTGCACAGGGTTATTTATTAGCTAGGACATAAAATTTGTATACACCCACCACTCACTGACTGGAAGCAGTTGTAGAAGAATGATAATGTTCATAATGTCGGTGTATTGTTCTAGGAGCGAGACCCGCCAAAGGAATTGGTGGGGTATGAAAAAGGTGTAAGGGGGTAAATGTTGCTGGCATCAATTCAACAATATTTTTTAAAACAGCTGTTAAATGAGCACAGACACTCACTAAAAAGTTACGTTAACTTCTACTGTTCGAGAATAATCTGGTTTTTGAAATTCTGGACATGTGCATACTGAACACAGTACTGATAGAACCTTTCATAACCACATTCCATTGAACACACCGCAATTTTAAATGTGACAATATTATAACTATTTTGCATAGCGCAGCATACAATTAAAAAGTACTAGTACACCAGAGTATAATTTAATACTCTATACAAAGAAAAATGTAATCTATGGTAAATTATTCTCAAAACAGCTTTTATGGTTTTCTGCAACAATAACATTTTTTGCCATAACAATACACACAATGCACGTGCATTTCATAAACGTTTGCCGTGAATGTTGAGGTGGACGTTGAGGAGAGACCTGGACACAAAGCTCTTGCTGCAGAAGCTGCACTGGTACGGCCGTTCTCCCGTGTGATAACGCATGTGTATCACCAAGGTGCTACGCTGAGAAAAGTTTTTACCACAGTCTTTGCAAGAGTAGCGTTTCTCACCGGTGTGGGTGCGCGAGTGCACTCGGAGAGTGGCTGGCTTGCCAAACGCCTTCCCGCAAACGCTGCAAGCAAATGGCTTCTCGCCAGTGTGCGTGCGAATGTGCAGTTCCAGCGTCACATTGTCTGCGAAACTCTTACCGCACGATTCGCACAGGTAGTTCCTCTCCCCTCGATGCCGTTTCACGTGGAGTTTAAGAGTCTGCACGGATACAAAATACTTGCTACAAATTTTACACTGGACCATTTTCCTAGAAGACTTGTCTTCCAAGTGAGACTTCTTGTGGGTCGACATACTGCCCTTCGTCACGTAACTTTTGCCACAAATGTCGCACATGTAGGAGCGCTCGCCGGTGTGCACCTTTACGTGAGAAATCAACTGGAAGTTGGTGTGGAAACCTTTCTTACAGGTCTTGCAAAAGTACGAGTACTCGTTAAGATGATATTTCTGATGCCTTTCTAACAAAGACCTGTGCACGAAAAGCTTGCCGCACGTCTCGCATTTGTGGACTCTGTCGCCTGTGTGCAACCTCTTGTGGGTTCGAAGACTGTACGCTGTTTTAAAAGTACCTCCGCACACGTCACAAGGGAATGGCTCTTTATTAACATGTCTCTTCACATGACGATGTAAATACTTCTTTTCAGAAAAATTCTTCAAACAAATTTTGCAAGTCCATTTTTTACTTCTTTCGTGAGACTTCTGGTGATTTCTGAGACTAACGATGGTATCAAATTNCAAATTTTGCAAGTCCATTTTTTACTTCTTTCGTGAGACTTCTGGTGATTTCTGAGACTAACGATGGTATCAAATTTCATATCACATGCTTTACACTCAAAAAAAGATTCATTTACACTGCAACTGACCACATCTGAGCTTTCACTTTGACAATTTTTGTCGTCTTCCTCTTTTGCTCCATCGCTTACGGCTTCTAAAGTCTTCATCGTAACATCACTTGTGCTCATATCAGAACACGTCCGTGATCTTCTTTCATTTTCGTTGCTTTTTTCATGGCCTTCACTCGTAATTCTTAATACTAAAAACTGTTGAGGAATCCTGCAAATAAAAAACACATGTAAATACCATTTATTTTTGTCACTAAGAAAAATAATGTATAGTTTGTCTTTTNAATCCTGCAAATAAAAAACACATGTAAATACCATTTATTTTTGTCACTAAGAAAAATAATGTATAGTTTGTCTTTTCATATAAATATATATGTAATTCAACTCAGTACAAGAAATCATCTAAGTGCCTCACAAGTAAAATGCTGCTCTCCAAAATGTTTAGTTAGGTAAATATTTATACTTTTTACTTACATTCAGGCAACTAAGAATACCTGAACCTCATCTGGGCTCTGGTGAGGAAAAACTGTAAACAGTTTGTTTCCTCACTTAAATGGAACCCAGCCTACAATTTACACCAAACTCACTTAAATGGGACCCTGCCTACAATTTACAACAAACCATAACTCAACATTTTCTTATGCTTATTCTTTTTAAATTGCATTAATTGTGTTACTTTTTACTGTGCTTCGATTCTGGAAAAATTTATGGATGCTGATACAATGCAAGTTTTACCACCAACGCACAAGATAAGATAAATTTAATACTTTTTTTCAAAGAACATATTTTACTGCAGAATAAAGCAACTTTATTTTGGTACATGTTTGTTAATTCAACAACTTTATATTCAAAAGGAACTTAAAAAAAAATTATATCATGCACTGGACTGTTGAGTTTTTCAAAGGTAGAGTTGGGTAATATTTTCTTCCAGTCTTATAATAGAGTAAAGATGATATTCAGAAAAAATTGAAGCAAGTAATTCTACAGAAAACCACATCGAGATATTTTTTATGATCTGCAAACTCTAACAAGGTGTTTCTTAAATAAGAAAGATTATTGATGCATCAGGATCTTCAGCATCACATCGCATTAGATAACTTTATAAATAAAACAAGCCCAAGAAATTTTACATCTATTATTTAAAAATATACATTAACATTTCCAGTTTCCAATTTTTCTGAAGTGCCACAAAAGTGACGGATTATTTTTTGGGTGTTCAGTTTCGCATCAACAATTAGCAAGCATTTCAACCATGTGACAAACAAAGCTACCGGTTTGTAGTAACACATGTTCTTATCCACAGCACGTCACAATAAGGCCTGCCCTGTTCATGTAGAACTAAATACTAACATGTCATTCCGATAAAACTACCAAGTAAATATCTAATAAAATTACATCTNGTAGAACTAAATACTAACATGTCATTCCGATAAAACTACCAAGTAAATATCTAATAAAATTACATCTCTGGGGCTACTAGTATAAAATTGCTGGGATGGGAAAACAGTAAACCGCAGGTTGGGTTGACTGTAGCCCTAGTGAACTTTCAGTANCTAGTATAAAATTGCTGGGATGGGAAAACAGTAAACCGCAGGTTGGGTTGACTGTAGCCCTAGTGAACTTTCAGTACAGTTCAGCTAAGGCATCGACAAATATTGCCGAAAAATAGGGAAGTGTAGTAACACAGTTTATAGACATATTTCTGTGAGAGCTTGGTTGTCAATCGCAAAAAAGAATACAATATGATTTACTGTCATGGATATCAGCATTACTTGATAGTCCAAATTTATTATACATTAAAATTAATATATTTGTTTAAATTTATTATAAAATAATACAATCCTTAAATTATAACATTAAGTGATTTGATGTCAAACGAAAACATTTATTTCAACTTTCTCAAGCCATCTGTACAAATGANTAAATTATAACATTAAGTGATTTGATGTCAAACGAAAACATTTATTTCAACTTTCTCAAGCCATCTGTACAAATGATATTCTAAAAAATGATACACATACTTTGAGATTTACAGAACAATCAAATGAAATTTTATACAATGAAATAAATCTAACTATATGTTTAAATACATATATGTACTCAAAATTATGCTCAATATGGCACACAAAACATAGCTTCTTTTATGTAACTCATTAGTTGTAGTGATTACAGACTTTTCACTTCTTATATTAATGACAATTTTTAAACAAAAGTGAAATTGTGGTTTTTCTTAAAATGATGCCACCTTTCCTCTAATTGATGTATAATGTTAACAGCTGTGTATTTGTCAAGTCATGACAAAATAACCAAAGAAAAGAAAAATGTCTGTAGAGTAATTTTGTTGCTCATACAGAATGTTGGCCGGTACAGTATCTGCATTAAAAAGAGGCATCGGAATGACAGACGTGGTATTTTGTACAGACAATGTGTATTTTCATCCCATACATCCTCTTAGGCCTTGAGCCACAGAGAAATTCATTAATCTTAGTGGTGCAAACCTTTTTTATTTGAGGTGCGTATAAATGTAACTGTAAGCTGCAAACATAGAAACCTAACACTTGGTTGAAAAGGTTGCAATGTAAGATCACAATAACATACTTCCAAATAATTCAATTCAACTTCCTAGTTTTAGGTGTCTATGATTGTAGTGATTGTAGCTTACAGTTACATTTATGGACGCCTCAAAGAGAAAAGGTTTGCACCACTATGATTACTGAACTATCCCGTTGCTCAAGGCCCAAGAGGAAATATGGAATGGAAACATGCTGTCCGTGCAGAATACCACGCCGGTCATTCCAATGCCTCTTTGTAATGCACATGCTGTCGCAGTGAACATTCTTCATGGGCAACCAAATTACAGCAAGTGTAGTACACATTTTTAAAAACAAATTACTGTATATCTATTCACAAACAATTTTTTATACGTATTCCACTTTACAGCAATTGGAATACAACTTTTTAACACATCACATGCATTGTAAACATTATTGTGAAACACTTCAACATGCTGAGATTGTCATTTTCAGACTGCTAAATCTCACAATACTCTACAAGATAACTTGACAGGGCTCTGCAATGAACTCTGCTACAAACTTTACACTCTTTTTAGAATGCTCTAGCCTAAATGTAAGCATGTATGCCAGTTTGGAATCTTGTGCGTAGGGGTGATAGGGCACTTGCTGGGCCTGCCACTGTCAGCCTTATCACTAGCAGACACAGCAGCTACAGATATGCAGGCACTTCAAGAATTAACTGTGACGAGCAGTTCACAAAGGTCCAGTCTACACATCACACAAACACAGTTTTTAACAAAGGTTAAGTATTGCACTCCCACACGTCATACGCTGCCCCTAGACAAAGAACTGCATTTGTCCTTGAAATTACATTGCCTTGTTACTACACTTCAAAATAATTTATAAGCATTACTCTAAATAACTACTAACTTCACTTACAAGTCTAGTGGCTTACCAAAAAAAGTGGACTTGGCTGTGCTAATGAAAAAGAAACTACAAAACACAACTATTTTGCTCTTCCATGGTTTAAATGGCACATTGCTACTGATATGATAGACAAGACTCACATCTTGACAACTTCATTTATGCAACTATCACAATCATAATTCTAGATTAATGATGTTTGAAAATATAACCTTGATAATTAGGCAAGCACAACACTGGCTTTTTAAAGTCTTATGGTAACTGGTAAACATCCATGTTCTACATATTCTACTTTTCTTTTTTGTGGGACACTTGTTGAAAGACTAAGTTATGCCAAAATTATATTGTAAAATCACAACTTCTGATGAGACAAACCCAACGTTACTGACGGACATCACACACAAATCCTACCTTTGTCACCTCCTGTATATTTAGTAAGCAGATTGATCCAAAATGTAAATAACAAGTTTTATTTTTGGGGGGGGAAATTTTTTTTGGATGTTTTTGTGAACTGAGTGCACAATTCTGTTTATGTTAAGGCAATAGAGACCACAAACTGAGAGACCTAACTAACGAAGATGTAAAAAAGTAAAGAAGGATGAAAATATTCATTTGTTGATATTTGACATGCTCCAAAAAGGGGAACAAGGTGCATAAAGATCTGAAACGGAGGGGTGGCATTTAACAACACTAGAAAAATTAATTCCGTTTTATAAACACTTTAATGATAGAATTTTTAAAAAGTTTCCTAGACACAGTTATTATAATACTCATAAAATAGTAGTAATTAATTTTACTGTATTAAATAAAATGTTTCCCCTGGAAAATTATCATTCTATGCATTTCAATATGTACATTATAAATACTGTTCTTTAATAAATTTTTTTTACTTCATTTGCATTAAGTTACACTTAAGAAATTAAATAAACAAAAATAATGGCATTTAAAAGTGGCGTGTCTATGCAGCTAAAATTATTATAAACAAAAAATCAGTATGTTGTAGAACTCAACTAGAAGAGTTCAATTTCTGCAACATTCAGTATTTCTGGCACATTCAAATTGCAAACAGGTGGGTACAGTAAACTCTACTAATTTCACAAACAAACCATAAACAACAGACTTAATGAGGGAAGTTAATGACTATATCATATACCTTAATACAAAAGAATCATGTAGCACTTTTCACAGACATACAGTACTAGGCAGTCTACAGAATCTTAATTAAAGGAAGGGTGCCGTGTTACTATCCCTGACCTTTCTTCTGCGCATAGTTTATAAGTGAAATATGCATGCTCATTACTGAAGTGAACATAATCTGTCACACATTTATTCTAAAAGAAAACACAGTACGTCAAACACTAGAACCAGAAAGAGCAAATGATGGAGGCCACCTGTATAACAACTTGAAGCTGACTTTAAATACATATAAGGTTCATGTGGCCACATAACAATATATGTATTTATTACCAATCTTTCTGCTCTTTACTTGAGTAATGTAATTATTACAAATACTATTCTATTAATTGGTCACCTTTTGCAACTACTATCAAAATTTAAAGTTTTGTGACTAGATGCATTTTGTACTTCACTTACAGTCAGACCCTGGCTACACAGATATGATCTGACAAATAAACTACAATTTACTCAACAATTTGATACTTGTGACACAAATAATTAATTACTACTAATTAGTACTATCATACTAAAATATCTTATTCCTTATTTCAAAAATGTAAAATTAAATAAATTAGATAACAACTCAGCTTAATGATTAACACCAACGGCGAACATTCATGTTATCATGTGACGGACACCCATGAAGGTACTTCAAGGAACCTTCCACTTGACATTTCTACACAACCGCTGCTGTAAGTACCATGACAAAACATAATGAGAATCACCACAGAGTGCAAATACACGAAGCTCAATGATACCAGTACAGATTGGGACAGGCAAAATAAGTGTCCACCTCACCAGTTATAAAGTGCTTCACGGGGACAAACTACAAAACAGACTGGCTGCATCCACTATGAAACCGTTTCTTCTATATCTAATTAGTTCGGCTGGTGGCCAGCACCATTATCACAATAAGCACTGTAAGTCTACGGACTATAAACCATCTTGGCAAAGTGCATTTTCAGGTTTTGTACAGTAAGAGTAACTTTAGTGCATTACCTAGTCCACGACCAAGTGATAATTTTGTTCCAGTCATATTGCAGCATCATCAAGAGTACTGTCAAGTCAAAATTAAAGAGGAAGGAATACCTACTCACGCCAGCAATTGACGAAGGTCACTTTTACACAAACAGGTTTCAAATACACGAACTTAAACAAAATGTCATGTTCCACCAGATAGCTGGCTACAAACTATGGTTTGTAAGTGACAAGACTTGAAGCTCTGCGAAGGTACAGACTTGAGCGTGTTGGCATCAAAGTGGATTGCCAGTGGCGTTGTTGTGGTTGACTTGGTGTGTTTTGAGCATGGCACGGGACACAAAGGCAATGCTGCATACGTGGCAGCAGTAGGGTCTCTGGCCGGTGTGGTAGCGCTGGTGGATGACCAAGGTGGAGCGCTGCGTGAACTTCTTGCCGCAATGCTCGCAGATGTGCGGGCGCTCGCCGGTGTGCGTGCGCAGGTGGACCTTGAGGTAGCTGGGCTTGCTGAAGGCCTTGCCGCACGTGCCGCACACGTTGGGCTTCTCGCCCGTGTGGATGCGACGGTGCGACTTGAGCGTTTCGTTGCTGGACAGGGCTTTGCCGCAGATATCGCACAGGAAATTGCTCTCGCCCGTGTGACTACGCCCGTGCAGCTGCAGAGAGCGCTTGTAGGTGAACGTCTTGTTGCACAAGTCGCACGTGTACTGCGCCGGGTTCTGGCTGGTTTCTGGGTGGTGGGCTCTCTTGTGTCCCATCATGTTCGTTTTGGAGTGGTAAGCCTTACCGCAGATGTCGCACATGTAGGGTCTCTCGCCCATGTGGACATTGTTGTGACCCTGCAGCTCGATGTTGGTGTGGAAGCCCTTGCTGCACAAACCGCAGCTGAACTTGTACTCCTTGAAGTGCCTCTTCTTGTGGTTGATCAAGTGCACTTTCTGGATGCAAGTGTAGCCGCAAACATCACACTTGTGCAGCTTCTCCCCTGTGTGGATTTTCTTGTGATCCACCAAATAATACGAGCGCTTGAACTTTTTGTGGCAGACGTCACATGAAAATGGTCTCTCTTCGCTGTGACTCTTCATGTGCATCCTCAACCGTTTACTCGCAGTGAATTTCTTTCCACACGTAGAACATTTGTGGTCTCTGTGATTATATATGTGTGAAATTAATTTAGTCCTGGAGTAGAAAGTTTTCCCACAGGTATCGCACACGAATGGTTCTTTCTTCGCATGACTTCTTGTGTGCCGGGTGAGATTTGTAGCCGAAGTAAACGTTTTACTACACACTTCACATTCATTCGATTGAGGATCAGTTTGACATACCACATCTCCCCCCGCACTACCAGTTGAACAGTTAGCAAATGAGCTGTCGTTAGTGCCGTTTGTGTCCTTGCAAAAGTACGCAGATTGAGAACTCGACAAGGTGGATGAACTTCTCTTATCTTTATGAACATCGTGGTGTTTCAAATGGTCTGCTAACTGCTTTGAAGTAACCGTGATATTACAGTATTCACATATTTTCTCATGAACATTATGATTACTGCTTTGTTTGGAAATTTTTCTCCCAACATTTTTCGTATTTCCTTTTGAACTGAATCCACCACCAAAATTACCATTATTTATTTCAAGTTTGTACCTGAAAAAAAAAATGATACAGTCAGCTGGATGTTAACTGCAAAAACTAAACACAAATGTTTATAATATATATTATCTAAACAAGAAATCTCAATTTATACACCATAAACCTTTCTTATTACATACAACACTATGGAAATGCTAATGCCGCACATAAAAAAAGTATAATTAAACTCAAACCTTGATTCTGCAGCACCCCATTTTCTTACGGACATCTCATTTAAAGAGACAGATCTTGAAAAAGCATATTTTAAAAAAACTGTAATAAAAATATTGAAAAAAAAATTGAAATATTTTTGCAAAAATCAATTGAAACATGGTTACAAGCCTGCAGCAACAAAAAAAAAAAAAGAAGAGGATATTATAGTGGCGGTAATTAAGCACTATGTCACAAGAAAAAAGAAGACGAAATACATTAAAATTTATGCTATAAAAAACATACCGTCATGGTGCAGCACCCTATGGCATGCTGTACTAGTTATGTTTCTGATCAGATATGCATGCACAGTATGCAATATTCTATACTACTGTGCCCCCCCCCCCAACCACTGTNCTGTAAGTACTGAACCAGACAATATTGACACTGATGTCAAAAGTAAGCAACATGAGAAAAGAACAATTCTACCCTGTTTTCCCACTCTATCCTTCCCATCTTTTACCAACATCTTTGTCATCCAGCAGTTGTGTTATTAATAAAATGTCCTACTTTCCTGTCACAGATGTTTCAAAATAGCCATCACTTCCAGCATTTCAATGTAATCTACGTAGATACATTCAGAGAATACTAGAAAAAAATTTCAAAAATTCACAGCTCTCTATTTTTGTGAATGAAAGTCGGATGTTATGTCAATAAACCATATATTTATTTAATAGTTTGAAGTATTATAACTAAAATTATACTCTATACATGTATGAAAATAGAACACATACATCAAACTTCACGAAAAACTAAAAATTATCACCATGAGTAATTAAATGATACCATTTTAAGTAACGTTAAACTTTTACTTTAGATACATGTTAATATGACTTTTAGCATGCCAAAGCAGTGATAGCATTATTTTGGTGCAATTTTCATTTATACGGAGATCTTGATGGTCAAATAGGTTTCTATCAGTTCACACAGACAAGTCAACCACACAGATGAATTTTGGGGAGCTGTGAGTGTCTGTTAAACCAAGGTTTGAGTAAATTTAAATATCGGTAATACTGTAATATTAACTGCTAAAATTATACAAGATCTAACTGGGAAAATAACTATAGCAATTATGACTAAATACTGAACACTAAAATTCTATAACAAATGGACATTGTAAGCAAGAGATGTTCGACAACTACACAGAAAAAATAATTCAATCCTTGAAAGTTAAAATCAGTTGAATACAAAAATATGAAAACATAATATATTACTAAAATTAAAAATACTCACTTGAAATAAACGAAGACTGTACAAAATTAAGTGCAATACAGCCACTAATATAACTGTAGTCTTAAATATCATACTCCTAATTCAATATATTTACTTTCAGTAAATATATTCAATGTTTACTTGCACATCTTTTATAACTTTAATCAAGAACATTGTAAAAACTGGGCAGCCAAATTAACAACGAGCACTTAAAATATCATCCCACATGTTTAATTTATTAACTTTGTTACTTTTTTCACAAATAATTACAATCAATTCCAGATACTGAAAATTTGTCCTTTCATTAAAACATACAAGTGCAAAGTAAAAAATTTCAAACACAAAAATTTACCAAAAAATTAAATAACAATTATTTTTGTTATATAAATGATTCAAATTCCACATGTTCTATCAGTCAACAGTATTTCCTTTAAACACACAATGCAAATTTATATATTGACACACACACACACACACACACATAAACATAAACAGAAAAACATAATAATTAACAATCCATCTTCATATATTGCTTGGAACAGTACAAAGTTTTGAGGTAAGAAAAATTTAATTTGACAGGACACATCAACTGAGTTCATAGTGTTTGTAAGAAGCTGAAGTATTATGGGATTTAAGATGATTATTCAAAAGAGTTCGTGAAACAAATCCCTTGGTACAAATACGACATTCATACGGGCGTAATCCAGTATGTGACCGTCTATGCACGACTAGGGTGGACCGCTGGGTGAATGACTTGCTACAAATATCACACGTGTGAGGTTTTTCACCAGTGTGAATCAGCTGGTGAACTTTGAGGGTGTAGTGAGCACTGAACGACTTGCCACATACCGTGCACATGTTTGGCTTCTCGCCCGTGTGATTGCGGCAGTGGAGCTTCAAGCTGTCCTTGGTCGAGAACGCTTTGCCGCAAAAGTCACATAGGAATTTCTCCCCCGAGTGAGACTTGATGTGGACCAGGAGGGACTTGCGGTACTTGAAGCTCTTGTGGCAGGACAGGCAGGCGTGCGAACGCTCCGTGGGCCTCGCGTCCGGCTCGTGAGTCTTTTTGTGCACCATCAAACTGTTCTTTGAAGTGTACGCTTTGCCGCACATGTCGCACATGTACGGCCTCTCGCCAGTATGAACGTTCCTGTGCTCACGAAACTCGAAACTAGAAAAAAAACCTTTCCCGCAGCTATCACATTTGAAAATGTATTCACCTAAATGTCTTTTCTGATGAGTTTCCAGGCAGGCTTTGTGCATTGTAGCATAACTGCAAATACTGCAAACATAATTCTTGCTGCCAACGTGTATCTTTTTATGTTTTGTAACTTCGTACGAGCGCTTAAACTTTCGCTTGCAGATTTCACATTCAAATGGACGGTCTTCGCTGTGGCTACTCATGTGGCGTTTCAAAAGTTTTCTAGAAAGGCATTCCTTTCCACAGGTTTCGCACGTCAGTTCCCTATTACCTGCATGACTTTTCATGTGCAGTTTTAGACTGGATTTCATACTGAATGTTAAGTTGCATAAAACACAAATGTATGCTTTCGGACTCGAGTGGATTCCTTTATGGAGTGAATATTTATCCTTGGCAACTAGCTCATCGCAGATGTCGCACTGAACCATTTCAGTCTTTTCTGAAACTGGAGTGTCAATTCCATTTCTTGAAGCATGCTTTGTCGAGCCATCTTCATTGATATCTTTGACCTTATTGGTTACAGCCCTGAAAAAAAAAGACAAATTCATGTAAGATGGTAATTTACAGAAATTGGTTAGCTTGTTCTTTTGTAACTTTTCACAGGACAGAAGTTAGTTTACATGCAGGCAATGCATTCACAAGTAAAAATGTACCGAAAGTCTTCAAAAAAAATTCCAAAGGCCACTATACTAATCTGTAATTTGGAGACAGTTTTTTTTAAATTTTGAATGCAATGTAATAATGAAATACAAATATATTTGGATTAGATGAAAACTAATTACTTAGTACCAAAATGTGCGTAAATGTTCCTTTCATGTTTCTGACTAACAGGATAGGTAACCTACGTAATAAACACACCAAAACTAGATATGCGTGCGAGCACTTGCTCGCTCCTTCACACAGGTTATCTGGAATTCAAACCCAGAGTCTTATTGTTTTCTGGCCCTTAGCTGAGGTCATCACCCATGCTTTAGAAAAATTGTTAGCAGTTCATAAATTATCCTTTAAATACATATGTAAGATGGGATTTTTTTAAATCTCCCCTTAATATATTATTTTTAATTGAAAATAATTCATGCAATGATAAAATATTAATTTAGTATGTATTTTACAGTTGACCAGTGCCATTAAATATAAATGTCTGTCCAAAAATTTAGCCCATTTATTACTTTGAAATATTAAATTGGTGTTAACATATCAAATACTTATGAAGTAGTTATGTCAAACTGTATTCTACTTAAGGTGTATAATTTAGTTTTACTAGCAGGTTTCCTAGAGGAGGGTAAATATGACACGTATAAAAACCAAATAATTTATGTGTATCATATTTTTATTTCATTAATATCTTAGTCAAGCTAACTATTTTATATATAGAAAAATTAACACATTGATGTTTAATTGTTGATGAATAATCATCATATTATTATTATTTACACTTTGTCGAAAATTAATGGTTGAAACTTCCGAAGATGACCTCACTACAGGCTAGAAACAGTTGTGGGTGATCATGGTTTTACAAATAAACTACAGTGAGTGTAAAAAACTGCCAAGGTTTTATTTACATCTTTACAGAGAAACAGAAACATGTTTACATGTACACTACACACTCAAGAAAGGATATAATGTATGTATAAAAGTATGGTGACAATATAGTGCTTGATAATTAATTACAGTACACTCTCCTTTAATGTCGGAACCAAGGGTCATTGCATTAAAGGAAAATGCTACTTAATAGACAGTACCTCTTATTGTCATGTTCTTTTACACAATATCTTGGAAACGTAAAATATTACATTATTTTTGCTTGATATGGCTTACTTCAGGTCAATAAATTAAACAAAATCATATCATTCATCATTACAATAACAAATTATATGTACATATTTTGTTCAAAATCTTTTTATAAAGAAAAACTTAACAATTTAAAATTTTTCACAAAACATAAGCATTAAAACAAAATCGTACACATACTATGCTTACAGTAACGTAGTACATGAAATATTGCTTAAATCTTTAATTTATTTTGGTGGCACACCTGCTGCTGTTTTCTTCTCCCACCCCCATAGCTTCTGAGATCACTAAACTTGAGAGAGCCTCAGTACAGAAAATATACTGCATATGCAGTTTTCTCATTCTTCCAACTTATTGTATACAGTATGACTGTTTATCCTATTTAACTAACATACAACTATCTTCCTCCCCAAGACCTCTACAAAATGAAAGGATAACAAAAAAAATTTATACACAAGCACACACATGTTTTATTCACTTACACCTTTACCAAATTTTGCAAGTCCATTTTTTACTTCTTTCGTGAGACTTCTGGTGATTTCTGAGACTAACGATGGTATCAAATTTCATATCACATGCTTTACACTCAAAAAAAGATTCATTTACACTGCAACTGACCACATCTGAGCTTTCACTTTGACAATTTTTGTCGTCTTCCTCTTTTGCTCCATCGCTTACGGCTTCTAAAGTCTTCATCGTAACATCACTTGTGCTCATATCAGAACACGTCCGTGATCTTCTTTCATTTCCGTTGCTATTTTCATGGCCTTCACTCGTAATTCTTAATACTAAAAACTGTTGAGGAATCCTGCAAATAAAAAACACATGTAAATACCATTTATTTTTGTCACTAAGAAAAATAATGTATAGTTTGTCTTTCCATATAAATATATATGTAATTCAACTCAGTACAAGAAATCCTCTAAGTGCCTCACAAGTAAAATGCTGCTCTCCAAAATGTTTAGTTGTGTAAATATTTATACTTTTTACTTACATTCAGGCAACTAAGAATACCTGAACCTCACCTGGGCTCTGGTGAGGAAAAACTGTAAACAGTTTGTTTCCTCACTTAAATGGAACCCAGCCTACATTTACACCAAACTCATTTAAATGGGACCCAGCCTACAATTTACACCAAACTCACTTAAATGGGACCCTGCCTACAATTTACACCAAACTCACTTAAATGGGACCCTGCCTACAATTTACAACAAACCATAACTCAACATTTTCTAATTCTTATTCTTTTTAAATTGCATTAATTGTAATACTTTTTGCTGTGCTTCGATTCTGGAAAAATTTATGGATGCTGATACAATGCAAGTTTTACCACCAACGCACAAGATAAGATAAATTTAATACTTTTTTTTTAAGAATATATTTTACTGCAAAATAAAGCAACTTTATTTTGGTATATGTTTGTTAATTCAAAAATTTTATATTCAAAAGGAACTTACAAAAAAAAATTCAATCATACACTGGACTGTTGAGTTTTTCAAGGGTAGAGTTGGATAATTTTTTCTTGCAGTCTTCTAATAGAGTAAAGATGATATTCAGAAAAAATTGAAGCAAATAATTCTACAGAAAACCACATCAAGATATTTTTTATGATCTGCAAACTCTAACAAGGCATTTCTTAAATAAGAAAGATTATTGATGCATCAGGATCTTCAGCATCACATCGCATTAGATAACTTTATAAATAAAACAAGCCCAAGAAATTTTACATCTATTATTTAAAAATTTAAAATATATATTAACATTTCTAGTTTCCAATTTTTCTGAGGTGCCACAAAAGTGACGGATTATTTTTTGGGTGTTCAGTTTCGCATCAACAATTAGCAAGCATTTCAACCACGTGACAAACAAAGCTACCGGTTTGTAGGAACAGATGTTCCTATCCGCAGCACGCACAATAAGGCGTGCCCTGTTCATGTAGAACTAAATACTAACATGTCATTCCGATAAAACTATCAAGTAAATATCTAATAAAATTACATCTCTGGGGCTGCTAGTATAAAATTGCTGGGATGGGAAAACAGTAAACCGCAGGTTGGGTTGCCTGTAGCCCTAGTGAACTTTCAGTACAGTTCAGCTAAGGCATCGACAAATATTGCCGAAAAATAGGGAAGTGTAGTAACACAGTTTATAGACATATTTCTGTGAGAGCTTGGTTGTCAATCGCAAAAAAGAATACAATATGATTTACTGTCATGGATATCAGCATTACTTGATAGTCCAAATTTATTATACATTAAAATTAATATATTTGTTTAAATTTATTATAAAATAATACAATCCTTAAATTATAACATTAAGTGATTTGATGTCAAACGAAAACATTTATTTCAACTTTCTCAAGCCATCTGTACAAATGGTATTCTAAAAAATGATACACATACTTTGAGATTTACAGAAAAATCAAATGAAATTTTATACAATGAAATAAATCTAACAACTATATGTTTAAATACATATATGTACTCAAAATTATGCTCATAATGGCACACAAAACATAGCTTCTTTTATGTAACTCATTAGTTGTAGTGATTACAGACTTTTCACTTCTTATATTAATGACGATTTTTAAACAAAAGTGAAATTGTGGTTTTTCTCAAAATGATGCCACCTTTCCTCTAGTTGATGTATAATGTTAACAACTGTGTATTTGTCAAGTCGTGACAAAATAACCAAAGAAAAGAAAAATGTCTGTAGAGTAATTTTGTTGCTCATACAGAATGTTGGCCGGTACAGTATCTGCATTAAAAAGAGGCATCGGAATGACAGACGTGGTATTTTGTACAGACAATGTGTATTTTCATCCCATACATCCTCTTAGGCCTTGAGCCACAGAGTAATTAATTAATCTTAGTGGTGCAAACCTTTTTTATTTGAGGTGCGTATAAATGTAACTGTAAGCTGCAAACATAGAAACCTAACGCTTGGTTGAAAAGGTTGCAATGTAAGATCACAATAACATACTTCCAAATAATTCAATTCAACTTCCTAGCTTTAGGTGTCTACGATTGTAGTGATTGTAGCTTACAGTTACATTTATAGACGCCTCAAAGAGAAAAGGTTTGCACCACTATGATTACTGAACTATCCTGTTGCTCAAGGCCCAAGAGGAAATACGTAATGGAAACATGCTGTCCGTGCAGAATACCACGCCTGTCATTCCAATGCCACCTTTGAATGCATATGCTGTCGCAGTGAACATTCTTCGTGGGCAACCAAAATACAGTAAGTGTAATTAGTGATGGCCGATACTGAAAAAACCTGATACCGATGAAGGTTCCGATACTTAGGATTTTACCGATCCGATACCTGTAAACCGATATTTTCATTTATGATACTGTAAGTGGACATTTGTCACTTAAGTGTATGAGAGAATACTGCTGCCTGGAAAAGTTTTGTTTGCAATAAGCTAAATAGACTTACTGTTAAGTGAGATTTACTTTATGCCCGGTACATCAAAGTAGAAAAAAAATTAGTTTAACATTATACAAAATTATAGCTCACTAAAACATATTACAAAACTAAGTTAAGGTTGCAAGAAGGTCGTTAGCCTACAAAAAATGTGTAAAAGGACAGGAATGAAAACTAAGCTAACAAGCCACGATCATTTTGTTTACTTTGAGAAACGTACGTCGAACATAAGACTGCTTTACCTTATAAAAATGTAATCCGTGAACTGAAAAATAATGATGGGNTTATAAAAATGTAATCCGTGAACTGAAAAATAATGATGGGCATATACATTCTAATTTGTTTTTATCGTATGCAATTTGAAAAAAAAAAAAATTTAATCTTTGTTTATATTTTTAATTATTGCATATCGACATTTCAAATTAATGATGTTCTTTTAAGTCGTATTGCTGCAGCCTGATGTTAAGAGTTAAGAAAATTAAGTGTGCAGCAGAGGAGAGAAAAAACTTGAGGTTAGAATGGCCATTACTGATTATTTCTGTCACACATTTATTCTAAAAGAAAACACAGTACGTCAAACACTAGAACCAGAAAGAGCAAATGACGGAGGCCACCTGTATAACAATTTGAAGCTGACTTTAAATACATATAAGGTTCATGTAGCCACATAACAATATATGCATTTATTACCAATCTTTCTGCTCTTTACTTGAGTAATGTAATTATTACAAATACTATTCTATTAATTGGTCACCTTNATTTATTACCAATCTTTCTGCTCTTTACTTGAGTAATGTAATTATTACAAATACTATTCTATTAATTGGTCACCTTTTGCAACTACTATCAAAATTTAAAGTTTTGTGACTAGATGCATTTTGTACTTCACTTACAGTCAGACCCTGGCTACACAGATATGATCTGACAAATAAACTACAATTTACTCAACAATTTGATACTTGTGACACAAATAATTAATTACTACTAATTAGTACTATCATACTAAAATATCTTATTCCTTATTTCAAAAATGTAAAATTAAATAAATTAGATAACAACTCAGCTTAATGATTAACACCAACGGCGAACATTCATGTTATCATGTGACGGACACCCATGAAGGTACTTCAAGGAACCTTCCACTTGACATTTCTACACAACCGCTGCTGTAAGTACCATGACAAAACATAATGAGAATCACCACAGAGTGCAAATACACGAAGCTCAATGATACCAGTACAGATTGGGACAGGCAAAATAAGTGTCCACCTCACCAGTTATAAAGTGCTTCACGGGGACAAACTACAAAACAGACTGGCTGCATCCACTATGAAACCGTTTCTTCTATATCTAATTAGTTCGGCTGGTGGCCAGCACCATTATCACAATAAGCACTGTAAGTCTACGGACTATAAACCATCTTGGCAAAGTGCATTTTCAGGTTTTGTACAGTAAGAGTAACTTTAGTGCATTACCTAGTCCACGACCAAGTGATAATTTTGTTCCAGTCATATTGCAGCATCATCAAGAGTACTGTCAAGTCAAAATTAAAGAGGAAGGAATACCTACTCACGCCAGCAATTGACGAAGGTCACTTTTACACAAACAGGTTTCAAATACACGAACTTAAACAAAATGTCATGTTCCACCAGATAGCTGGCTACAAACTATGGTTTGTAAGTGACAAGACTTGAAGCTCTGCGAAGGTACAGACNTCATGTTCCACCAGATAGCTGGCTACAAACTATGGTTTGTAAGTGACAAGACTTGAAGCTCTGCGAAGGTACAGACATGAGCATGTTGGCATCAAAGTGGATTGCCAGTGGCGTTGTTGTGGTTGACTTGGTGTGTTTTGAGCATGGCACGGGACACAAAGGCCATGCTGCATACGTGGCAGCAGTAGGGTCTCTGGCCGGTGTGGTAGCGCTGGTGGATGACCAAGGTGGAGCGCTGCGNATGCTGCATACGTGGCAGCAGTAGGGTCTCTGGCCGGTGTGGTAGCGCTGGTGGATGACCAAGGTGGAGCGCTGCGTGAACTTCTTGCCGCAATGCTCGCAGATGTGCGGGCGCTCGCCGGTGTGCGTGCGCAGGTGGACCTTGAGGTAGCTGGGCTTGCTGAAGGCCTTGCCGCACGTGCCGCACACGTTGGGCTTCTCGCCCGTGTGGATGCGACGGTGCGACTTGAGCGTTTCGTTGCTGGACAGGGCTTTGCCGCAGATATCGCACAGGAAATTGCTCTCGCCCGTGTGACTACGCCCGTGCAGCTGCAGAGAGCGCTTGTAGGTGAACGTCTTGTTGCACAAGTCGCACGTGTACTGCGCCGGGTTCTGGCTGGTTTCTGGGTGGTGGNGCGCTTGTAGGTGAACGTCTTGTTGCACAAGTCGCACTTGTACTGCGCCGGGTTCTGGCTGGTTTCTGGGTGGTGTGCTCTCTTGTGTCCCATCATGTTCGTTTTGGAGTGATATGCCTTGCCGCAGATGTCGCACATGTAGGGTCTCTCGCCCATGTGGACATTGTTGTGACCCTGAAGCTCGATGTTGGTGTGGAAGCCCTTGCTGCACAAACCGCAGCTGAACTTGTACTCCTTGAAGTGCCTCTTCTTGTNGCGCTTGTAGGTGAACGTCTTGTTGCACAAGTCGCACGTGTACTGCGCCGGGTTCTGGCTGGTTTCTGGGTGGTGGGCTCTCTTGTGTCCCATCATGTTCGTTTTGGAGTGGTAAGCCTTACCGCAGATGTCGCACATGTAGGGTCTCTCGCCCATGTGGACATTGTTGTGACCCTGCAGCTCGATGTTGGTGTGGAAGCCCTTGCTGCACAAACCGCAGCTGAACTTGTACTCCTTGAAGTGCCTCTTCTTGTGGTTGATCAAGTGCACTTTCTGGATGCAAGTGTAGCCGCAAACATCACACTTGTGCAGCTTCTCCCCTGTGTGGATTTTCTTGTGATCCACCAAATAATACGAGCGCTTGAACTTTTTGTGGCAGACGTCACATGAAAATGGTCTCTCTTCGCTGTGACTCTTCATGTGCATCCTCAACCGTTTACTCGCAGTGAATTTCTTTCCACACGTAGAACATTTGTGGTCTCTGTGATTATATATGTGTGAAATTAATTTAGTCCTGGAGTAGAAAGTTTTCCCACAAGTATCGCACACGAATGGTTCTTTCTTCGCATGACTTCTTGTGTGCCGGGTGAGATTTGTAGCTGAAGTAAACGTCTTACTACACACTTCACATTCATTTGACTGAGGATTAGTTTGACATACCACATCTCCCCCTGCACTACCAGTTGAACAGTTAGCAAATGAGCTGTCGTTAGTGCCGTTTGTGTCCTTGCAAAAGTACGCAGATTGAGAACTCGACAAGGTGGATGAACTTCTCTTATCTTTATGAACATCGTGGTGTTTCAAATGGTCTGCTAACTGCTTTGAAGTAACCGTGATATTACAGTATTCACATATTTTCTCATGAACATTATGATTTCTGCTTTGTTTGGAAATTTTTCTCCCAACATTTTTCGTATTTCCTTTTGAACTGAATCCACCACCAAAATTACTATTATTTATTTCAAGTTTGTACCTGAAAAAAAAATGATACAGTCAGCTGGATGTTAACTGCAAAACCTAAACACAAATGTTTATAATATATATTATCTAAACAAGAAATCTCAATTTATAACCATAAACCTTTCTTATTACATACACACTATGGAAATGCTAATGCTGCACATAAAAAAAGTATAATTAAACTCAAACCTTGATTCTGCAGCACCCCATTTTCTTACGGACATCTCATTTAAAGAGACAGATCTTGAAAAAGCATATTAAACGATGACTGTACAAAATTAAGTGCAATATACAGCCACTAATATAACTGTAGTCTTAAATAAAAATACTCCTAATTCAATATATTTACTTTCAGTAAATATATTCTATGTTTACTTGCACATCTTTTATAACTTTAATCAAGAACATTGTAAAAACTGGGCAGCCAAATTAACAACGAGCACTTAAAATATCATCCCACATGTTTATTTTATTAACTTTGTTACTTTTTTCACATATAATTACAATCAACTACAGATACTGAAAATTGGTCCTTTCATTAAAACATACAAGTTCAAAGTAAAAAATTTCAAACACAAAAATTTACCAAAAAATTAAATAACAATTATTTTTGTTATATAAATAATTTAAATTCCACGTGTTCTAGCAGTCAACAGAATTTCCTTTAAACACACAATGCAAATTTATATATTGACACACACACACACACAAACACACACACACAAAAACAGAAAAACATAATAATTAACAACCCATCTTCATATATTGCTTGGAACAGTACAAAGTTTTGAGGTAAAAAAAAATTTAATTTGACATAACACATCAACTGAGTTCATAGTGTTTGTAAGAAGCTGAAGTATTATGGGATTTAAGATGATTATTCAAAAGAGTTCGTGAAACAAATCCCTTGCTGCAAACACGACATTCATACGGGCGTAATCCAGTATGTGACCGTCTATGCACGACTAGGGTGGACCGCTGGGTGAATGACTTGCTACAAATATCACACGTGTGAGGTTTTTCACCAGTGTGAATCAGCTGGTGAACTTTGAGGGTGTAGAGAGCACTGAATGACTTCCCACATACCGTGCACATGTTTGGCTTCTCGCCCGTGTGAATGCGACAGTGGTGCTTCAAGGTGTCCTTGGTTGAAAATGCTTTACCGCAAAAGTCGCAGAGGAATTTCTCCCCCGAGTGAGACTTGATGTGGACCAGGAGGGACTTGCGGTACTTGAAGCTCTTGTGGCAGGACAGGCAGACGTGTGAACGCTCCATAGTCCTTGCATCTGGTTCGTGAGTCTTCGTGTGTACCTTCAAACTGTTTTTTGAAGTGTACGCTTTGCCGCACATGTCGCACATGTACGGCCTCTCACCAGTATGAACGTTCCTGTGCTCACGAAACCCGAAACTAGAAAAAAACCCTTTCCCGCAACTATCACATTTGAAAATATATTCACCTAAATGTCTTTTCTGATGAGTTTCCAGGCAGGCTTTATGCATTGTGGCATAACTACAAATACTGCAAACATAGTTCTTGCTGCCAACGTGTATCTTTTTATGTTTTGTAACTTCGTACGAGCGCTTAAACTTTCGCTTGCAGATTTCACATTCAAATGGACGGTCTTCGCTGTGGCTACTCATGTGGCGTTTCAAAAGTTCTCTAGAAAGGCATTCCTTTCCACAGGTTTCACACGTCAGTTCCCTATTACCTGCATGACTTTTCATGTGCAGTTTTAGACTGGATTTTATACTGAACGTTAAGTTGCATAAAACACAAATGTATGCTTTTGGACTCGAGTGGATTCCTTTATGAAGTGAATATTTATCCTTGGCAACTAACTCATCGCAGATGTCACACTGAACCATTTCAGTCTTTTTTGAAACTGGATTGTCAATTCCATTTCTTGAAGCATGCTTTGTCGAGCCATCTTCATTGATATCTTTGACCGTATTGGTTACAGACCTGAAAAAAAAAAACAAATTCATGTAAGATGGTAATTTACAGAAATTGGTTAGCTTGTTCTTTTGTAACTTTTCACAGGAGAGAAGTTAGTTTACATGCAGGCAATGCATTCACAAGTAAAAATGTACCGAAAGTCTTCAAAAAAAATTCTAAAGGCCACCATACTAATCTGTAATTTGGAGACAGTTTTTTTTTAATTTTGAATGCAATGTAATAATGAAATACAAATATATTTGGATTAGATGAAAACTAATTAATTAGTACCAAAATGTGCGTAAATGTTCCTTTCATGTTTCTGACTAACAGGATAGGTAACCTACGTAATAAACTAAACCAAAACTAGATATGCGTGCGAGCACTTGCTCGCTCCTTCACACAGGTTATCTGGAATTCAAACCCAGAGTCTTATTGTTTTCTGGCCCTTAGCTGAGGTCATCACCCATGCTTTAGAAAAATTGTTAGCAGTTCATAAATTATCCTTTAAATACATATGTAAGATGGGATTTTTTTAAATCTCCCCTTAATATATTATTTTTAATTGAAAATAATTCATGCAATGATAAAATAGTAATTTAGTATGTATTTTACAGTTGACCAGTGCCATTAAATATAAATGTCTGTCCAAAAATTTAGCCCATTTATTACTTTGAAATATTAAATTGGTGTTAACATATCAAATACTTATGAAGTAGTTATGTCAAACTGTATTCTACTTAAGGTGTATAATTTAGTTTTACTAGCAGGTTTCCTAGAGGAGAGTAAATATGACATGTATAAAAACCAAATAATTTATGTGTATCATATTTTTATTTCATTAATATCTTAGTCAAACTAACTATCTTATATACAGAAAAATTAACACATTGATGTTTAATTGTTGATGAATAATCATCATATTATTATTATTTACACTTTGTCAAAAATTAATGGTTGAAACTTTCGAAGATGACCTCACTACAGGCTAGAAACAGTTGTGGGTGATCATGGTTTTACAAATAAACTACAGTGAGTGTAAAAAACTGCCAAGGTTTTATTTACATCTTTACAGAGAAACAGAAACATGTTTACATGTACACTACACACTCAAGAAAGGATATAATGTATGTATAAAAGTATGGTGACAATATAGTGCTTGATAATTAATTACAGTACACTCTCCTTTAATGTCGGAACCAAGGGTCATTGCATTAAAGGAAAATGCTACTTAATAGACAGTACCTCTTATTGTCATGTTCTTTTACACAATATCTTGGAAACGTAAAATATTACATTATTTTTGCTTGATATGGCTTACTTCAGGTCAATAAATTAAACAAAATCATATCATTCATCATTACAATAACAAATTATATGTACATATTTTGTTCAAAATCTTTTTATAAAGAAAAACTTAAGAATTTAAAATTTTTCACGAAACATAAACATTAAAACAAAATCGTACACATACAATGCTGACAGTAACGTACTACATGAAATATTGCTTAAATCTTTAATTTATTTTGGTGGCACACCTGCTGCTGTTTTCTTCTCCCACCCCCATAGCTTCTGAGATCACTAAACTTGAGAGAGCCTCAGTACAGAAAATCTACTGCATATGCAGTTTTCTCATTCTTCCAACTAATTGTATACAGCATGACTGTTTATCTTATTTAACTAACATACAACTATCTTCCTCCCCAAGACCTCTGCAAAATGAAAGGATAACAAAAAAAATATATACACAAGCACACACATGTTTTATTCACTTACACCTTTAATTTCCCTTACAAAATAATTTGCAACTGATCTAAATATGAGTAACTGAAACAACAAAATTTTTTAATGTTCAGTTAAAAAAAAAATTTTTTTTTCTAAATGCATGCTTACAGAATACATATACATTTATATTTTCTAACAAAATCTTAAACAAAAAATTTATTGAAGCATTGTGTACATTTGTACGTACACTGGCTTAAAAAGCAGCTTTTTAAAAACAATTGTGGATTTGGGTAATATAACAAGTGTGATAGTGGTTTAGGATTAGCAATTAGCATGTTATTTGTAATTACACTTGAAACATAACTTTTTAAATATTTTGCATCAAAAAATGCATTACAAAACTTTACAGTTCTCATGTATTTAAAAACACAGCAAAGTGTATCAAATAAAACTGTACGTTTCAATTGCATGTGAAATATAGTTAACAAAACTGTTTATTACTTAACACTATTTTCGTTATTTTTTCAGGTTCCTCTGAAGTTGAGTAAATGTTTTACCAGTACAACTTTGGAATGAATTACAAATCTTAAACTAAAGGAACATGGACAATGAAGTACACGATAATAATACTTTTTTGTTGCTGGAAAGGACTGGGGTTTGGGTATGGAGGGAGAGAACAGAAAATCACTATTATAAAAAAAACATACACTGTGCTTGATGATTGACTAAAGTTTATTTTACCAGATAACTGCAAAAAATTTTCCTTCACTTAAAGTAGGAGAATTTATTTTAACTTTTAAATATACGTACTGTAACATAGTGAATAATGCATTAAGATTTTATTAAACATTTAGCTATGTTGCGAGACTAACCACTATACATAATTTACTTTACCATATACAGCACTGCAGTACCTTAATAGCAACACTTCCATCATACACCATTTAAAACATGACTGCAGTTTACTCAATTCCAAAAAAAAAAAATATCAATACTGTACATGACAAAAATTTTTTTAATGTACACAAAGGTATTTTGTGTTTTATATGCATCAAACTGGATAGAAGACAGTTACCATTGCATCTAAGCGTACACAATTTAAGTCTCGACAAAAAATTATGGACAGCAAAAATATTGAATGTACCACCATTAAATTGCACTGATACTCCAAAATTACTGCATACTCTTAACTAAAAATTTACTGTCTGTAGCTTTAGAGCATTACAAAGCAAATACATTGAAAATAAACTTAGACCAGATCTGGCAGCGGAAGCAGAAAATCATTACATCCTATAAAGATGTATATTCTGTGGCCGATAGGCTACAAGCTATAAAAGGGCGCAGGAACTGGACCTGTATACCAAAGTTCTCGATATGAGCGTCAGAACATGGTAGCCCAGCCATGTCAATCACGTCGAGTGACAGCGCACTCAATGTGGAGTGACAGCGCACTCAATGTGGAGTGACAGCGCACTCAACATGGAGTGACATTGCACTCAACGTAGAGTGACAGCGCATTCAACATGGAGTGACATTGCACTCAACGTGGAGTGACAGCACACTCAACGTGGAGTGACATTGCACTCAACGTGGAGTGACAGCACACTCAACGTGGAGTGACAGTGCACTCAATGTGGAGTGACAGTGCACTCAACTGGTGTCTGTGACCACACATTCATGTACATTATTCAATTACTGATATACACAAAAGGACTTCCATCATTTACCGCACAATTAGAGTCAACTTGCTGAGTGAAACACCATTCATAATTTTTAAAAGTTAAAGTTTTTAATGTTTTATGCGTACAAATTTAATCCAAGTAGGCCCATGTTAATAAAATATACAGACACTATAACAATGGCTGAAAAAATAAGACTATGGCCTACTGCCACAATCTTGCACTAATGACAGTTTTTTAATTCATCATCTCTTAAGATCATAATACCATGGTTACATTATGTGGTTGCTGCGAGTGTTATTCATTTCCAACCCAAGAGAAATTAGAAAGTGTAAAGTTGAAACTGACTTGCCTCCATAACAAATGTGCAATGTTAAAATAACTTAAAACATACATAAGTTAAACACCATGCACAATCACATTATTCTAGTTCTGTAGCACTTGTGTCTGGCACACATGGCATGAAGTGGCAACACTGCAGCAGGCTACAGTGCTGGCACACATGGCATGAAGTGGCAACACTGCAGCAGGCTACAGTGCTGGCACACATGGCATGAAGTGGCAACACTGCAGCAGGCTACAGTGCTGGCACACATGGCATGAAGTGGCAACACTGCAGCAGGCTACAGTGCTGGCACACATGGCATGAAGTGGCAACACTGCAGCAGGCTACAGTGCTGGCACACATGGCATGAAGTGGCAACACTGCAGCAGGCTACAGTGCTGGCACACATGGCATGAAGTGGCAACACTGCAGCAGGCTACAGTGCTGGCACACATGGCATGAAGTGGCAACACTGCAGCAGGCTACAGTGCTCTATGCTACGAGAACTCTCAGTCTCATCGGTTATCTGAACATGCACATCCTGTCCTGCTTGTAATTTGAAAACAGCACGTGGTTATGAGTAAATGCTGAGCAAACATAATGTTACTACACAATGGAGAGTTCAAGTGAAGGTAAGGCAACAGGCATTGCTAAAAAGTTTAAAATTATAACAATAATATGACCAATGTGGTTTGAGTAAAAATAAAATCAGAGCACATTAGTTTATATGATGATTTTCATAATTTTATTTGGAGAAAGGGGGGGGGGGGAGGAGAAAGATACAACTATAAATGCATCTGGAATGAATAATTTACAG
This sequence comes from Clitarchus hookeri, assembly GCA_002778355.1. Lineage (NCBI taxonomy): Eukaryota > Metazoa > Arthropoda > Insecta > Phasmatodea > Phasmatidae > Clitarchus > Clitarchus hookeri. The sequence goes on from NQII01002812.1 coordinate 225,895, forward strand.
TGGGTCAACTGAAAATAAGATACCATTTTATAAGAATAATTCTCACAACTAGTTGAAGGTGTGCTGATAAATGGGCATAAAAGTACTAAACTTGCAGAATACTAAACTCATTTTCTTGCCACTTCATTGCAAGAGTGTACTACAACCGCCAAATGTAGCTAAGTTCAAAATTTTGAAACGTCACTTCTGGTCCTGGCTTGTAAACTGTCTATTGCTGGAAGGCAATGGGAAAAGTGTTGTTGAAATGGGACATCTTGGTGGCCATCTGCAACACTGCTATTTCATGAGGGCGGATGGGGGGAAGGTGGGGGAAGGAGCAGAGTGGAGAGACTTAGGCGACTCTCAACATCTAGGTCTTGAGAGCCTATGAGGGTGAAGTGAGGTGAGTATGGAGCGGCGCCGGAATGCAAGGGAGGGGGAAACCGGAGATCCCCAAGAAAACCCGCCAACCAGCTGCATTGTCCGGCATGATTCCCACATGCTAAAATATGGGAGCAAACCCACTGGGAATTAAACCCGGTTTGCCTAGGTGGGAGGCAAGTAGGCTGACCACTACACCACCTTGCCCGGGAGAGGGGGGGGGGGATCCTTCAGAAACCACTGCTGAATGCATCTTACATGTTGGATTTATCAAGGAATCACAAGGAAGAACAACTAAAATTGGTCGCTGCACAAACTTGACTTCTGGAACCAACTGTCTGACAACATGGAGCTAGAATGTCAATTTGACAATTCTACAGCAGTTGATTACAATTGTGAAGTGACTGGTGTGTTAACTGTAGTAATGACAAACCACTGGGATGAAGAAGCGAGTTCTGAGAACCAGGAGAAAATCTCACACATGATTATCACAGGCTGCAATACTGGAGACACTTGGAAGGTGCTAAACTATTTTTTTAAAGTCTTCAGATGGTTCAGTTAGTGATAAGGCAACATTTCAGCAAGCGGAAATATTTGAGCTAAGAAACGCTTCCATTAAACAAATGTGAACAATCACTGACTCTTTCGTTAAGAACAAAACTATAAGCTTGCTTTGATAAGTGCTTTGTGAAGTTTTTTCTGCAGTAAAAAGTGTAAATAATGTCATACTATTATGAAACCTGGAATACTTTAAGTTAAAAGTTTCAAAAATTATATCTATATACAGTATAAAACACACACACATATGTATATCAAATCATCAAGCTTTATAAAAATGTAAGCATAAATACATTGTAATAAATTTAAGTTTAGTATTATTGTAAAAATTTGTATTTGGTTTGCGTGCCAAGAAATTGATTATAAAAACAGGCAAAAAAAAATCTCAATGAGTGTTTTGTTTAAGCAGCATATTTATTGGTGTTCAACCATACACTGTCTACTAATTTTGCTGTATGCTGGGCGATCATTTCCATTTACTGGCAGTATACATACTCGTTACTCAAAAGATTCTACACATGTTTAGAATATAATTTACTAACGCGTATGCCACTGTTTGTTTTCACAACATCTTCATATATGGCTACATCAATTTAAAATTAATTATAAATAATTTATACTATGGCAGTGTGCGCTCTTGTGTTTGCTATTTGTATTTTGTTGTGTTTAGATTAGAAGCTTTAATAAACAAACAGCTATTTTATAATTGTTAAAAAATACTAAGTATACTTCCTGCCATTGTATAAATATGATGGCAAATATTCCATCAATTTTTATTTCACGCCATATTTACTTCACATAAATAATTATTCTAATAATGGGCATACTTTCTAGCTTTTCGTCCTACTGATTCTAACAGAATAAGTATCAATGACTACAAGTTTTTTTACACATTTATAAAGTCTTATTACATTGAGATTCCACTATAAACAATGGACGGTATCAATGCAGCACTTATGTGAAAATATTTTTTTAAACATAATGAGTAAGCCTATACCACAACTGCCACGTCGCGGTTCATAAATTAGAATTTGTCAGCCTTAAATGTGAGTCGTCTTTAGCATGACTTTTTTGATGATTGTTCATAAGCGCTCTAGACACAAAACCTTTGTCGCATATCTTGCAGATGTACGGTCTCTGACCTGTGTGGTAGCGCCTGTGAATGACGAGAGTCGACCGCTGGGTGAACGACTTGCTGCACACGTCGCACGTGTGAGGTTTCTGTCCCGTGTGCGTGAGCTGATGCATCTGCAGGGTGTAGCTCTTGGCGAAGGCTTTGCTGCAGATGTTGCACACACACGGCTTCTCGCCCGTGTGCAGGCGGCGGTGAAGCTTGAGAGAGCGGTTGTTTGTCAGCGATTTGCCGCACGTGTCGCACAGGAACGGAGTCTTGTCCGTGTGCAAACTTATGTGGTGCATCAGCGACTTCTTGTACGGGAACTCTTTGCCGCAAGTTTCGCACTTGAAAAGTTCTTGGCACTTCAGCTCGACGTGGTACACTTTTTGGTGAGTGAGTAAATTAGCTTTGTAGAGGAATGCCTTCCCACACACGTCGCACTGATGTGGTTTCGCACCGGTATGAACATTGCTGTGAGCCTGAAGTTCAAAATTAGTGTAAAACCCTTTCTTGCAAATACCGCAAGTGAACCTGAAATCCCTGAAATGCCTCTTCAGATGCAATTCCAAGTAAGATTTGTACACAGTGGCGTAGTTACAAACATCACAAGTATATTTCTTCAATCCAGTGTGAAGTTTCTGGTGTGCTGTAAGTTCGTACCTGCGTTTGTACGTCTTGCTGCAAATTTCACAACCAAAAGGTCGAAGTTTGCTGTGAGATTTCAAATGATTCGCAAACTGCTTGTTGGATGCAAATACTTTCTCACAAGTGTCACAAAAAAATGTTTTGGGTTTTGAATGAGACTGCATATGAGCACCAAATTCCGTTTTATTGCTGTAAGTTTTATCACAGATTTTGCATGAAATCTCAATACCTACATCACAAGATCCATCATTCTGTTTGTGAGTTTTTGGCACATTTTGGGTTACCTTGTGTGTTTTCTTGTGGTTACTAAGTTGCTTGCTTGTTCTGAAGTGTTTATTGCAAGTTTTACAAGGATGAAATCCCAAGGAGACAGTAGAACTAATTTTGCAGTCTTCTCTGTATTTTGTTTTTATATAAACACATTCACCTAATGTGACAATACTAGAAGATTTAGCATACTTTTTACCTTTAGTTCTGTTAATTTTTCTTTTTGGTTCACTTTGTACATTTCCTTTTGAGTTCTTCCTCCGTGACTCATAGAATTTTCCACCAAATTTTATTTGTAACCTAAAATAGAAAATAAAACAAATATTATTTTGCGTAAACTTACTGTAAAATATAGCTAAAAAGAATTTTCATTTAATATTATACTTTACAAATTTAAGTGCATTGAAACTTTTTATCACAACTGTGTATCTGCAAAGTTATCAAGTTATGTAGAAAAATAAACTTGACATTTATACAAATTTAAAAAAAAGTTGCAGATAGTTTATAACAGATTTTGGTCATAGCATATACAAATTTCCTACACACAAAAAAATATCATTAATGAAATGATACAAGGTACAAAATAAATGTAAGATAAAACCTAACATATGACCAAACAACACATACTATTAAGTGTTATTTAATGAAGCCCCTTTCCACTACCTCAACTGGGTAGCCTGAACACAATTTGCTTTACCGAGATCTCAGATATGACAGTAATATTTTTAATCAATTTTAAATACACCAGTACACTACAAGTAATTAATAAAAGTTTATATTCCACCTAAGGACAATAATGATGAGAGATTTCTACAACCATCCAGACATAGCAATATACAATTGTCCCACAAACTGCACCTACTCATGAATAGGAATAGGATCGAAGTAGATGTCATACGTCACGAGTACTGAGTGAGATGTTAAAGAGGAAAAAAATGCTAGTATAATTTGATACACTAGAAGCTGTGAGACATGGAAAGAGACAGGCATGGATCCCACCACAAAGGAAAGTAAAAAAATGAGAGACTACCTATTGACGAAAACATACACCGTCAATACAGTCGGATCACATTATAACCACCTGCTAGAAGTGCCATATGCAACGCGTAGCCCATGACGTATGGCCCATGACGTGGGCTGGTGAAGCAGATGTACAATGCGACCGACAGGCTGGCTGTACACAGTGCGCTTTCTGCTGTCATGGGTAAGGGAAGCGATTTAATCAAGTTGCAAAAAGGGATGATCATCGGCTTCCGGGTCAAGAGGGGCAGCATTTTGGAAACAGCGACGTTTGTGAACTGTTCACGTGCCTCTGTGGTAAAGATGTAACGTGAGTGGATGAATGTAACATGAGTAGACCATTGGGAATAACCGTAGTAAAAACTGCAGAGCTCCACACACCATTGATGTCCGAGGTGAACGTCGACTACGACGGTGCGTGAAGGTCAACAGACAGGCTACAGTGGAACAGCTCACCATCCAAATGAACCAGGGGATATCCAGGTACGTGTCTACTGCAACAGTTCAGAGAACCCTTCTGTGAATGGGGCTCTGGAGTAGACGGAGGGTGACTGCACCCATGCTAACACAGGTGCATCAATGAAAACGACTGGAATTTTCTCAACAGTATGGCGACTGGACCGCTGCTGATTGGCGACAGGTAGTCTTCTCCGACGAATCACGTTTTCAGCTGCATAGAACGGATAGACGTCAGCATGTCTGGAGAGAAACGTCGGAGAACCAACACCCTGCATCCATTGCTGGATGAACACAAGGTGGTGGGGACAGTGTTATTGTATGGAAAATGTTCTTGTGGTATTCTATAGGTCCCATCATCAATCTGGAAGGGACTATTGATCAATTTGATTATGAATCCATCCTCAGCGATCACGTCCTTGGGAGGATGGGATCTTCCAGCACATAATGCGCCTTGCTACACGGCTAGAAGTGTCCGCACGTGGCTGGAAGAGCACGATCAAGACTTCAAAGTTCTTCCCTGGCCCCCAAACAGCCCCAATCTCAATCCAATTAGACATCTGTGGGACCACCTCAATCGTCGTGTTCGCTGTCTGCCTCCTCCGCCACGCACCCTTCAACAGTTGTGGGACGCACTGCAGACAGTATGGCTCCAGATACCCGTGGAGACCTATCAGCACCTGACTGAGTCACTGCCAACTCGTCTAGCTGCTGTCCGTGCTGCGAAAGGCGGTTACTCTGGATACTAGCAGGTGGTCATAATAATGTGACGCAACTGTGTATTAGAAAACCAACAAACCATTCAGCTGTTTGAAGAGGGGGAAAGAGCAGTGCCTTCAAAACAAAATACAACTTTTAAAAGGCATGCAACATAAAATCACACAATCCATTAGTAAAAGGATGAGACAAACGTAAAAACACTGATTTTTAAAGATTGATTTTCACCAACAGATCACACATGTGGGTGTATTGAAACAAATTATAATAAACAAAAGAGCAGGGTAGAGAGGGTGCACATGGAACACTTTGCAATGAGGAACCAATAAATGAAACAGATCACATCCAAACAGAATGGGCGCTGGCAATGTGCAACAACAGGTAGGCAACAGATGTGGGTTGTCTCACTGAACACACTTAGTGATGCTCTTCACTCACATCTGGCATGCAGCAGCGTATGCCAGATATGGGTGAAGAGCGGACAGATTTGGGCAACTATTAACAGTGAGGTCTCGAGAGCCAATGATGGTGAAACAAGGTGGATATGGAGCAGTACTGGAATGCAAGGGCGAGAAAATGGGGCACCCCGAGAATACACGCCGACCAGCGGTATCATCCGACACAATTCCCACTTACGAAAATCCGGAGTGACCCGACCGGGGATTGAACCCGGTTCACCTTGGTGGGAGTACTCTAGCCACTTTGCAAAATACAGCCCCTTGCATGCCAGATATCACAGCTGGTGACAATGTCCTGTCAACGTACAGATATACAGAATGTAGTACCTGATGAATACAGGGAGGCATACAGAAATGCTAGTTGAGAGAAATTTGGGTGGCTCTTAACAAAGAGGTTTTCAGAGCTGACAGAAATTCTAGTGAAGCAGACGGATGGCATCAGAAACGACACACCACCAGACAATATGCAATAGATGCAATGTATCTCTAACTGAAAAGACTTCAGGAAGAAACATCCTCATAGCGACAATGCCCAATACTAAGGATAGAAAAGTGTGCGCACGCAGATTCGAAGAAGCAGAGTTGAAGCATGTAGAGGCGAACCTGGAAGCTAGCACACGGGCCATTGCATGTAAAACAGGTGTTGGACACACGGCATGGTACACTCAATGTGAGCAATTATCCCGCTCACACAGCTTGTAGCAGGTGCAGACACCACTTCCAGCAGACTTTGTGAAACAGCCCAAGTTTCGCAACTGGACGTAGCAGCAGTGTGCAGAAGATGACAACTTCGTAGCACGAGTCCTTTTTACAGGTGAAGCCACTTTCACAAGGGAAAAGTTCTTCAACAGCAGAAACAATCATAACGGGCTGCCAAAAACCCACCTACCATGCATACTGAAAGCCATCAAATGAGATTCTCTGTGTATATCTGGACTGTAGCTGTCGGTGAGCACGTTAACTGGTCCACATTTCTTCCGCGCTTGTCTCGGTGGCACTACCTACCTCCACTTCCTGCAAGAGTCATTACTGCTGTACTCAGAGGATCTGGCTCTGAATGCACGTCACGCAATGTGGTTCCAGGAAGACAGGACACTACATCATATTACTTTCTTGGTTCGTTGAAACCTCAATGCGCGGTAACCAATCCATTGGACTGGCAGACGAGGACTTGTGTGGCCACCACAATCACCTGATCTCACCCTACCTCAGTTCCACTTTCGGGTCCACAAAAAACTGCTTGTGTATGCAACAGCTGTTGAAACCAAGGTAGAGTTGACTGTGTGGGCGCAGTGCATGAGTGACTCTGGCAAGGCTATGTCTGCCGTCTTTGACGTGTGCGTCGCAATATGCAGCAATGCTGTGCAGACTGTGTGGCCAATGGTGGGCAATACTTAGAGCAGACAGTGCAAGCATGCTGCCTTGTGACCATGTGTATACTACGACGTCAATGGAAAGCTGTGTGCACTGTGTGATTGGTAATTATGCAGGGCACCCACCTGCCCTTCAAATACGTACGTAGGTGCATTTAGGACTTGACGTCTCATTGCAACCAAGATCATTAGAGATGGAGCAGGTTGCTCAAAGAAGCAGGAGTGGGGAAGGAATCAGCTATGGCCTGTAGTGAAGAAATATCCAAGCATTTGCCTGGAGTGTTTAAGGAAAATCGTGAAAAGCCAAAATCAGGATGGTTGGACTGGGATTAAAACCCTGCTCCTCCAGGTTTACCATTGCACCAACTAGTTTGATCCCTGCAAATAGCCTCCACCAATAATGGCTACAGGGGATTTCATTAGAATATGGGTTCCTTACTGTAAAATGTTTCATTTGCACTCCTCTTCTACCATTAACACAATGTTTATCATCATCTGTTCATATATACCTGGTATATTCAACATAAAGCCAATTAAATAACAAAATACTCTCAGCATATTTCATCAAATAATAGCAATGCTTTCGACTCTTAAGATTTCTAGGTAGCATTAAAAAAAATTTTTTAAATCAGTACAATGAAAGGTTGAAAAGACTATGAAAAATGAGAAGAGGAGGAAAAGAAAATGTTTCAAACAAGATTACTTAATTTTATTTGAATTATTTACAGAAATTTAGAATACATGTTCACAAAGTTACACTGAGACAATAAAAGGACACACATTTTAAAAAATAAATAGTCGCCACAGTTAATTTTTGGATGATTTAAAATAACTGACAGAAACTATACGAAGGCTTAACGAGAGAGCTTTCAAATGTACAAACAAATAATTCTGGGGCACATATATTTCAGCTACACACAAGAGTACTGTCTTTCCTGGGAAGCCACAACTACAGCGGCGTCTGATGGATGACCACACTGACAATGGGGAAGATGAAGTGAGAGTCCAGAACTAGTGTTAACGTTGTTCTCAAGCACTAGGTAATGCACCAATATAACATGCATATCGCGAAACAACAATTTTTAGTTATTTTCTGGTGTATCAGTACTTTGGTTACAAACTTTCAGGAGAGATAGAGTACACCTAGACGATCGGAAATCACATAGCAATGCATGGTCGGAAACGCTTTCCTGACGCGGTAGTGACGACACAAAACGCAAGAAAGGAAGGACACGAACAGGGTGAGAAAACATGTTTATTTTGTTAGTACAGCAAAAATTCTGGGACGTCTTTGGCTGGTGTACGCGTACATTTGTAGCCTACATTACATGTTATTTTAATGGCTAATTGCATTTTGAGATGATTGGCATAAGATTTTTTGCTCTGTAAATTTTTTTACCAATTTTCTTGCCACTACAATTTTCACATCCATAAGTTTGTAATGCATGAAAATTACGCACAGAAAAATCACATTACAAGAGAAAAACACAAAACAAGTAAACATTATTATAATACAAAAACAAACAAACATTATTATAATACAAAAACAAACAAACATTATTATAAGCTGACTCGTGCCACACCACGTCTATTTTATAATACAAAAACAAACAAACATTATTATAAGCTGACTCGTGCCACACCACGTCTATTTTATGGCAACAGAAACCAATCGCCAGCTTTTCTTTGCGGTAGGTCCCACCTGTTGCGTAGCCATTCTACAACACTGCATAGATTACAAATGTCAAATGTAACAAACAAGATAAACTGTGGTGAGAATAAGTTTTAACACGCCACGACGAACTAAATGCAAACGTTAACAGATAACCAGACGTAATTCCAGATAAAATCAAATCATACACCACAACAAAAGGACAATGGTATGTTACAAAACTGCATAACTTTCTTCCAGAAGGCAAAAATACGGTGGGGCGCCTGTTCGTAAAAGTATATCGGCAGGTTGGGGAGGCCCTACGCATCGCCAGCTGTGTGGGAAGCTGTCACACGTCTTTACACAAAGCAGCGCTTCTAAAAATATTCCCAGGAATGTGATTCCAACCGATACAGCAGTTGAAGCAAGTTTAGTGTCCCGTGTACAAATTAAAGGAAACAAATAATAGCATCCATTATAGTGAGTGTTTGTTAAACTATGTCCGTTATCACAGACTTAGTAAATGGTAAACGCATTGTGGTAAACTCTGATCGGCTCAAAAACAGTACTTCTGTATAAAAAACATGAGTGGCTTTAATGAGGACAAAATGAGTAAAAGAGGCAAGGAAGAAAAAGGAGGGTATAAGGTGGAGTCGTTACTGTTTTGTCGCTTATCGTGCATCAGTGTCAATATTGGCCGCATAGCTGCCACATGGTATGGTGGGGAGGGGGGGGTGGAATGTGCCGTGCCATGCATGTGTTAACTTGCGCACTGTGGAACAGACCAAAATTTATTTAAGAATTAAACCTAAATCATTTTACACATGCAAAAAATAGCACCGGGAAATGTATAGGTGAGCATAATATTAGTTTTATTAGGAGTGGTCAGAAACAAGGAAGGTTATCAACCATCATTCTTGGTACAAGAATAAATTCTCTTACAATTTCCCCACTTGCACTGAAAATAAATGCAGGAACATAATGTTTGGCTTACTTACTGCCCAAAAATTTCTATTACTTTTGTATGTGAACCCTCCCCTTGCATATATCCTGTAAATTACCAATAACAAATAGAGCACTGAGAAACAATACAGTTCCCTTTCATTCCTAATTTAAAAAAAATATATTTAACTGTTTTTTTAAAGTTTAAAAATAGAAACTATAAAATTATTTTATGCTAAGAGTGACTCGGAACACTCAACTAAGGGGTGTCTTGAAGTTAATGTCTAAAGTTTATTTCTTAGCCAAATAACCTTAAATACCATTACTACTTATTTACCAAGTGGTTTTCCCAAACAAGAATTAAATAATTATTGTTAAAATGGTATTCCTAAATAAGAACAAGACACTGTAGTAAGTTTTAAAAATATTTTCTGTACATATTTTAAGTCTTCACCTTGATGACACAATCACACTACGAGTTAAAAAAAAAATGCAATAATGTTCACAGTTGCTGCCCATTTAAATCTAGCCATAAGCAAATATTTGAAAATATAAACCTGCCTGGATAAAATATGGAAGGACTGTACATTTTTTATAGTAAAATGTGTATTTTGTGATGGTTACGGAATTTGATAGCAAAAACCACATGAATTTCATTGCACTGAAATGTTGAGATTTTACAAATAATTTCTAATCATATATATATACACACACACACACCCCACACACACACACACACACACACCACACACACAGGATGTCCCACTCCTACCCTACCAGATCTTTTTCTCGAAAACGGTACGTCCTAGTTTTTCTGGTAAAATGTTTTGTAGGCAAACCCCTTAGGATGAATTGAATGGTAAACCCTACATTGCCTAGAATCTGTTTGTAAACTGGAGGAAACGAAGGTATCTTCAGAATTTCGAAGGGGAAGATGGTACAAAATTAGTATTGTTGAATAGGGCTCGCAAAACTGAACAATTTTTGCCTGGAAAGTCTTTTGGAATGTGCCGCCGATTCCATGATATCAAAAATCTCCCTGGCACTGACGAGATGATGTGCATAAAAATACCTTTTTGATGTTGTAGGCCTTGTGAGGAGACAAACTTTTGCTTACACTTACAGTTTGAAATAAACACAATTTGTGCAATTTAAAAGTACAAAAAATCATGATTTTGAAATTACAAATAATGTTTTTGTTTAGAAATTAATACAAAAAAACACATTTGCTTGTTTTCTGTTCACTGTAATAGGTCTTCAAAATGTTTTCCGCCCCGTTCTAAGCACATTCGTGCCCGTCTTCGTGCACTTTGGGTATTCCAAAGTATCTCTGTAGCTGGCACCGATCGGCATGCTACTCTAACTTAATGCGTCCCCAAAAAAAAAATTAAGGGGAGTTAAGTCTTTTGGCAGTGGTGGCAAAGTCACTGGTCCCCCTCTCCATTGACCAGCAAAACTTAGATTTAAAGGACGCCTGGCCACCAAGGAAAAATGGGCCAAGCATCCATCTTGTTGCAGCGACATTAACAACCGTGTTGTTAGTGGAACATCTTCTAGTGTGTTGCAGAAATTCAAAGTACCGCCCACCATTTAATTGTTCATCAAAAAAATAAGGTCCGCTAACTTGATCATGGATGAGTCCACACCAGGTATTTAGGCTCCAAATGTGCTAACTGTCTTGCAGACGTAACCAACGAGGGTTTTCTGCTGACCAATAGTGAGCACTGTGAATATTTTCATCCCCATTAGATTTGAAAGTCCACAGTACAGTCGGGAAGTCCAAATTTTTATTTAAAAGCCAGTTGCGAAAGGAGATTCTATTCTGGAAATCATCTTTGCTTAAAGCCTGATAGATATGAATGTGGACATGAATGTGGTAGGGAAGTAAGCCACCGTCATGTAGGATTCTCCATATGGTACTTCTGATCACCCCAGAATCCCGTGCTATTCTTAGAGTAGAAAGATGTGAGACCAGATTTATTGCAGCAAGAATATCTGCACTTCTATCGTCTCTAGCACATCTTCTGACTTGATTGTTACGATTGCGGGTTGGTTGCACCTAGCCACTATTGCGAATCCGTGCCTCCAATCGCCGAAAAACATGTGATCGGTGTGGACGATCTTGATACCGCCCTGCATAAACGCGCTCTGCTTGTCGGTAATTCTGGTGACATTTGCAGAGCACCATAATCATGTTAAATGCCTCTTCGTTTGAATACGTCATTACTGCATGAATAACATAAAGTAAAAAACCATGCTAGAAATGTTTCACAGTGGACGTACTGCCAAAAAGCTTCTTGTTCGACATGAGGAATGGCACAAACAGAGGGGTACATGCAAGTACTGCTATCTAGCATCAACAGTTCTCGCTCGACTTGTTTGGGCTGGCGTGGCGTGATGCAACATTTAGTGTGCCAGACAGACAGTATTTCAATATCTTCAGAACGGAGAAACATACCAAAAAAATTTCCAGACAAAAGATGTTCAGTTTTGTGAGTTCTATTCAACAATACTAATATATATATNACGCTTATGGGCAGGTAATACACGTTAAATGTAATAACTTTTGTGTATAAACACAGGGTCAGAAACAAATAGTTCCATCATTTGTGGGCGCGACTGTTTGATAGGCAACCTGCCCTACACGGCCCAATGTGACATCCAGAACAGCAGCAGGCCAGTTCGATCGTGGCAATCTTACCGAAAAGGGTTGAGCCTTGACTCTGGACCATTGGTCGAGCCACAAGTGCCCGGGAAAGAGGAAGAGGATGGAGGACGAGTCAGTAGGAATGACAGTGTGGCACAAGCTGATAGAAAGGTTCCATGCACTGCACATGTTGCCTCTAGAACTTTCTGTTCCACCCACACATCTGGGAAGGTTGCTCTGTTGTTGTTGATTGTTAGGTCATTCTGTTAACCTCTTAGTTTGGACCATTGCAGGCGCAATGGAGTACACACTTGCCGAACCCACAGACATGTTGCTCATTTATGGTGAAATGAGACGCAATGGGAGGGCCGCTCACCGGTTGTATCATGAACGGTACCCAAACCGATACATTCCAGTGCACGCAATGTTTGCATGCATCAAATTTCGACTGCGAAAGACAGGTTCGTTGTTGGTAACGAGAAGTAATGCAGGTGACCTGAGGATGACTCGCACACTACAATTTCAAGAGGAGGTGCTGCAGTGATTTGAAGATAACCAAAGCACAAGTACACAATCTGATGCACAAGATGCTGGCACAGACCATTACGTACCGCTGTGTGGCGCGTGCTACATGAGCAGCAGTTGCATCCATATCATCTTCAGACGGTTCAAGCCACGGGACCCCCGTAGACTACCCGCTTTTCAGTGATGAGGCACAATTTATCGTGGATGGTATTTTCAACTCTAGGAAAAGTCATGTCTAGGCCAATGACAATTCACACGCATCATTTGTTACATCACGTAAGGACCACTTTTCGGTTAACGTGTGGGTTGGTATTGTTGGACATGTACTAGTGGGACCTTACACCCTGCCTCAACATCTTAGTGGCGTGATTTATCTCAGCTTCCTCCAAGATACACTACCCGAACTCCTGGGAAAGGTACCGTTGGGTATCCGTCACCACGTGTGGTTCCAACATCATGGTGCACCCAGCTCATTCCACACTGGCGGTGCACGAGTTTCTCAGCAAAACATTTGGACATTGTTGGATCAGATGGGGTTGGCCTGTACCTTGGCCGCCGCGTTCCCCAAATCTCACCAAGATGGACTTCTTTCTCTGGGGCTACATCAAGTCGCTAGTGTACGAGACTCCCGGGGATTCAGAAATGACCATCGCGTGAATCCATGCAGCTGTCGCATACATTCAAACTGCTCAAGATGTAGTAGAAGCGATTGAACAAAGCATGCTCTATTGTTGTCGATTGTGCATCCGAGAAGGTGGCCACCATGTTGAACTGTAAGTGTAAAATGTGTGAAGAGTGCAACATATTTAGTAAACAACAGTTACCAGATTCCAATATAAACACCACAAAACTAAAACACCACCAACAATGTAAGCCAATTACTGCAAATGCTCATCTCAATGTCATTTCCGGTAGTTATTGAACAACATTACACACCTCAAAGCACGTCGTGTTGGGGTATGGCGGGTTGCCTACCATAATACTCTCACGCCCTTTAGCAACGCAACAAATTGTTTCCCGCAAAAGTTGTTGCATTTAACATTTAATACCAGCCATAGAGCACTGTAACATGAATTTTGAAACACTGTGTGTGTGTGTTTTATTATATTAGTTAACTTTATAATCTTAGGTTATTATAATAGTTTATTGACATAGAGATTAAGTGTATGTATTTTTCATTTGTTTCTAGACAGTATTCAGTACTAATATTTTGTTTATTTTTCTTTTCCTTCCTAGAGGGTAGTCAGCATTAAATACTTTTAAACAAAAGTACTAAATAAAATTATACTGGTTGTCTCTCGTCTCGCCATTGCTGATTGGCGGAGAGATGTGTCATGGTCAGACGACAGCCAATCGGAGGACAGGAGACAACATAAGTAAGGCAGAAGTAAAATAGAACTAATTTTTTATGACAAAATTTTTCTCACCACGGCCAAAGATGGACATGTGTACGTCAAAAGAAATTTCAATGATATAATAAGGAATAATATATGTGAACATTAATTAAATAATTGCAGAATAATGTTTTTTTAAAGATTAATTGTTAATAATTGAAAATAAAGAAGATTCATTTTATTATATTTGAGAAAATTGATTAATAATTTGTTGGATGTGCTGAAGAAGAAAACAAGATTAATAAAAATAATTTGAAGTTGAGAATTGAGACATTATGATTTTAAATTAAATGTTATAAACGGCACCCTACGTGATAATTGTACATTTGGGATTTGTGTGAAATGTAACAAAGTCTAATATGGTGAAGTTGTTAATGAACATTAAAATAATATCACATATAGTTCAACTACATAATATACATTACACGTGCGCCATAACATACTCGATGACGTGTCGTGTTTGGAAGGGGCAGATAGTACATTCGGAACAACACAAACGTGTAAAAAACTCATCCCTCTCACCCCTTCCAGCACGCATACGTGATGGAGAAATGTTTGAGCATCTGTCTCCATGAAATGTGTTCATCATGACTGATAACCTGCAGCTTGCCATACTTAAAAAAAAACATGGGTCATGCATGTTTGTTAAGATGAGACAGACATGAACAAGATGAAATGATTATATTAGCATATACGCACTAAATGCATTTAAAGGTAGTCCAAAATTTTTATAAATGAAACTTTGCTCTTCAGAGGAAATGAGGTAGATATAGAGAAATGCTAGAGTAAAAAGGCAAGGGAAACGGCAGATCCCTGAGAAAATCTGAAGACTAGGTGCATCGTCTGGCATGATTGCCACATGCGAATATCTGGAAGTAGCTCACTGGGAATCAAACCTGGTTCACCTTGGTGGTAGGCGAGTGCTCTAACCACTACGCCAACTGTGGACTCTCAGGGATCAATTTCTCACATCCATAGAGGTATTCAGGACACGTCTGACTCAATGATGAAGTTGCCAGCCCTAATGCTAACACGACCCCAGGGCAATTGAGCAGCGATGAAGATTGTAGCTTGTCTAAGGTAACTAGGCAGAAAGAATCTGCAATGTGAAACTCTGGCAAACACATCAACCACTTGAAAAATTCCAACAACATTTTCTTTATTATAAAAAAAATTCTGAACAAAAAAAAAATCACAAGAAAATGTTTACCTTTTAAAATATAAAAGTTTAAAGTTATTACAGGGAATCACAATGTTGTATTGAATTGAGTGTTTGTGTATTATGTTAACTAACGAACAACATAAAATCTTGCAGTCTAAGAATATTAATAATTAGCAGGAAAGCATTTAAATTATTAAACTTTTGTAACTGCAACTTGCTGATGATGAGATAAGTACGAAGGAGGCCATGACAGTGCTATTCCTTTGACACTATAAAAATCTAATTTATGTAATAAGGTTTTCTATTCAACACAATTGAATGCTTTAGATATGTCAGAAGAATTTTTTTGGCGTACACCATTGAAATGCATCACAGGGTTGTATTTCAAGTCTCAGTTCCGTGCATGCGGCACTTTGAATAGTTGCTAGTTCAACCCTGCTTGATGCCAGAATGCTAACTGGGGCTGGTTTACACAATAAACATAATCTAACCTAAAAATGATACGCAAATCTACACCTTGCCTTAAATTCAAGCCTAAAACACCTTATGCTTTGCGCTGGTATCCCAACCAAATACATTGCAAAGTTAAACACTGCGCCACAAGTCCCTCCACTAATCCTGCTTTTTATCGCACATCACTTAAGTGTCTTTAGACCCGCCCCCACAAGGTTTGATAAGACAACTGTGTAAACATGTATTACCTTCAACACTTGATTAAACGTCGAAAACAAAATACAGCATGATGACTTGCTTCTTAAAGCGTGTGTCAAACTGGGAAACCACTGTCAATATATAACATATTTACTTTAGTATGTATATAATTTGATTATAAACTAATTAATTTATAATAAAATAAAACAACAATGTCTAAATCTGTAAATAACTGAAGATGATAATTTTCTTCATAACATTTGGTAGTTACATTGTAGTGAAACAATTAAAAAACAATAACTTTCCATTAAAAAATTCTTATAAATGTGGCTAATAGTTAAAGAAACGTTAACAGGGTAACAATAACACGAGATTGCAACGGCTAAGGAATGAAGATGAAGGAGGGAAAGGGAAGCACACAACGTCTGTTGTACTACTCGCACGAGAAGTGCACGAAGCCTCAGCCTGCCGAGACTTGGAATTGAACTAGATGCTTCACAAATGGGAAGCTAGTAGCAACCAAACGAGCTGATAATGGGTACAGACATACATTACGTTAGCATGTAATGCTTGCGATATATGGAATATGTAGGAAATAACCAAACATATCATACACGAGATGATTTAACAAAGGCTTGATTCAAAAAGTGTGAAGGAACCACGAGACTAGACTACCGTACAGCAAAGACTGCAATAGTGGCTCAGTAATCATGTTCGCCGTCCTCAAAACAAATGATGAGCTCCGTGTACTGCTGCAACACACTGCAGACAGACACTAAACATTTCCACGAAGGTCGTCAGTCTGCCTGTGCTTCCACAGATAGCTTCTATAGCAAACCGCTTGTTACGTGCGCTGAAATAGAACAACTAGGATCTGGAGTGAACGTTCTTGTGGAAATCTGGCTACCGCACACAGCGCAAACATCTTCTGGTTTCTAAACGTGTCTCTTCATGTGATTCTTCAGGCTGCTCTTGTAAAACGACGAGAAGTCACACTTGTCGCACGTCATCTTCTCCATTCCTTCGTGCAACTTCTGGTGAGTTCTCAGGGCATTTCTGCTTCTGTACGCCTTCGAGCAAATTTCACACTTCACTCGCAGTTTGTAGTGCGATTTTATGTGGCTGGACAACGCGTGACGAGTCGGGAATCTCTTGAAACATATTTTGCACACCAGCTGTTTGACGGGTTTAGCAGTGCCGCAGTTCTTGTGCATCTCAAACTGGCTCGGGTAGGAAAATAACCTCCCACAAGTGTTGCACAGGCAGAGCACCATGTTGGACTGTTCTCGCGGGAACAGCTTGGAATGGAGTCTCTCGTAAATACCAGACTTGACGATTCTGAAACCAGTTGGTGCAAGATTTGAAACGTGTGTTGCTGTACTCTGTCCGTACTCAGGAATTCTGAAACAGAAACAATTGTTAATTATTGGAAAATGCACATTGCCAAAATGAGATATAGAAATAACTGTTAACTTGAAGAGCATATGTACCACATGTTTAAATAATTTGTAGTGTAACTGTGATTTTTTAAAAACGTAATTGTTTGTTTTGTATTGTCAGCCAATATTTTGCCACCGATAGTATTGCAGTTACCTGCTGATTTTTTATATTTTGCCCGAAAGTGGAAAAGTTACTGGATAAATAAACACATAACACTCAGGTAAAGAATGCTGAGAACTTCTTAACTAAGGCTGTAAAATTTTTTGCATACTGGCCACATATGTGCTAACGCGAAAGAAGAATATATTAAACTGACACCCATACAGCTGTCAATTACCATTGCGGTATTAAACATAACATCCATCAGGCAAAGCAGAAAGTGAATTTTCTTTGTCAGAAGCAAATAGGAGCAAAAAAGTTTCCAATTTCTACAAAAATAATACATTTAACCAAAATTTTCAGCCTTGGCGGGGAGAAGGGAACAAAATATGTTTTACGTAACACAATTAAATAAAATTACAAATGGGGATTTAATTTTGAAATGTTTCACTTTTTAAAATGTGACACTTGATTCTGCAAATCCGAAACATGTTAAGGCAGATTTTTCTCTTTAGATTCGAAGATAGCAAAATTTCCTGTTGAGCTGATACATGTAAAAAGACCCAAGTACATACAAGTAAGTATGTACAGAGGTACGCAAACACACAAAACTGCTGTAGCTACGAGGTGATAGCAGGGTATATGCCTCAGGTTTGAGAGAAGGGACAGTGGTAAATAGGCAGGGCTTAATGTCTTGTTGACAGCGAGGTCATTAAAGATGGAGGCAATTGCTCAGACACGTAGGAACGGGGATGGAATCTGCCACGGTCTGCAGCATTCGTCTGGACCAGGGAACAAACTAAATTCCTCCAGACTATGAGTCTTGGAAGAAGAGACAGAAACACAGATGAATGTGATTAAGAATGTCCTCTACCCAGATAGCACTTAAGTTTGCGGCAAGCTTGCCATTTGACTTTAACCTGCCTAAACCTGCTTGTCATATCATGTGCGATTCAAGCTTAATTCAAGCCAAATTTGTCATGACTGGAACATACTTGCTAATGGCATACTTGTAGATGCTTGAATTATGCTTGTAGGTTGCCGAGGCATGTTTGCGGCAAGTGTAACTAATTAAGCTTGCTACAAGTTTTACCTGTGGAGACTAGTTAGCTTGATTCAAGCTTGATTAAAAAATTTTGGCTTGCATATCAAGCTTATAGGCTTGTCATGACAAGTTTGAATCAAGCTTGATTCAAGCTAACTAGTCTTCACAGATCAAGCTTGTAGCAAGATTGATTAGTAAACCTTACGCAAGCTTGCCTTGGCAATCCACAAGCATAATTCAAGCCATCTATAAGCTTGCCATTGGCAAATATGTGTTGGTCATGAGAAATTGGCTTGAATTAAGCTTGAATCGCACATTACATGGCAAACTTGCTCTGAGAGGCAAATTCAAGTAAAATGGCAAGCTTGCAACAAGCTTACGTGCTATCTGGGCTATCACTGATTTAATTTATTTTCATATCTTATTTATAAGAACTTCAAGTTAATTTAATTTATCACAAAATCGTAACTCCAAAACGATAGTTAACATTAACGTTGAAATAAATTACACTATTTATAACAATTATTAAATTAATACACATCTTTTATTGCTTGAATGTGAGCAGAGGTAGCAGGCAACCAGATACGAAGTGCAGTCTATGAACACAACCAATAAGCAGATGTAGGTTAGTGTTATTAACATCCTGTATGAGTGGAGTGCTGTGTTTTGCCATATAAACTTACGTGTATTTTACTTTACTGTCTCCTTTTCCTACATACGCCACAAAATGTACGTAGTTATGTTAAGTGCTTTACCTTGTCTCGTGCAATCTTGATCGGACACCAGCATTTCACCAAGGTAATTCAGATTCAATTCCCAGGAGGGTAACATCAATTATCGCATATGAGAAACGTAGCAGAGAGCCAGGCAATTCACAGGTGTGAGAAGAGGAGCGCTACAATGGCCTCTGTGACCATGATGGCCATGAGCGGACTGGAGGTATACACAAATACATGTAGCAAATGAGGGCCTGCAGAAGGTAGTCAATTTCTTACAGTGGTCAGAGTGTATGTTGGCAGGTAGGGCTTAACATCTTATTGAAGAGTGAGTGAAGAGATTTGGGCAGCTCTTAACATCGAGGTCTTGAGAGCCGACGAGGGTGAAGTGAAGTGAAGCGAGTATGGAGCAGCGCCGGAATTAAAGGGCGGGGGAAACACGAGATCCCAGAGAAAACCCGCCGACTAGCAGCATTGTCCGGCACTATTCCCACTTGCAAAAGTCCAGAGTGAACCAACCAGGGATTGAACCCGGTTTACCTTGGTGGGAGGCGAGCAGTCTACCCTCTCAGCCAACATGGCCCCCAACATATAGTTGAAAACATGGTCATTAGAGATGGAGCAAATTGCACGGAGAAGCAGAGGAATGGGGAAGGAATGTACCACTGCCTGTTGTAAGGAACCATCCCAGAATTTTCCTGGAGTGATTTCGGTATGATCCGTCTCATATAAGTTGGCGAGATTCTGACAGTCAGTGAGTGGCAACTTGATGTATACGAAACAAAAAAAGTGCCATTTACAAAATCCGGTATCAGCTGGTGCAAGAACGAACAAAAGTTAATATTACGTTGGCTGTTCTGAGTGCACTGCCAATGCATATTAGACAAGCAGAAAATACGCGATAAGAAAGAGTTCCTAGATTAATTAATACATTTTATTTTACGAGGTCACAAAACAGTCGTTGTTAGTGTTACAAACTGAACTTCGTGATAAAGTAGTAATGTAAAGGTACTCAAAATGAAATGCACAATAAAACGCTCCGTATCCAAATGAAACGCAACTTCAAAACCTTTTACGTCGTATCCCTTTTTCCAATCATGTTTTCCATACGTGCTTTGTATTAATTCCAAAAGCACACAGAAATATTGCATAATGTTGTTGAAATAATTTTTCTAACAATTTGACTAAATATATTTCAAATTCGTGTTGTTCTGAGCCAGTAATAGAAGAACATTCAACTTTTAAAAAGATGCTATCTATTGAGCAATGTAAACGGCTCAAACCTCGCTGTCATGCCGTGTGCGTCATCTATCTGCTCTTTTCCGAAGCACTACCAGTCACAGAAGAAAGCTTTCATGGTAAGAAATTTACGAACAGATACCAATAGTTTTATTTTTCCGCGAGCTCTGCATAATTTTTAAAGTAACATCAATTTTGTGTACAGCAATTTTGAGTACTGGTAATTTCTATTCGGCTGGTAATCGTTCATCTACGTAAACTATACGCCATATTGTTCTCCCGAAAACCCATTTCCTTGTTTCTGAAGAAAGTGAGACATGCGTGAATAGTTTTTAAGCAATTCTAACGTTATTCCAGGTCACATATTTCCAACTCAAATATATTAGCTATAACGTCCAAAGTATAATAATAGCTACAACTACCCTCTCGCAAATGTTAACCCAAATTCACTGTCTCGGAAAAATTAAAAAATAGTTGGCAAATATTTAATATTTTGCAAGGTTTTATATTTTTACTTTTATAACATACTAAATTTTTTAGACAGATGTCAGTATAAAATATCTTAAAATTTGTTTAGCATTACAGTACAATGGCAAGTGGATTACCTGACACGCGTTGATAAAAAATACAGCCTCCACTTGACGCACCAGCTGATGGCGAAAGGATACATAAACAAAAAGTAAACATTAGCGCTATTTTCATCGAACTGTCAGAATCTCGTCATCTTACATGAGACAGAGAATAAACAATGGAAAACCAAAATCAGGATGGCCAGACCGGGAGTGAAACCCGGGTCTTCCCGATGTGAGTCCAATGTGTTACTACTGTGCCACCTCACTTGGTGTAGAATGCCACTTTACAACAGTGGACAATCTATATCATTGGTGCACAAAAAAGTGCTCAAACTGCACCTCTGTGAACATTAACATAGGTGTGTGAACATCAACGTAGGGTTTGTAAACATCTGTACATCGACCTCCTGACCCTTAAAAATACATTTGGCATGGTGCATATTTGTTGGCATGCATCCTGCACGTGATGGTGAAGGATATCAACAATCTCAACAGATGTACTGTACCTCAATGCCTTGGGGAAGCCCAAGCTATAGGAGTCATTGAGATTAGAATATAGTAATTGGGTGGGCCGTGCATAGGGTCTTCCGAGCCCAACACAACATACGACATAGCTCACATCCAAATACTCACAAGCTGTTATGATGATCGACCATGTTACTTGTCAGATCTGCAAAGGGACACACTCAAACAAACAAAATAAATCAACATTCAGAGCTTATCACATGTAGTAATACAGAGGAACATTTAACACTACAGAGATGTAAGAAGTTTCCAAATTTTTAGTTATTTGATAAGCTCATCATGTTGATAAATCTTTACTATATTGAAATAACTATAATAGACCAAATAGGAAAATCTAAAATATAAAATATACACACAATAGAAACTATTACATGAAAATAAAACAGCATGAACATTGAACTCCCCAAGACCTCTCACTTTTCTGTGTCCACAGTTCAATGTGTCTGGGTTTTCCCCACATTATTACTTTTCCAGAAAGTGGGAGTCATGTATTTCATTGTACACAGCTTGTGAGATTATACAAACACCATTTTAAAAAAAGTTAAAAATGTGTTTACAAAAAAATACAAAATTTTTAAATACAGAATGAGGTGCAAACAAATGTAGATAACTGACATTATTTGATGTTGTTCCCTTTTATGTAAATATTGGTTTGTATAAACAGAGAGTTGTACAGTGTTTCCTAGCTGATTCTTAGTTTTGCTGGAGTCCTCAGTTACAATGCATCTCTTGCCACAAGGAGGTTGGACTGGCGAAGGTCCATGCCTGACACTACTCCATCACTGAGGCATGAACCGATACCCAAGAGTCTTGGAACCTGCTATAATCAAGAACATTCTCTCCATAAACATGCAATGTAGAAAACAAACTTAAACTTCTTCTTAGATTGTGCTTACAATGTATTAGTCCACATAACACGCAGGCCAGCAGAAATGTGGCCAGTCTGTAGAAGAATAATAAATTTGCACTCAGAGATTTTCCATTTATTGTATTTCTCCCTTAAAATTTCTTTTTCATTTTCTGCATTTCTCATTTATACTCTTGGTGGTACAAATAAAGCCCCATGTTACACTTTCTTGCATTACAGCAAAACACTTTTTTCTGTTCTGGTCCATTGAAAAAGTGCAGAAAACAGATTATAGAGTATTTCGATTTAGAACATTTTTCCAGTGTTACGGAGACAATGCATACAAAATTAAACAATATAAAACCATAATTTCTTGCAACGTATTTCCAGCACTTTTCACATTACGGACAATTACGTTATACTTATGCGATGTGTTTGTCCGTTGCACAATTTGTAAATCTTTGCTGACTTACTCATGTTTGCTCACATCATCAACTTGGTAATTCACGAGCCAAAACTACGCAGCCTATGTGTGTTATACAAACTGGCATTTCACATGTGTAATTTAAAAAGGGAACAAGTTTCTGGAATTAAAAGTGTTGATGTTATGCACAACATGCTGCTGAGTTCAATAACATTTTAGGGTCACTCTTCCTCGCCAAATTACAAGTAAATTATCAGCAGGGTTCTGTTATTACAAAAGAACTGATGGACCACTCATGTACATTTAGTTAGTTACCAGAGGTTTGAAACTGCTTACTGCTTAAGTCAATACGCAGTAGTTGGCGGGAAGATGGTGCTAATGAATAACTTAGTAAACATCCATTACCTGTCACAGCTATTCCTGTTACGAATTGCAATGCAAATACTGTTATTTTTTTAAGTTGTTATTTGAAAACTTCATTACCTGCCATGAAACAGTACAAGATCACTACTGCCAGCACAATAATATAGGCTAAACAAAAAAAGTAGGTTCGTAAACACCACAACAAAAAAAAGGGCAGCAGAATTAACTTTTAACTAAAAATAAGTAAAAACTATAAAATAACCCACAACTTTCATTATGATAGCAAACAAACACAAATAAGTACACTCATACAAACTAATATAATCAAGCCAATATGATTGAACCAATATAATCGAGCAAAACAAGGCTACGAAATGACAAAAAACAACATTCTACTTAGAGAATGATTTTAAAAAATAAGTGAGAGGATATAATGAAATAAATAGTAATCGAAAACCAACCACTGTTGGCCAGATGTTTGGGTTAACTCAGAGAACCTCTTTTGGGGAAACAACTGTTTACACAATATATAATTTGAGGGCAGGAATAGACTGAAGTTGGCAAAATGTTGCGACTAAATCTCACATTTGTTGACATTACTTATCTAATACGACCCTAAGTTGTCTTCTTTGTTCTGTGCCATTCACACTAACATATATTCTCTGTATCAAACTAAGCTGAACCGCCCAAGAATATACAATAGAGTACAAATATTCTTAGACGTAACCTTCATATTCCATTTACCCACGAGGTTTGAGTCACAGCCATCATTAAGGAAATTAAACCACCTGGCTTCACATTCTCGGCCAGCCTTGTTCACACATCCTTCCCCCTCCCTCAAGGCCAGCCCCCCCCCCAGGCCTGGCAACTTGCAACGGGCTGCTGTCTTGACGAAACAATTCTTCCCAGCCCTGCCAGAGCAGGTGAACAACTGTTTGTGCATTTTTCACTCCAGTGTCTCTTCCTGCTGTTTCAGACAGCTCTGTGGTGTACGATAAGGAGTTGCGCACACATTAAACTGCCTCACGCGTGGTTCTGCAATGGAAGATGGGGTTTTTATACTTTATTTTCCAAGTGGAACACTGAATACAAATTTTTTTACTTGGTGTGTGTGTGTATGTGTGTATATATAGACACACACATATATATATATGTCTACAAAAGAAACAAATTTCACAAAAATAAAGAAAGGTTTTAAACGGCCGCACAATATTTACCAACAAATTCTTACTACACTTTTTTTAAATAGTGCTACAAAGAGATTTTAATATTAAATTTTACAAATTAAATCAATTTTTCAACTTGGGAACACCACCAGAAACAGATGCAACATTTACCCTTAAGGAGTTGTGTTCACTTAGTTTATATTATTAAAAAGTATGAAATAACATTTTTCAAAAAAATCTCAGTGTATCACATTTTTGAGAGGCAGGTACAAATGTGTATATTCTAGTGTTAATGACATAATAATGAAGGAATGTTTCACAAATTGTATCATACAATTTTTCGCAAGTTTGTGCTTATATTGTGACTTAAATGCACCTAACTGGGATGGGAGGTCTTGACTGACATAAGTCACATGTCACATGCAGAGAATGATTAATTTGCGTATGTCCAGTAAAAATTTAAATCATAATTAATTTACAAATGCAATACAACACATTAAAAAAGCTTACAGATAAATTACGATAAATCACTGGCAAAATTAAATCCACCCAATAATGTGAAATACTTAAAACAGTTATCAAAAAATTGTTATAGCAACCAAAGCCCACAGACTTTCACCCAATATTTGCCAACCCCTGACTGGATCATAATTCTTTGATGTGGTTTTCGTTGAATATTATGTTGTGGCTGGTTTCTCACTATCACTCAGTGTTGATTTCTTCACCAACAGACATGAATTCTGTTTTCCAATTTTCTAATAATTTTTTTTCCATTTTCTTGTATGTATTTTGCTGTTTCTATTATATTCATTGGTTGATTTTCAATTGTGTGCTTCATATACACATATACAAGGTGTTTTTAAAAGTATACGTCGAAATTCAAAGCACGGCATAAATGGGCTAATATAAACAATAATTCCTTGCATCAAAATTTTAGGAAAATTCATCTAGTATTTTTTAATTGGATTTTAAGTTGGCAAAACAACGCCGGAAGTCAGCAACTTCATGTACCTGCACGCACAAGTTGCATGTCGCAAAGATGAACAGAACTGGTGCACCATGCGGAGAGTTGCCTTCACATAGGACACCATAAACTCAAGGTGCGTGGTCGCCACTAGTGGTTGCTTGTTGGTACACGTGTGTCAAACTACATGAACAATGAGAGATTAGCAATTGAACAGTAAAGGCTGCCAGAAGTGATTGCATTTTATTTCCAAAACACAAAACAGCAGTGTTGGCGATGAAGCGTCTGCACTTATTTTCACGGTGGAATATGTTCAGGCGGTCGCCGCCTGACGCACCTTCGTGACACGCAACTTGTGCACGCAGGCATGTGAAGTTGCAACGTCCCAGCACTGTTCTGCTAACCTCAATTCAAACTTTAAAATACTTGATGAATGTTTTGAACATTTTGCTACTACGATTGATTATATCAGCCTATAGATGTAGTGGTTTGGATTTCAACATGTAGTTTAAAAACACTTTGTACTTATACACATCCACAGGGCTGCGACGGCATAGCGTTCAGTCAACTCGCCTCCCACCAGGGCGAACCGGGTTCGATTCCTGGTGGAATCACCTGAACTTTTGCATGTGGGAAACATGGTAGGCGTTGCTAATTGCTGGCAGGTTTTCTTGGGGTACTCCCACTTCCCCCGCCTTGCATTCCACTTCTGCTCTATCTTATTGAACCAAAGCTCTCAAACCACCCACCGACACACATGCATGGCATGCACACTCACAGTTTAACAACACATTTGCAGACACACAAGTGCAATTTCAACAATTCTGCTGACTAGAGCGGCTTGCTCGAGTGTTGAGTGACGGCACACTGCACAGCATGCAGGTAATGTATCGTTGCCTGTGAATCTAGCAGCCAGAGGACAAACTAAGTCGTAGTACGACATTTAAATACACAACATTTAGCTGCGAGTGCTAGGTAGAAGGATCAAAGGTGCAGCAAGGGAGTTACCTTGCATCAAGACCTGTAGGCTACTTGGATTTATATAATGAACTGGTGAGCCGGTGCCTAACACTCAGTTCTGCACTACTGTCTGAGGGTGGCAGAGTCGTCACCATTCAGAAAACTCTGCAAAAAAATAATGTTCAAAAATTCCTTCAGTCATGCTGAATAATAGTTCTTTAATGATTTTGGTTTGAAAAACAGTGACCTAAATAACTTTTAAATAAAGTTAATTAAGTACGTTTGAAATAAGAGGAAAAAAACACAAAGCCCCAGGCAACCAGATTTTCTCAATATGTCTGAACCTGTGCATATTCATTAGGTGTCTCAAGATATTTCTTGTACTTCAAATATAATGTCTTGGAATTCAGAAAAGTTTAATACTGCAAGTGAAAATAATAGGAAAATTGAAGTAGTTTTTGGCAGAAGTTATGTTTGCTGAAGATCTTAAAGCATATTTGGCAGTTGGAAGTAACCAGTTCTGACAATTCTGAAGTATAATCAGCATTTGAAAAGAATGGACTCAATTTTCAATGACTACACAATAAATGTCAGAAGAAAATGAGAGCAACTAAATGTGAAAAAAGAACAGTTTGGAAGTCGGTTGCTTTAATGCCGCACACAAAGAATTTCCCGATGAAACTTTGAGTGAAAGATGTGAACATGGCAAAATAAAAACTGCATACGCAACAGTGGAAGACAAAATGTCATATGATCAATAATATGGATAAAGTGCATTATCTGTGGAATACTATACAGTCTATTTGCAGTATTTTCACACTTTTTTAATCAAACCTTTGAAAAATAACTCTAAGTTTCACATTTTCGGTTGTTTCCTAAATATGTCATGTATCACAATCATTTTATACCTCCGTTAACATAACAGCATCATATTTTTTTGTTAAATTGTACTCCTACTTACAATTTATCTATAAATTATAATATTTAATTTATAACTAATATGAATAAAAACAGAGAAACCAGGTGTGTTGGTAAGACCTAGTAAGAAATGGTTCTCACGCAAGATATTACTAAACTGAGTGCATAAAAATGTGGCGCGTTGTGCCTTTGGTGTCATTTTCTAGATTTAGTTAAGGTTTGTTTGCATGAAGCAGAGGAATATCCTGAAAGAACAACTTGAACAGGGCTTCAGAGCAGCTGGAAGTAACCGTGAATGAACTATAGCGTTTGGAAGTGAATACTATTTGTGCCAGAAAAAATAATAAACAAGAATAGCAGAAAAAGTTCCCTTGTTGGATACTGAGGTGAGAAAAACGGTTTCCACGTTTGGGATTAACCAAAAAACAAAAATAATGCTAAGTTATGATGAAACATTCACAAAAGAATAGCATTAACAACCGAGAGAGTGAGATTAGTTACAGAAATGAACATGGCATGATGATACGCATTGGTAGCAGATTGACTGAAACCAACTTTATTTTAAAAAGTGGCATCCAAAGAAGCTGGGTGAGAAGTGGAAGGCAGGGGCGAATGAGAAGATGCTATTATAGGCCAGGGAATCACTGGGTTCTGCTAATTAATATTGATGCAGAGGCCAGAACTGGTTCCTTCTAAACCAAATTAACAACTAAAATATCGTAATAAAAGAAGGATATTTAAGATGATACAATCTAGCATAGTCACTCAATTAGACCAAGAAAAGATAGATGCAAAAATTTACAAGAGGGAATGATTTATGTCTGGGGCAGACCATGTTTGCAAGTTGACAAGTAGCATACATGAACTGAAGAGCATCAACGTGCAGGAACATGCAGGTCATGGATAACATATTTGCGATATGCACTAAGCAAATTAAGTTAAGTTATAGGCTGCCTGCAGGTAATTAAACATTTTGGAAATTAACTTTTAAAAAAATCAGTTGCCTGAAAATGCATACATTTCTAACAAAAGCAGATTGGAAAACTTAGTGATTACCAGTGTTGGCAGCAAATTAGGGAAAAGTTTTCAGACTCTGAGAGACTAGCACCAAATTGCACCAAAAGTAGCCAGAAACCCCAAACTGAGTGCACCAAAGATAGCGGCATAAATGGAAAACGATAGAGGAACACAAGAGTTGGCTCAAACCATAAGAAATGTACTCCACGAAACTGGATATGGGAGAACACTTCATAGAAACCCTTCATAAGTAAGGCTTGACTATGCTCAGGCTTATAAAAATGATACTTATGAGCTAGAGAAGAAAGTTATTTTTACTGATAAGAGGGTGTATCGTTCCCCGCCGCGTTACGTTAAACCATATTTAGAATATTGCCGCCCCACAGTTAGGCGCCATCTTGTAACGTTCGGCACTTGTTACCTGGCCGAATGTTTACGTTGCCTCGGCTTGCTCAACGGTGGAAACACGAGACTCAGTACATGGACGCAGATTAATTATGAAATAAAGTTCAAGTTCCAAGTTAGTTTGTTCTATACTTTATTTAACATTTAGCAACACAGTTAACGAACGAAGTTCCAGTATGCAGAGTATGAACCTCTCGCAGATAAATATAAATGTTCAGAACGGAGCCATAGTTGTTTACTTAATTATGTTCTTAAAAAAAAAACTGACCCGAAGAAACTTAAAATGCGGCTACCTCCCACACCGGCAGAGAATTAAATTAACAAAGTTTAGTGGCCGATGTGGGGGTTTAGCGTCGCACCCGACGCGACCTAAGCGGCCATTGTACCACTGCCCTGAAGGGCGACTGACCCGAAGTAACTGCTTCCGACGACTGACGAAACTGACCTGCCCTCCCGGGCGACTTGAAGTGAAAAAGAATGCCTAACGACTCTGAAGCAACTGATTCTACTGCTTGGAGGGTGACAGACAGACACCTCTTTTGTGCTGCCTATCACCCCCCTCTCCTGAGATAACGGCCTGGCCATACACTCTCCACAACGTTATCGTAACTGCTGCGCCGTCAACATAAACGAACTTCGGCGTCAACAACCACATAAACTAACCTCTCGTACAACAAAACTGCGCCGGAGGAACTAAAACTTGTTGATTTTGCTTGAAAATATCTACTTAATGCTGACGCTTCCCAACTCCAAAGTTCGAAACAAAACGGTAACCGGACTACTGATAAAACGTAAACAGCAGACATCCGCCCAATAACACACGAAAGAATTTTACACCCGTGTCTCGAAAAATTAAGAATATTGTGTCATTAGAAGGGTTAAGCCATACATATTATTCAATTTTTTACAGAACAGTTTGGAGACTAAATTTTTTAAAGTCAATAATTTTATAATAACACACGTGTCAAAACCCTCTATCATTAACAAAGAATTTACCAAATTCTTACATCTTTATATGTAATAATAGCGGAGAAATTAATTTTTACCTCTCTTGTTACGGAAGGACATCAAATAGACGTTAGTATTGAACTTAATTTTTCTTATCCATTTTTCTCCGAAATTACTGATTAGTGAAACAGAAATTGTGTACCGAGTGTAATATAATGTTGGCACTACACAAAACCTGTTATCAATTTTTTTTTTTTTTGCTTTTTATACATAACATTTTCTTACTTTTTTATTTGTAAAATGGCACAGTTATGGAAGTCAAGTCTAGTGAAAACATTTCACTTCAAATAGGATATACAGGATGATTCACAGCACCCGTATCACCCTTTTTCTTTGACAACAACGCGGCACCGGAGGTCCGCGAAAAAATTGTGATAACTATACCCTATATGAATCATCGATTGGTAGTAATTCCATTCTCCTGAACATACCAGAGGTAGGGGTACAATACAAGGGAGAGCTTTGAAATTGCAAATGGGAACAGGGGTCGTATATGGTATCGTTGGATAGAGCGTATAAAAGTAAACAACATTTACTAAGACATTTGTTTTCTGACGTGCATAGTTTATGCACAATAAAACTGAATGAAAACTATTTTTACAATACCTAGTTTATATACAATCAAAAGAATGTCTGGTGTACTGTAAATACCGGTATGGTGTGAGAGAACTACTATGAAATTGAAACCGAGAACACTCTTTCGCACACATCCCTCTTCATAAATGTTCTAAATGTTGACCATCCTATATAAGACAACATGACTCTGCTCTCCGTCTTGCATTCGCGAATGCTCGGCAGACCTCAGCACTGATGAGTGATCCACATGCTGCTCTGATTCTGTCGTTCAAGCAATGTAAAACGAATGACTGTCTGAACGAACGAACGTTCGATTGTCAGTTAACGTGCATGTAAAACCTGCAGTTCCTGTAAGTGGTAGATGACTTATCTGCTTGCTGCTTAGTGCTGCCTTATTCTCCGTGTTTGTTCAGAAACAGTCTAATAATAACAGTTAAATTTATCCAATTATTCCAGTTCCCAGTTCACAGTAGTCCTCTCATACCATACCAGTATTTACAGTACACCCGACGTCCTTTTGATTGCATGTACACTAGGTATGCACGCCAGAAAAGTATCATGTTTTGATTTCCATTTGATTGTAGTAAGAATAAAACTAGTTTTTGTTCAGTTTCATTGTGCATAAACTACGTACATCAGAGACCACGTGCTTACATGATTTATTTTATTGTGCGTAAACTGTGCACGTCAGAAAACAAATGTCTTAGTAAATGATGTTTCCTTTTAGACAATCTATCCAACGATACCATATACGACACCTGTTCCCATTTGCAATTTCAAAGCTCACTCCCCATTCCCCTACCACCAGTATGCTCGGGGGAATGGGATTACTACCAATCGATGATTCATATAGGGTATAGTTAGCACACTTTTTTTTCGCAAACCCCCAGTGTCGCGTTGTTTCCGAGATAAAGGGTAGGTACGAGTGTTATGAATAATTCTGTATATACTGGTAGCTAGTATTTGTGACTGCAATGAACTGTGAACATTTAAACACTTATTAAACCTCAATTAACATTAAACATTAATTGGTGAGGGGGATCCATAGCGCATTATTTCAGTCCCTCAACTCTGGGAAAAAACAACATCTCAACAATCTCTTCGAAACTAATATTATAAACGTTATTTTCAACTGCTTTGAAACCTGTATTGTCTTTTACTACTGATTTCATTCCCTTTAACTTTAAATTCATTATTACTTAATACTTCTTCAATGATGCATGCATATTGAAAAATTATCCTACTGCATTCATAAAGTTACAACTATCGCCTGAAATTCACTTTCTTTTTGTTTATGCACAAAAGAATAAAAATTGGCAAAAAAGTAACACATTAATATTTCTAACAAATTTATCGTGTTACTCGACTAAAACATAGATGAAGTAATCAGGTTGAATGGTTTGTATTTATTCTCTTCTTATGTTTATAATATAAGCATTTATTGGCAAACATGATTTTGGGTAACAATTTGAGAATAAGAAAATAAAATAATGACTTACAAAATAAATAAAACTAGCAATTCTTCAAAGTGACGTGATAATTTTATTATTATTACATTTCCCTCCAATTCTCTGCCCTCACATTCCCACTGCACCAAACTTGGCAATTATGTGCAAAATTCTGACTACCTGGTGATGTGGGCAATTACCACCCCCAGTGGTTCAGACCTGGTCTAATGTGCAGCATACCATTAGATATATAGTACTACGGAAGGACAATGTAGTCAACCCACATTTTTAACGAGTATTGTTTATTGTGATATGTCCATCATGGTATCTTGTCATTTTCCATATAAATTTAATAGCAGGCTATTATTTGTCTTAATGACACAGTTGATTAATGTATCTTTTCACTACAGCAGTATGAAAAAATGTAACTTCTTCTTAAGACGCTCGAATGCTTAACCAATACCGTAGCAAAACTGACTCAGTTTCTTAATAAACACCCCGGTACAAAGCCATAAAGTTAACAAGTGTTTCATGTACATCTATTGTTAAACATCATGCCATAGTTCCTTTTGTTTATAGTTCCACTACGGCAGAAAATTATATTGTATGTTGCACTTCTATATTCTGTTCTGCCTTTT
The DNA here is from genome assembly GCA_002778355.1 of Clitarchus hookeri. NCBI lineage: Eukaryota > Metazoa > Arthropoda > Insecta > Phasmatodea > Phasmatidae > Clitarchus > Clitarchus hookeri. Next base: position 258,208 of record NQII01002812.1, read on the forward strand.
TTTTTTTGCATGCGACATATTTTACTATATGGTGAGCGCACTGTTGGCCCGTGTTAGTGTCACAGATCGCTTGGTTGAAAACATGGTTGTATTGTGTTGTGGATTTTAGTCGTTAGAGTGACTTGGTGTTGCAGTTTTTATCAGCAGCTTTTTAAACATTTAAAATGTAATGACTAAAAAATCTTATCTTATGCAACATAATTTCCACATTATGCTAAGGAACTTAAATTTTAACACATTAAAAAATATCCACAAGAAACAATTTTTTTAAGTTTTACAGTATGTCAAAGTTCTCTCAATCAATGTACTGAAAAATAAAAATCGAGACAGTTGTGTCAAGATGAAGTCGTGGGTGATACGCCAGCATAGAGTAGAAGGTAATAAACAAATAAAATTATTTGCCGATAGGCCACGGAAGAGATATTGCCGTAAAAGTAAACATATGGATTTCTTGTGCTAGTCAATGTGTTGGTTTTGTAAAACCGTATGCTAAATTTTGCTATTGTATGGCCACAGAATGAAGTGTTGTTTTGAATATGAACAGTGATGATTTGGTGGTAATGATTGCAGGTGCAAACAATGCATGCAAAAGTGAAGCTAAAAACTTTGTTCAGGTTTTCAAAACTTCACTACCTGAGACATATCATAACAAGGTCTTGGTTTGTTGTGTTCCCTTTCAACACGATCTTATGCCTAATGGTTGTGTAAACAAGGAAATTATGAGCGCTGATAATGTTATTTCAAAGGTGTGCAATTTGTTCAGTCGCACTAGTTTCTTTGATACTACTGGATTGCACCATGATTGTTATACTGCACACGGGTTACATTTGAACAACAAGGGCAAAAATGAACTTAATTATAAAATATGCAGTGCATTAAATGTTTACATTAACAAGTCTCCTCCAATATCACTTGAATGGAAGTGTAACTCTGAGGGGGAAAAAAAAAAAACTAATACGTGTTCCTAATACCAGTTTTGTACAGCTAGGAGACCTCAACAGAAGTAGTGTTGGTATTGGGAATACTAACGGTAGAGGTATTAAGTCAGTAAGCATCTACCATCAAAACATTAGATAGCTAGGAAATAAGGTTGATGCATTGTTAATTTTCGTTGATAATGTTGCCGAAAGTCATCAAGAGGTCGATGATCTGTGTTTAACAGAAACTCCCCTTATGCACAGTGAAGTAAATAAAATTCATATCCAAGGTTTTTCACTTGCATCAAGTTTTTGTAGGTAAACAAAAAAAGCAAGGTGGAGTTTGTATAACTATATGTTCATAACATCATACATTTTAATTGAATAGATGTATGTAAATATTGCTCAGATTTGGATTTTGAATGATGTTGCATATGTGCTGAGATTAATTGCCTTTCTTATTATATTATTTCAACTTATAGAGCACGTACAGGAAATCTTAATATTTTGGTTAAACAGCTTGACTGTGTTCTAAACAAGGTTTATAAACCTAACAGAAAAATTATTGCATGTGGTGATTTTAATGTAGACTTTTTAGTGGGTAGTGCCCAAAAAATTGTAATTGATTATCCTACGGACTCAATTCAACGACGGTAGTATTACCAATAATTTTTTTACTGATGTGCAACATTCCTAATTACAAATGCCTTGTCATACAATGATGCCCAGTAATTAACTTATAATAAATAGACACTGACGAATAAAAGTAATAATACTTAAGTTTTTACAAAACATAGACGTTACGCTCAGAATCATGGCTTTTTTTAAAACTATAATTACTAATCCTAACATCCAGTATAATGAATTTCTTAAATATGTTCTATTACATTTTGAATATTGTTGTCCTTATAAAGTTGTACAAATTTTGTGCAATTTTTAACTCTGAACAATACTCTTAAATTGAATACTATTTCATGTAATAACTTTGAATTAAAGAAGGCAAATAATACTCACTTTTTAGGCTTAAAAACCAGAAAAGTCATGTAGGGGCCTACATAATCTTATCCCAAAACTTAATTCTGCTTCAATCGCACTGAGATACATGAGTAACATTTCAAATTTGAAGGCTTTTAAGTACTTTGCGTACTTTAAGTCACTTGTTTCATACGGGATAGTATTTTAGGGAAATTCAGTGGAAACAAAAAGAATTTTTAAATTACAGAAAGCAGCGGTTAAAGTAATTTGTCGCTGTAAAAGCCATGCATCTTGCAAACCTTTGTTTATTGCTAATGGTATACTCACATTACCATAATTGTATAGTTATTCAGTACTAGTTTTTGGTAAACAAAACTGGGATAGTTTTATGCAAAATACTATGTTTTATCAGCACAATAAAAGATATAAAAATAATTTGCAATATCCAACAAATACTTTAACAGTGTATCAAAAAAGGACTGGAAATTTTTTTTAACAAATAAAATTTTTTTTTAACAAATTACCATCAGATATTAAGTTCTTATATGAGGGTGATAGTACTAAGTTAACAAGTAGATGTAGGGGTTTGTTCCTCAAACATTTTACTATGTAAATGAATATTTGTCATCTTAATGTGTACCGCATGTTATATTTTTATGTGAAATTTGTTATTGTATCGTATTGTACGTCGTGATTATTTATGAAAAAATCAATACTGTTTTGTATTGTCTTATTAGTGATATGAAAAAATGATTATTATATATTCTTGTTACCGTTTTGTATTTGTATGTTATACTTTCTATGTAAATTAGTTAATGTTTTTATAGTGTTTTGACATGTATTCCACATCTTGGAGCTTAATGAGCTCAAAAGCTGGGCCTATTGAAACTAATAAATAAATAATTAAACAAATAAATAAATAAGCTGTAATTTATTCAAAAAAGATAAAATAGCTATGTATATTACAAAAAATCTGTATGCTGTGTTAGTAATGTTATTTGTATTAAAAAAAATTACAATTTTGTAGATTTTTCCAACATTCACATGATTACTAATGCTAGTCTACGTAAAATACACATTATCTTAAAATCACTCAGTCTCCATTTCTACTGTATAATGCAGTCCTAGCCGCAGCTATACAACATGATTCACGAGGAGTTAACGCCACTCACAGGGCTTATTCCTTTGCATCATTTAGAGCAAAATATGTTATACAAATGTGGGTTCTATTCCCAATATTTACAGAGTAATTCGACAATCAGCATACCCACCCAAGGAGGTTTCAACGCCGTTTCAGCTTCAATGTGTGGTGTGGTGTCCTACACGATCAGCTGATTGGGCCATACATTTTCCCGGGACGGTTGACCAGTGTGGCGTATTTGCAATTTTTGCAAGAAGAAGTGCTGCCGTTACTTGAGGATATTCCGTTAGCAGTGAGACGGCGTAAGATCTTCCAGAATGATGGTACAGCTCCTCACTTCCACCGTGCTGTGGTTGAACACCGCGCATTTCCCTGAGGGACGGATAGGACGAGGCGGTTATCACTCCTGGCCTCCTCGATTGCCAGACCCATCACCACTAGATTATTGCGTATGGGGATGGATGAAGGACATTGCTTACCAAAGGACTGCACGGACACGTGAGGAACTACTTGCGCGTATCATGCATGCCGCTACGGAAATCAAAGACAGCCGTGCGCAGCAACGTAGAGCAACACGTGCGGTTAATGTGTGTGTGCGGCCAAGTGTACGGAAGTAGACGGAAACGTTTTTGAACATCTTTTGTACGCTTGTTAGACGCAATTGTTATGCTAAACTGTAAACAATACGGTCTGATAATACATCACTGTATTTACTTCTCAAAAGGTTATTATTTTATTAGTCATTTTTCAAATGTTTCGAATTACTCTGTAAATATTGGGCATAAGACCCACATTCATGCCAGATTATGCTCCAAATGATGTAAGGAACAGGCCCTGCGAGTGGCGATATTTCCTCATGAATCATCCTGTATAGAATATGTACGTTTATGCATATAAAATGTCACAGATATGCTCAACTGCAAACTTACACACAAACTTTTACCACTTTTATTCACTAGACTGTACAAAACTTACTAACTGTTAACAGTACTACTAGCGATAGAGAAAAAACTGAAAACAACAAATTATTCACTGAAATGGCAGCATGTACATTAAAAAAATTATTGCTGCTTTGTCATCTTGGTTACATGATTAAAATAAAAATTATATTTAGTAATAATTACTATCACTTAAACCAGAATCAGTTAACACTTTTATTATTTTAACACGACCAAAGTAAGAGGTGAGCATATACTAACAATGGAAGGAAACTGTGGATACACACACTGTTAAAAAGGATAAGCTCTCGGTTTTCAAAGAGAATTGTTATGAGATGCGGTTGTTGACAAAGCAACTATTGTTTTCTTGCTGTACAAACTCGACGTGCAGTGTTACATCCAGGGTGTTTTTCTCAGAGGGGCAAACTAATCTTCCGGGGGTGCACTACTATCACTGCTGACATTTAATTTTGCAATGCTCAAAAATAAGTACATTGGTAATTTTATTTCATTGCTTAGCAGTTAATGAACATACCATAAAAAAATAGGCATGACGAGTGTTCCTCAATAACATTGGTTCTCAGTTTCAACTAAGAAATTTTATTTTTCACAAATGAGTAATTAATCTAGTAATACCCCTGCAAAGGAAGGATGGNATGGCAGGGGCGTAGTGCCATAAGATTCCCAGACACCTAGTGTTCCCTAGAAAAAATTATTTATAAAATTCATAGATGTGTATTTAAGGCTTGAGCCTTATGTTAACTTTTGCCATGGTTAAGTGAGGCAGAGTCTACCCTTTTCCCTTCTTTATTCTTGCAGCCTTTCCCAGCCAGAAGCCCGCCCAGGCCAGAGTTTGGTCCTGGTATCTTCAGGGATGTTGTGGGGAGTGCAGTAGAGAACAAGCCTTTCTTCCCATTGTTTAGATGCTTGCAAAGCACCAGTGTACAGCAAGATAACAAACAAACAATTCACATTCCTTTGCACCTCAAACCGAGAAAACAGTGAGAGGGGCAGCTCTTAACATTGAGGTCTCGAGAGCCAATGAGGGTGAAGAGAGGTGAGTATGGAGCAGCGCTGAAATGTACGGGCCGGGGAAACGGAAGATCCCAGAGAAAACTCACCAACCAGCAGCATCGTTTGGCATGATTCGGGGCAGAGGAAACAGGAGATCCCAGAGAAAACCTACCGACCGGTGGCATCGTTCGGCACGATTCCCACACACGAAAATCTGGGGGCGAACCTGCCGGGAATCGAACCCGGTTCGCCTAGGTGGGAGGCGAGTAGTCTAACTACTACACCACCACGGCACCCCGAGAAAAGAGCATGGTGATAGTTTAGTGTCTATCTGCTGTCTGTGATGAGTTGTATAACACAATGTCGGTAACATTTTTTGCAGTAATATCATGTAAACAATCCACTATCCACGTGCAGCTATAGCTGCAAACATGCCTAGTTGATAAGCCTTTTTATACCTTAAAATTTTACAGTTAATTTAGGGAGGAAATTATTTGGACCTCATTTTACTAGCTTTGGTAAAGACGTGCACTTCTGGACACTGCCTAGTTATAATCCTGAACCATGCCACTGGTAGATGGTTTCTCAGAGTAGGGGAGGAGGGAGAGGGATGTAAAACCCTCTTGAAGATATGCCTGGAAGACTACTGGTATGCAGAATGAGCATGGTCACTGTATCAACGTGTTCTACACTGGAAGACAAAACTGGTAATCTAGCATGCCACAGCATAAATTGCTATCCGTTAAGAAGATACATGTTTTTGAGGCTACGTGCAATGTGGCATTATCTTGCTGAATTATGGCTTAATGGAGATGCCTTGCAAAAAAGGAAACTATCATCCGTCCACAGAATATTGTTGACAAAACAGGCACTAGTAACAGAGAGACAACTACTTTAACTTTCCATCACAACTTGGTAGCTCCAAGCACTACAAACTGTTCAAGGCTGAAGATTCGATGGGAAAACAGGAGCACCTAATTGTGACAGTTCTGATGTGCATTGAGAAGCCTCCTGGTGACAAATCGACGACAGCAGATGCAACACTCGTACGGCTTCACACCCAAGTGATATCGCATGTGCACCACGAGGGTTGATCTCTGGGTGAACAACTTACCACACTGGTCACACGAGTACGGTTTCTCACCTGTGTGAGAACGCTTGTGTACGGCTAAGTAATTTGAAGAGTTGAAAGCCTTGCCACACACGTCGCAAACAAAAGGCTTCTCGCCAGTGTGAGACCGCCTGTGCATCTGGAGAGAGACGTTGCTCGTCACGGATTTGCCACAGATCTCGCACACAAATCTCAGTTCTCCGGTGTGAGAGCGCATGTGATTCGTGAGTTTGTTCTTCTGTTGGTAGCTTTTGCCACATGTTTCACACTGAAACAAGGACGTATTTGCTGTTGGATCGTGAGACTTCTGGTGAACAACCATGTTGTGCCTATGGATGAACGACTTCCCACACAACTCGCACTGATGTTTCTTACCACTGTGTATATTTGAATGACTCTGCAGCTCAGACTTTGTGTAGAATTTTTTATTACAAAAACCACAAGGAAAAAGTGCTTCGCAAATGTGCCTCTTCTGGTGTATCTTTAAGGCAGCTTTGTATATCGTAGCATAGCCACATACGTCACACACGTGGTTTTTGATTCCAGAGTGAACCTTTTTATGACTCGTAAGTTCGTGTTTCCGTTTAAAAGTTTTTTCACACAATTCGCATGAAAATGGGCGGTCCTTTACATGGCTTGTCATGTGTTTCACCAGCAAACTCGGAGAAGGAAACAATCTCTCGCAGAATTTACACATCAAGTGCTTGCTGTTTGAGCCATGTGCTTGAACATGAACACTGAAAGTGACTTCTGTTCTGAAAAGCTTACCACATACTTCACAGTGGTAGGGTTCACGAGCTTCGTGCAGCCTTCTGTGGATGACCATCTTACGTCTACTGAATATTTTCCCACAGTCCTTACACTTCTTGCCAACAAGCTTGGCACCACTGTGTTTCCTACAGGACGTAGCACCAGAAATACCAACTCCTGCTGCGCACCTAGAATAGAAGATAACGCACAAGCATTCCCAAACTCGTATAGAAAAAGAGAGATAAATTTAACATGTAGGAAAAGCACACATTTCCATAAATGTACATTTTATTATAACTCTAATAAAGTATTAATATACTGAAAATGTAAAAATAAATTATGGTTCCTTTAAAAAAAAAGTAATTGATTTCCACATAATACCGTACTGCAAACAGGCAAAAAAAAAAGTATTAAAACAGTGTTACAAAGTATTAGAAACCAAAATGTTACAGACATGCCAAGTTCAAAATGCATTCCAGTATTTATTTTTATAATCACCCAAAACCTTGGCCATAAAACCATTTAACTAGACAGTAGCTGCTTGTGGTAGCTACCATTAAGGAAGGAAGGTAGGTAGGGTTGGGTTCAACATCTTGTCAACAGCAAGGTCACGAGAGAGAGAGAGAGAGAGAGAGAGATAAAGAGAGCAAGAGAGAGAGAGAAAGAGAGAGAGAAAAAGAGAGAGAGAGAAAGAGAGCAAGAGAGAGAGATTGAAAGAAAGAGAGAAAGAGAGAGAGAGAGAAAGAGAAAAAGAGAAAGAGAGAGAAAGAGAGAGAGAGAAAGAGAGAGAGAGAAAGAGAGAGAGAGAAAAAAAGAGAGAGAGAGAAAGAGAGAGAGAAAGAGAGAGAGACAAGCAGGAACAAGAAGAAATTGACCATGGCCTGTATGAAGGAACCCTCCCAACATTCCCCAGGAGCAATTTTTGGAAACCACTGAAANACATTCCCCAGGAGCAATTTTTGGAAACCACTGAAAACCGAAATCAGGATGATCAAACCAGGTTTCAAACCCAGTTCCTCCTGAACGCGAGTCCGAAGTTTTACCACTGTGCCACTTCACTTAATACCATCAAGGAAGGAGACTGCGCTTCTATCGTCAGGAAGGAAGCAATATCAACAATATGGCATATTCAAGGACCTGAGGGTGGAAGGCCAAGCTGGGAGCCAAAGTGGAGACTGTCTGCTGGTAGCACACAGGTGCAGCAAGCAGCAGGGCTGAATGTGACAAGGTACGTAGAGACAAGAATCAAGCACGGCTGACTTGCAAGAACATTAACCACAAGGAGCTCGATATGTCATTGCAGTAAATGTGCAAATCCCACTCAATTAAAGCCAATCATTCTTATAACAATTTCAATTCACTCAATACTTTACATTATGCACAAACTCCTAACAACCAAGTTCAGTTCAGCCACTCCCAAATTAAATCTACTTCAACTCATTCCACGACAAAAAATTCAGGATGAGCATGAGAAAATACACTAACAAAACATAGTTATTTTAGACTCAAGTAACAGGTATATAAAGCACTGATTCATTGTTGGTTAACATTACATTGTTTACCAGCATTATCCATAATTTTTGGCCACATAATTTCTGCAATGTTACTCATGACAGAATAAAAAAATGCCAGATTATTCTAGCTCTGATAACTGGAGTGGAGAGGTTTGGGTGGCTCTTAACAATGAGGTTGTGCGAGCCAATAAGGGTGAAGCAAGGTGAATATGGAGCAGCATTGGAATGCCGAGACAGGGGAAACGGGAGATCCCCCGAGAAAATCAGCTAACTAGCGGCACCGTCAGGCACAATTACCACGATAAAAACCCGGTTTGTCTTGGGCATTTTGCATTCTAGCAGATACGCCACCCACTGTCCCTGCGGCAACTGGAACTTCAGGAAAAATATAGCATAGATCCTGAGCCTTACGGTAGAGCTAACTAGGCAGATAAACAGTTCTCTTTGAGTGCACATATATTATTGTACCGGCAAGCCTTCCTCTTGCATATTATGTACCAAATTATGTCACAAGATGGCTAGCATGNGCACATATATTATTGTACCGGCAAGCCTTCCTCTTGCATATTATGTACCAAATTATGTCACAAGATGGCTAGCATGGAAGACAACAAGTCAATTTGAACTGGAATGTCCCAGGCATTATTCATCCGCAGCACCAGTAAAATGAGGAAAGGTACATATTTTACTGGACCTTGAAACTCGACACCAAACCGCACAACAAGTTTGTCTATGGTACGTGTACCCCCCAAGCAATGTGCTTCACTAACAGAAAATCAGTACACCTAAAACAAAGAAAGAAGTTCAGTATTTATACAACAAGAACCCGTACTTGTAATATTAAAAAGTTCTAAAAAATTTTTACAAAATTATTTGTGATAGTTGGCGTTTATATACATAAAAAAAAAACTGAACAAGGATACCTGCTCAACAAAGGCAACAAGAACAACTATATAATAGTTAATTATCAAAAACAGAATTACTATCACCTTCTTACAATATTAGACAGTCTTCTTCAGTCTGACTACGACACCCAATTAAGATGAATTTTATATTCACAAAACTTTTAGTGGCGAGTGACTTACCGAGAAAAAAAAAACTGATCAAGTCAGGCCATGTTCTGTAGCTTCACTTTCAAGATGCTAGTAAGTGCATCGCTTCCCTTTTACATGAGCTGTCACAGTGGTTCATTTAAGTACACTTATCAGAAATCCATTCTCATAACTCTTGCAGCTGATGAGCTGCATGAAGTGAGAAAAACAGTCTGNCCATTCTCATAACTCTTGCAGCTGATGAGCTGCATGAAGTGAGAAAAACAGTCTGCTACAAGAGCAAAAACCAACTGGTCTCTCTAAGGTTAAGCAATGGTGTTGAAGAGATTTTATGTAACACAAATATTGTAATGTAGAAAAATTAAGTGTATAAAACATTTCACTCATTCCTTGTGTCAAAGACAAAGTGCATGACCTATTTCATAATGTTCACTTAATTGCTTTAAGGCATATAGTAAAAAAATGAGCAAAAAATTAATATAATGACTGTCATGACAATTATAAATACAACACATTTAGCAAACTGATTATTAAAATTACTACTTTGTGACATTACTTGGATTTCATTGGTGGTGGGATATTACTGCATTATATTTGTAATATGTGTAATATAAGTGGAGCAATCTACACTCAAACCTTATTCACACAGCGTCTGGTTCATATGAGCACCTTGTTCATACACTCAAACATAGTCTGTATGGCACCTGGTTCGTAAGAACAATTTTGGGAACTGTGAGAACTTATAAAAATTTCTAAAACAAAAACATTTCTCTGGAAAATCAATTAAAAAACAGTTGTAAGCTGTAATATTTAAAAACAATACGGGTTGAACCGACTCCATCCTCGCACGAAGCGTCACACGACGAAAATAAAAGAAATCCAGCGGAAATTCATTACCGCCGCTAGCACGCAACGCACGAGGCAAGGCCACCGGCCTGTCAACTGTTCGCATAGCGGCTTTCGCTGGCGCAGTTCTCTATTCCGCACTGTACTTGTCTGTCCAGATACACATCCACAGCACAGCACATTCTACGCCCTACCGCGTGGCAGTTGTGCCAACCCATGTCAAGACTGATGCATGCCGTAAGCTGCAAAACACACTCCTAACAACTCTGCCTTTTTCCAACCATCTTGTTCCCGTTAGACACATTTTTTTAACACAGAAATGCTATTCTGAGCCAGTCAGAGTTTACCACATTTTTGTCACAGGACATTTACCAATTTAAATAATTTTACTTTGAATAAAAGGTTCTTTTATTTTTCTGTGATATGTTTCAAAATGTAATTTGCTACTGATGTGACGTTTTATTCTAAAGTAAAACAGCATGCATTTTTTTCTAATATTTTTTGCATCTGTTAGGTATATACACTAATGGAATACACTTTTGACGTAAAGATGTTTACGTGTTAAAATATTATNCACATATATTATTGTACCGGCAAGCCTTCCTCTTGCATATTATGTACCAAATTATGTCACAAGATGGCTAGCATGTAAGACAACAAGTCAATTTGAACTAGAATGCCCCAGGCATTATTCATCTGCAGCACCAGTAAAATGAGGAAAGGTACATATTTTACTGGACCTTGAAACTCGACACCAAACGGCGCAACAAGTTTGTCTATGGTACGTGTACCCCCCAAAGCAATGTGCTTCACTAACAGAAAATCAGTACACCTAAAACAAAGAAAGAAGTTCAGTATTTATACAACAAGAACCCGTACTTGTAATATTAAAAAGTTCTAAAAATTTTTTACAAAATAATTTGTGATAGTTGGCGTTTATATACTATGTAAACTGTGGACATAAAAAAAAAACTGAACGAGGATACCTGCTCAGTAAAGGCAACAAGCACAACTATATAGTAGTTAATTATCAAAAAACAGAATTACTATCACCTTCTTACAATATTAGACAGTCTTTGTCAGTCTGACTACGACACCCAATTAAGATGAATTTTATATTCACAAAACTTTTAATGGCGAGCGACTTACCGAGAAAAACTGATCAAGTCTGGCCATGTTCTGTAGCTTCACTTTCAAAATGCTAGTAAGTGCATCGCTTCCCTTTTACATGAGCTGTCACAGTGGTTCATTTAAGTACACTTATCAAACATCCATTCTCATAACTCTTGCAGCTGATGAACTGCATGAAGTGAGAAAAACAGTCGGNTCTCATAACTCTTGCAGCTGATGAACTGCATGAAGTGAGAAAAACAGTCGGCTACAAGAGCAAAAACCAACTGGTCTCTCTAAGGTTAAGCAATGGTGTTGAAGAGATTTTATGTAACACAAATATTGTAATGTAGAAAAATTAAGTGTATAAAACATTTCACTCATTCCTTGTGTCAAAGACAAAGTGCATGACCTATTTCATAATGTTCACTTAATTGCTTTAAGGCATATAGTAAAAAAATGAGCAAAAAATTAATATAACGACTGTCATGACAATTATAAATACAACACATTTAGCAAACTGATTATTAAAATTACTACTTTGTGACATTACTTGGATTTCATTGGTGGTGGGATATTACTGCATTATATTTGTAATATGTGTAATATAAGTGGAACAATCTACACTCAAACCTTATTCACACAGCGTCTGGTTCATATGAGCACCTTGTTCATACACTCAAACATAGTCTGTATGGCACCTAGTTCGTAAGGACAATTTTGGGAAATGTAAGAACATATAAAAATTTCTAAAGCAAAAAACATTTCTGTGACAATCAATTAAAAAACAGTTGTAAGCTGTAATATTTAAAAACAATACGGGTTGTACTGACTCCATCCCTGCACGAAGCGTCACACGATGAAAATAAAAGAAACCCAGTGGACATTCATTACCGCCGCTAGCACGCAACGCACGAGCAAGGCCACTGGCCTGTCAACTGTTCCAACAGCGGCTTTCGCTGGCGCAGTTCTCTTATCCGCACTGTACTTGTCCGTCGAGATACACATCCACAGCACAGCCCATTCTACGCCCTACCGCGTGGCAGTTGTGCCAACCCACGTCGAGACTGATGCGTGCCGTAAGCTGCAAAAAAAACTCCTAATGACTCTGCCTTTTACCCTCCTTTTTCCAACCATCTTGTTCTCGTTAGACACATTTTTTTTTACATAGAAATGCTGTTCTGAGCCAGTCAGAGTTTACCAAATTTTCATCACAGGACATTTACCAATTTAAATCATTTTACTTTAAATAAAAGGTTCTTCTATTTTTCTGTGATATGTTTCAAAATGTAATTTGCTACTGATGTGACCTTTTTATTCTAAAGTGAAACAGCATGCGTATTTTTCTAATATTTTTTTGCATCTGTTAGGTATATACACTAATGGAATACACTTTTGACGTAAAGATGTTTACGTGTTAAAATATTATNTTTTTTGCATCTGTTAGGTATATACACTAATGGAATACACTTTTGACGTAAAGATGTTTACGTGTTAAAATATTATAATTTCATTAATGAAAACATTTTATTTTCCTTGCAGAAATGTAAACACGAACCGTAACGTGCCGTTTGTTGGGCCTATGTGCAATGCCGCTGCACAGTTTTTTGTTCATTTTGGCTCAACTGAGGTATTAATTTTGTCAATCAAAGCAATATAAAATGTCTTATTTTCTCATGGGGAATGTAAATACCGGCCATATCAAGACTGTTGTGTTACGCGTCTGCAATGTGCAACATTGTGATCTGCTTCATTAATTTTAACTCACTCAGTATTCTTTTCTGCATAAACCGTTATCACCTAACTCAGCATGCATAATCCTCATTACCCTAATATATAAACTTACACTTCATCAATAAAAAAGTATAATTTTTTTTCAATTAAGACATGTGAACATGACTTTATGTACCCAGTTAGCAAAATGTGCTGTTTGGGCACA